>CALYLW010000937.1:238037-324083 GCA_944989445.1 Ampullaceana balthica | reverse complement strand
CGATTAAAATAAGTTCTCCCCTACCCTGTCAAATATATAGTCTCCCCCAAAATAAATCCGCCCCATCATACTTTCGATATAAAACAAAGAGATCGTTAAAAAACAAAAGAATAAAGAATACTTACTTATGTATTGCTGTAATATTCACACATGTTTAATGTAATACTAGATTTATGGTAGTGGCGTAGACAGAGAGAGATAAGAGGGTGTGTGGTCCATACTGTTTGAGCACCTCTCAGGGGGTCGTGACATAATATCACACATGTATACTGTAATACTATTTAATGTAGTGGCGCAGATATAGAGAGATAAGAGGGGGTGCAGACCCATACCGTAATGACACCTCTCAGGGGCGTGACATAATATTGACACATGTTTACTGTAACTACTATTTATTGTAGTGGCGTAGATATAGAGAGATAAGAGGGGGTGCGGACCATACCGTTTAAAGACACCTCTAAGGGGGCGTGACACGTGCATATTATTAAATATTCACACATGTTTACTTTAAAAACTATTTATGGTAGTGGCGTATATATACAGAGATATGAGTTTGGGGTGTGTATAAAAGCAGTTGTATTGTTTCATTAAAGCAAGGATTATGACTTTGAAGGCATGGGTTTGTGTTGTTACTATAAACGGTAAAGTCGTAATAACGTTGTGGGTGTTCAGACGTGAGAAAGATTCTTACTATCCATCTAGAATCGGGGGGAAGCGGTGGGAGTGACCCAATTTAAGTAAGCGCACGGAGGGAACAAAATCTGGCTACGACACTGACTGTTTAACTTATGACCTGATTCTACAGTCTTTGGGCTATGCATTGTTATTGTGAGACGCAGAGCGGGCGTCAATGGGCGTGGGGGGATACTGGTGTGCTGACTGCACTGGCTGACACTCTCACAAGGGTAAATAAAATCTAAAATTAAGTATGTTCCCGTTATTTGGCACTGGCAGATTCGGAGGAGGACTATGGGTTTAGTCGTGAGCGGGTAACACATTGAGTTTACCGCACTGGGTGACGCAAACCTTAGTGATGCCTCTGGCGAGACAGCTACACTACATAATATATCTAATAAGTTATTCCTTTAATAACTCTATCGATACATTTATTACTTTCAAAATATCCAATTTAAAAATCAAATAATTTACTAACAATTGGCTTCTTGTATTTAAATTTTTCTCACACTCATTTTATATATGCTACAGTAATAATGTGTCAGACTATTTATATGACTAGAAGTAAGAAAAAAAACTGCTAATAACCACGCACACCTTAGACTACACGTTATTATAGACAGAACAATGCTTTTAAATATATAATACTATGTATGTGTGTGTGTGTTAGATATTACAATGCTTTGTACGGATATAAGCGTGATTTCAGTTTCAGTTACTTTAATTTATTAAAAATTTGCGTACACACACAAACATAGATTTTTAAAATTAACTATTTTTAAACATTCAGAAATACTTTGCAATTATTGAACCTTATTTTCATATCCATCACCATGCACGAATAGATTATCTCATATCACGATTATGAACTTATTATTTACTGTACACGTGTATTATTTTTCTTGATGAATTTGAATTTTTAACTGCCATTACAGTTTGAAACACAAAAAATTATGGCTGCGAAAATTAACGATTAATTTCTAGATAATCGTTAAAAATTTTTTAGCGATTAAACTTTTTTTAACGATTAATCGACCCACCTTATAAAATGTACTGGAAGTCAAAAAGTGAAATATTTCGACCGATTAAAATATAAACCAATTCCGGACGATTACACGAATAATTTGGCTTTAAACTATTGACTGACGTGAATGTTCAAAATGTTTAAAACGGTTACTATGTCCATTGAGAGTAATCGTTTGGCTACCCATACAATGTTCTCTCTATGTCTAAGCTTCGTTGGGTCGCATGTGCAAATTAAAAAACTCGTGTTGCAAATTTGCACAACGTATATTTTTGTGCAATATTTTAAGAAATTTGCTGCGCGGTTTATTCTAAAACTCCTGCGTGGCGTCGGTCAAATATCTGCGCAGCCGCGCTGCTTAAAGGGAACATTGCTACCCATGGTTCTAAACACTTCTCTTACATATCCACCTGCAAACCGAACATCCACTGTCTGTTCCCTAGACAGACAGACAGGCAGACAACAAAATGACGTTTTATATGTATATTGCATAGAGATATCAAATACTGTGTAAGGAATAAAAGTTATTTCAGTTCCAGTTCTTTTATTTAGTCACAAAAAATTACGTACGCACATAAATCGATTTTAAAATGAAATTATTTTTAAAACATCAATAATGCAGGGCAATTATTGAACCTTATTTTCATAAACATTACCATGCACGAATAGATCCTTCTCATAATCACGAATATGAAATTATTTTGTTTACTTTCCAAGTGTATTATTTCTTTATGAATTTGAAATTTGAACAGCCATACAGTTTTTACACACAAAAATATATAAAATTTTAAAACATTTTATTGATGTGCAGGAAAATCAATTCAGCTCCCGGGTCACTTAACATAAAATTTAGACATTCGCTCCAATAATCTTGACAACCATTTTCTTCTCTTCGTATAATTTATACCTCTGTCTTAAGTGTCTAATCTAATTATGACATTTAGGACATACAAGTCTAGACATCCTTTAACATATCTTATAAAGTCTTTAAATTGTACTTTGATGTAGAATTATGAAAATTATATTATTACCAGAATTCTAAAATATTAAAAAACTTCAGGAGAAAATAAACAGAATCGAGGGTTGAACACAAGTAAATCACAACTACAAGTTACACTTTCTTTTTAGTAAATATAACATACTTCGAGGGCGGAGAATTAAGCTTACACTTGCAATTATAGTAAGAAAATATTCTTTATAAGGAAATTTTTTAAAAAATAAAATATTATGCCATAACTAGTAAAGCAAAATTTATCAATTATATATTATAAAAATAATGTTAAACATACACACACACACAACAAACACGCACGCACGCACGCACGCACGCACGCACGCACACACATACACACACTATACGGATATACAAAAATTACTTTACTGACGCTTCCTTTTTTACCGGAGATTATTGCGTCCTACGCTTATCATGGTTTCTGTCTAGTCTTGCATTTTTATGATAGTTTTAATGTGTATGTGTGTGTGTTGTGTGTGTGTGTGTGTGTGTGTGTGTGTGTGTGTGGTGTGGTGTGTGAAAATGTCACTTGAACTTGTTTTGTTTATTTATATTAAAAGAATTTTTATTACAGTGAACCTAAACACTTTTACATTAAATTTATAAACTCAAATACTTCATTGCAGGACATTACAATATTATTAGGCACTAAACATAATTAATTTTGAACAATTAAATAAAAAGCCTACAAAGAAGTGCATGCAAAACATTTCAAGTAAATGATAAGCTTACAGGATGAAAATTGAAAGTTTTAGAACGTTATTAACGTTCCACGTTCCTTTCGTCCACGTTTGGCTTTTCTTTCTTTGGGAAACGAGATTACAGTCATTTCACTCAAACAACGGCATAGATGGGCACGCATTTCCGAAGTAACAAATATTTCCCGTTGCAAGTCTAATGCTCCCAGTGCAAGTTCGAATGCTGCCGCGTACACTCCACAGTCTTTGCTGTTGTGTTGCCGTTGACAAGGAAGAAGTGTTACGTGCAAATTTCCTTGATCGTCACATTTATTTTCAAACAACTGTTTCATTTGACGTTTCACATTGTCAGAAATCGACCCACGCATACTATCAGCAAACACTACTCCATTGTCAGTACTAGCTACGGTTATCCAATGGTTTGTGTCATGCAATATCTGTACTGTGTTTGCATCTACTGCTCGAAAACCATCAACTGTTTGCCGTAACAAAGTTGTTTGAAAATTGAAACTGTTATTCATGTGGATGGCAACAAGTTTATTTACTGCATCTATTATTCGGTCATTAAGGCAATCACCAGTCTCAAGCAACCTTTTGTCAGATTCTTTTAAATGCAACGATGGTATCCACATCGGATCATGTTGCATGTTAATGGCTTGGTCAGCAAAGTCTAAATTATCCATGGGTTTTGTTTGCGAATCACTGATTTTCACCATTTCGTCGTCGGTTTGGTACCAAAGACGTAGATTACAGACATTAAACTTTACTGTTGAGAACTTTCCCTGATAAATCAGTTAATTTATACACACCCGTACCAAGCACTTCATGAATAACATAGGGTCCAATAAAACGAGGTTCCAATCTATCACCCATGCGCGTGACTTTCCTTGTATTGCATTTCAGCTCTTTGTCGCCCACATTAAATCTTGCACCCGAATGCTTAATATCGTATCGTTCCTTCTGCTTAGCCTGTGCACACTGAATATTGGAACATGCAGTTTTTCTTATGCAGTCTCTGTGATATACTCCATCCTTTGCATTAGAGGCTGTTGAAGTTTCTGGAATATCTGCAGTCTCATTGCTTTCTTGCAAATCACATGGTAGTTTTGCTGGAACACCAAACATCAGCTGGAACGGGGTGTACAGCACTGAAGCCTGCCGGTTAGTTCGGTAAGCGAAGGCAATCGGTTGCAAAAAGTCGTCCCAATTGTTCTTTTCTGTGTTCACTAACTTCATCAGGTGTGTTATTAGTGTCTGATTGAATCTTTCTGTCAGGCCATTACTCTGTGGATGGTACGCTGACGAAGTCGATTGTTTTATAGACATTATATCGCACAAATTCTTTACAAGAGCATTGCAAAATTCTCTCCCCTGATCGTGCAGCAGGAAATGACAAGCTCCATAACGAAAGACAAGATTGATCAAGAATTCGTGTACAGAAAGAGCTGATTTGTCTGGCAAGGCTGCAACTTCAACCCACTTTGTTAGATATTCAGTTGCGACAATTACAAACCGCTTTCCTGATTGTGTTTCATTTAATGGACCGATCAAATCTACACCCCAGCGTTCAAATATATCTGTAACTTTAACCGGATGTAACTCAGCAGCTAGTGGTTTATTGTTAGGATTCATCCTCTGACAATGACTACAACTTTTGCAGTAATCACGAATGTCCTCAGCCATACCACGCCACCAAAATCTTTCGCTAACCTTTCTGATTGTTGCGTCCTGTCCAAAATGACATCCACCAATAACGTCGTCATGTAGACTTTGTATGATATTGATAGATTCATTTTTGCCTATGACAACTTTCTGATTCTTTTCACCCTTGCCTTTGTGATAGAGTGTTCCCTTCGTCACAATAAAAGATTCTGCGTGTTCACGCAGTCTTCTTTTGGAATTCTTTGTGTATAATTTCGGAAACTTTTTATTTTCAATATAATCCACGATTTCAGCAGCTATACACGGATCCATGATAAAATCATTAGAATATCAAAATGAATGAGCTTATATAATGTCCACATATAATATCCACTTCTGTTTTGACTTTTGACTAGCAAATCTGAACTCTCTCACTGTCTAAATCTATAAAGAATTTCCCAAACAACTCACCACCTTATATTGCGATCTCTTATCTACTCGGGTTATAGCCCCTAACCCCATTTCTCCCTCCCCCACTAGCTTGATTATCTGTTATATTAGGTTTACCATTGATTACTTGTTGATCGTACAACTAACAACTATACATAACTCCCTCATGCCTCCCAGGTCGTGACTATTACATTAGATTAACTCATTAGACCATGCAGGTGTCCTACGCAATCTCCCTCATACCTCAGCAAACAATGACTCGATAAACAACTTAAATGGACAATACGTGCCCGTCTTGAAGCAATCTACTCATTAGCTAGTCTCGTACCCGCCAAACAAATGACTCTTTGCGTTTTCCTGTCGCAGGTCCTCAATTACAAAACGCCACCTCTCAGCTAGACACCTTCAGTCTCGTGAGCTCTAACATTCCGTAAGGTAATTGACTCTATGCCTAACTAATTCAGCGGCACACCTATGCGTGAATCTCAAACTAATTAAGCGAGCGCCTCACCTCAACCCAGATCTCCACAGATCACTTTGGTTTAGGCTATAAAAAAAATAACGTATCGAGTGACTCCAACCCAAGCTACGACATTCATTGTTTAAACGTGTGACCTCATTTTTGTGTGCCTTAGTTTTGGCATGTGCTGTATTTCTTGAGACAACTACACAAAAAGTAATCCCATTTGAAAGTTCTTTTAATATATTTTAAAAGTCAACTTACAATTTTTTATAAATTTACAATCCTTGGCAACTTTAAATTTTTTAAAAATTTTCTGCTGTAAATATAGTAAAGGCTACCGATAAAAGTCGGTAATAATATTTTTTGAATTATTATAATGCACACATAAAAATCGCAAATTTTGTGTAAGTCCTAGCCACAGGTGCTTCTCTAAAACGTAAAGAATGAATTATTGTTCCAAGACATCAGTGTCACGTTCTAATATTACTTGATCATCTTTGTTTTTTAGTTCATTTGTCTGTTATTCTTTTAAATAACTCTGGGCAATTAGCCACCTCAAAAAATGTGTGTGTCGGGGCATGCACCCACTAAGCCAGCCATTTGCTACGCCCCTGACCAAGCTTATGATTCTTGAATTGCCAATAATCATACACAAATGCATGTAGAACAAATAAAAAATATATTGTAAGTCATAAAGTTTAATAAAACAATTATTTATAATTTCCAATAATTAAGGGGAGGATTCATTTTAACCCCGGATAGTTTATTTTAAAACAAAGTCGCCCCCGGAGACTTTGTTTTAAAATAAACTCTCCGGGGGAGACTTTATTTTGGGGGAGACTTTATTTCGTGACACCGGCCGTCGCCACAAGTACTATTGACTAGTGCCAGTGCTAACAAACTTATATTTAATATAAATTGTTTTCATTGGTTCATATAAATTATATATGCCTTAGTATTTATTAGTAATAAACTTACACTAAGATTATGACTTTAATTATAATTACATCATTAGTTTTAGAAGTAAATAGTATGAATGAATAAAATTCACGGATGAATGAGCGAATGAACTAAAAATAAAAAAATATAGTCTGTATATTTACATATTAATATTAAATTAAATTCACTCTCGTAAGGACGCTCTATTTCGCAATATATAATATATCAAATAATATGACCTTATATTTTCTTTAAAATTCTATAAAATCAAGGTTTTGAACAAGTTTTAGATACTTTCAATGAGCGCATTCCCTCTAATAGTTATGAATAAATATTCACTACTTGACCTTACGGCACCTCAGGCGGTGACCTACTTATAGATCGAGTCTATTATTAGACTTCCGGTAAATAATGACAAACCCTATTGCTGATTCTCGACTTAAAATCAAAGTCCCTTCAATCATCACCTGTGATTACAGAGAAGTTTTAGACACCCCCCCTCCGCCCCGAAACAACCACCATGTCGTATTCGCGTTTGATATCTTTGAAACGACCCCCCCCCACGCTATACACACACACACATTACTCCACCGTCATGTCCCCGTCACGGTCGAGTTAATTTGAAGTCAAACAAACGATTCGCGGTTGATATACTCAATAACAGTTAGTTGGTGGCAAATTACAAGTCTTAACTCTAGCTAGCCACATTTGTTCAGTGGCAGAATACAAGTCTTAACTTTAGTCTATCATTGCTGATGACATTACCGATGAGATTGCAGACGACACTGCTGATGACATATTCCAAGTCTAATCTCTAATAGTGCCACTTGGTGCATGACAAAAGTTATTTTGTTTAAATGACATGAATTAAAAAGAATCATATTAAGGATATTTTATCTTGTATTTGATGGTGTTTGGAGATTTTTTAAAAAGTACGAACCCGTTCAAAGTTTTGATAATTTTTTTCACTGCATGTTTTCATTCATGACCTCATGTGTGCAGTGTTAAAAGCTCCACTCAGACGTATTCATATAGCCTATTGGAATTCTTTTGTTGGTCTGATTATAGCAAACCAAAGACGTAACTAATTTAGAGCCATGCTAGTAAACAACCCCTTCCATTAGTGCGGGGAAAAATTCCAATTGGGGGAGGGGTATAAATTTCCGCTTTTTCGAATTCTACCCAAAGAGTGCCGCCAGTGTTATATCGTAATCTCCACTCAACCTTATTACGTATACGCCTATGTTTTTAATCTGATGTCCTTCAAATAACGAGACTCTATCCTGGCATGTCTCAGAATATTCTCAATACTTACCCCGACACTGATATATTGAATTTCAGGTTGACAAAGTATTCAATTATAATCAGACAGATCATCACCCTAGATCAAAGTATTCAATTATAATGAGACAGATCATCACCCTAGATCAAAGTATTCAATTATAATGAGACAGATCATCACCCTAGATCAAAGTATTCAATTATAATCAGACAGATCATCACCCTAGATCAAAGTATTCAATTATAATGAGACAGATCATCACCCTAGATCAAAGTATTCAATTATAATCAGACAGATCATCACCCTAGATCAAAGTATTCAATTATAATCAGACAGATCATCACCCTAGATCAAAGTATTCAATTATAATGAGACATATCATCACCCTAGGCCCTAGATCAACCAGCGTCTTGTTTCCCAATGTCCCAGTTTCAGTACAAATTTCGGCCCCACATCGTCTGTTCCATTCAATGTCCTGCTTAAAGTTCACTGCGGCCCATTTAAACCTATGTAACCTTTAACCCATGAACAGCCTCGTTGTGGTCTACACGAGGAAGTAGGGTGACAAGCAATTGGAATATTTAAAAACTGAATAATTTTAAGCCTGGCTAAGAGAGGTATTTGATTTGACGTGAACTGTGTTAAAAGTAACACTGGGCAAATGGCATCGTTTCAGATAGTAGAATTAAAATTAAAAAAATAATAAAAAATAAACAGATAAATAAATCTATATCTGGAGTCAATATTTCGTAACATCCTATACAATAAAAGGCAATTTTCTGTCCGGTCATCGATAGCGATTGGTCCTTCAAACACATATGACTCCTACAGCCAATCATATTGAACACGTTTACGCGGACGTTCCAAACGAGTTATTTTTTGGTGCAGTATTTCTTCCAAGACTTTATTTTGAGTTATGCGCGTTGCGATTTATAGTAAAAAGCTCTGTTTTTACGAGTTATTTATTTTAACTATAATGACTAGTATTTTTGATGTGGTCGAAACGGGTGTTGGAGGGGAGTTACAACATGCCACCGAACGGGGGCGGAATATCCTTGGACGGGCTTTGTTGCTCGTGTTCAATAAAACACAGAGCAACTTGGAAGTCAGAATTACAACAAACCGTGTTTGTCAAACACTCAGGCAGGCACTAGGTAATCAAAATCTTAGATAGCCACCAGGTAATCAAAATATCAGGTAGCCACCAGGTAATCAAAATTTCAGGTAGCCACCAAGTAATCAAAATCTCAGGTAGCCACCAAGTAATCAAAATCTCAGGTAGCACCAGGTTATCAAAATCACGGGTAGCCACCAGGTAATCAAAATTTCAGGTAGCACCAGGTTATCAAAATCACGGGTAGCCACCAGGTAATCAAAATCTCAGGTAGCACCAGGTTATCAAAATCTCGGGTAGCCACCAGGTAATCAAAATCTCAAGTAGCCACTAGATAATGAAAATCTCAGGTAACCACAAGGTAATAAAATTCTCAGGCGGCCAATAGGTAACAAAAATCACAGGTAACCACTAGATAATCAAAATCTCAAGTAGCCACAAGGTAATCAAAATCTCAGGTAGCCACCAGTTAATCAAAATCTCAGGTAGCCACTAGGTAATGAAAATCTCAGGTAACCACTAGGTAATAAAATCTCAGGTAGCCACAAGGTAATAAATTCTCAGGTGGCCAATAGGTAACAAAAATCACAGGTAACCACTAGATAATCAAAATCTCAGGTAGCCACCAGGTAATCAAAATCTCAGGTAGCCACCAGTTAATCAAAATCTCAGGTAGGCACCAGGTAATTAAAATCTCAGGCAGCCACTAGGTGATAAAAATCTCAGGTAGCCACCAGGTAAAAAAAAGGTTTATAGGGAGCAAAAAATTTTGGAATATAAAAAATAAATAAATGTGTTGCCTGTCACATCTCATGGCATCTTGTGTAAGTATTTGGGTATTGTATCTTGTAGAGGTAACTTGCAATGGAATCTTTTTACGGCATCTGGTAATGACATCTAGGGACATATCTGGTGCTGGAATCTGCTGATGGTACCATGTTATGACATCAGGTGATGGCATCTGATGCTAAAATTTTGTGATTTGAAGGCTAAATTAAATTGATGGCACATCATTGCACATCATGGCACATCATTGCTCATCATGGCACAT
Organism: Ampullaceana balthica; assembly: GCA_944989445.1. Classification (NCBI taxonomy): domain Eukaryota; kingdom Metazoa; phylum Mollusca; class Gastropoda; family Lymnaeidae; genus Ampullaceana; species Ampullaceana balthica. The sequence continues at coordinate 313,734 of CALYLW010000937.1, read as the reverse complement.
CGTGGCACATCATGGCACATTATTGCACATCATGGCATATCATTGCACATCATTGCACATGATGGCACATCATTGCACATCATGGCCCATCGTGGCACATCATGACACATCATGGCACATTATTGCACATCATGGCATATCATGGCAAATCATTGCACATCATGGCATATCATGGCACATCATTGCACATCATTGCACATCATGGCACATCAAGGCACATCGTGGCACATCATGGCACATCATGGCATATCATGGCACATCATTGCACATCATGGCATATCATGGCACATCATGGCACATTATTGCACATCATTGCACATCATGGCACATCGTGGTACATCATAGCACATCATGACACCAAATGGGTCTTTGGAGTTTCAGTAATTTTCACTGAGTCCATGTCGTCCTAAAAAATCTATTGACGTCGACATAAAGAAAGTTAAAACTTTTCATTCAATACTGTCGGATAACATGATGAATTTTTCAAATCAGATTTTATTTCACCGTTGTCCTGTTGTAAATGTATATTTGGGTCACTGTGTTTAGACCCGCGTTAATAAGACCAGACTCCTAACGACCACAAATTGAGAACTGCTGAGAAAAAGTACTTCTACTCAAATCTTGGATTACACTTTTACCTCTCTGCCCCTGACCGCCCCACTGGCCCCCAGCCCCACACTCTCAACCCCCGCTCTTAGCCCCCAAACACTGAACTAAGGGCAACTCCATTGTCCTCAGCTATTGCCGTACCAGTTAAAACAGTTAAACTCTGTCAGACAAACTGCAGGAAACACACAGGGACCACAAACTCAAGGGGAGTAAATCCCATAGAGAGATTGGGGTAGAATTACAGTGACGTACTCATAAGTTGTTCAAAATAGAGGTAAAATTGGTTTTCTAAAAAAACACGTTTTGATAAGTGAAATAAAAAGAAAGAAATATTTTAAAACTTATAAGTCCAAGTACTTTTATTTAATATGACTAGAAACGTTGGGCGGGTGTTTGGTATAAAAATTAAAGATTTATCATTTTGAGGACAAAAGAGAGATCTATAAGTGAGAAAATGAGTGAACTGCATATGTAGAACTGATACAACCTCATAAGCACCCATCCCACGTTTTTAGTCATATTACATGGATGTACTTCAACTTATAAAGTTTAAATTATTTTCTTCTTTTTAGTACTTATAAAAACGTGGTTTTTAAAAATCTTTATTTTTACCTCTATTTATTTTATTCTTTTTAGTCTAAGTGTATGCTATGGTGAGTTTTGTCGCTTCCTTTTGATTATTTATTGATTATTGAAGTATTGATTGTGTTCAATATAATACGCATCGCGCGACAAACATTTAAAGACTGAAGGTGACTGAATTCCCCATGCTGTTAAATACGGGGATGTGGTCATGGATGGCTGGGATGAACTCCGGTTGCACGTGGATGTCAACAATAGCAGACGGATACAGAGCTATAAGGAGATAAACTAAAAATGATTAATTTGATTACGGTACATTTGATCGATCTGAAATTTTGATACAATGCATTGTCATCCAAGATCTATCTGTGGTAAAATTTAGAGATCTCTAGGACCATCAGAAGTGGTTTAATTTTCGTTATAACATTTGAAATTTTGCGGACAGACAGGAACAAAAACAATGTGGACAGGAACGAAAGCAAGTTAATAAAAACGTGGTAATAATAAAAAGAAAAGCTTTCATTTCTTGAATAAAATTGAAGTTTTCTGTTTTTCCTAATTGCACAACCTTTCATGTATCAATGTCAGCCATGCCATGCTCAATAGAAAATATAGCTATACATTCGTCAATCTTGTTACATTAGTCAAACTTGGTACATTAGTCAATCTTGGTACATTAGTCAATCTTGGTGTATTCCTTATTGATCGTAATTAAATTTTTATTAACTTAATTTAGAGAAGCTACTTTAACACCTTCATTACTTAAGACATTTGTAAGCAATGTTCGAATTAATGTTATTATTTTAGACAGGGTAACTTCGAGCTTCAATATATTAATAAACTTGAATAAATCAAATGATATTGAATTCAATCATTCTTTTTTTTAACCCATAAGGTAAAATATTCCTTACTTGACAATTGACAATGTATTTTGAATACTCTAATTTAAAGACAACATTTTAGAAGTCCAGTAGATTAGCTGGTGTACGAAAATCATAACTGTTTTCCAAATTCTATATTACTGCCAAAACCTCATATGAATTTATTGCCACTTTGTTTTGTTTTATGTTACAACAACGTATGTTTGTTCTTTATTGATAGTTTTTTCTTTTCTTTAAAAAAAAATCCCATTTCTGATTCCCTCCAATTGCAAAAGACTTTGGTAATGTTTGGTAATGTTTGGTAATGTTTGGTAATGTTTGGTAATGTTTGGTAATGTTTGGTAATGTTTGGTAATGTTGAACACGTGTTCATGAGTGGCTACTTTTGGATTTATATGTGCCAAGTTTTAATTCCATTGGATAAGCAATTTTGTTCATTATTTTTTTTATGCCAAGAAACAAAAGACATTAGCCTTAAAATAATGATGCTTTTGAAGAATGCACTGTTTAAGTAAGCCAAAAAAAAATTATAGTAGTTTTTAATTATTTAAAATCAAATTTGAATCAATGATGGTGTATTACGTACAAAGTATGTTACTTCGTACACCACTCAGCCTCTATGTTTTCAGCTCGGTATCAAGGGATCAGATTTCATTACTAAGTTTGAAGTTTTGATATTAGAAACGTTCACGTTATTATAATATAGTTTCTTCATTTCTTTTCATTTTTTATCTTGGCTTGCGTTTACTTTATTAAACTTTATTTAACTCTCCTTAATATTTTAGAACCTAATAACAAAGATGAACTGCTACCTCCCCTCTCATCAATGTGGCCGCCAATAGCACTCCGATTTTGCCCATGTTTCAAAATGAAGGGTACATATTATTTTTCTATTTACATCAGGACGACTGGTCATATTTGAAGGAATCACTATACTTTCCACATCAGTATCAACCTTCTCATACCACTTTAAGCCTCTGATTTTTCAGTAAAGTAGCATTAAGAATCAGAATAATTTATATCCAATATTGGAGTATTCAAGTTTTGTCAGTAAAAGGATAGTCTTTTATGTTTTAAACTAATTTAATTATTTTATTACTTCTATTTGGAGAAAACCCACTTTCTTATACATTTTTTCAATGTAATAACAAATTAACGACAAGGATTAGCCGCCCTAGCAAAGTGCCGCCCGGGGCATTTGACCCACTTGCCCCCCCCCCTCACTACGGCCCCTGGTTCAAGGTCACGAGAGCTAGACCAGAATCTGGTGGGAGTGGAGAGGGATTTTAAGGGGGGGAAAAAGATTTATCGAGAAGTTTGGTGAAATTCTTATTATTAATTTATCCATTTGATTGGCCTACCTTAAATTGATTTTATCGTCTCACAAATGAGAGAAAAGATGTTAGCAGACATATCTGTTCTCTGATAAAGAATTTGTGACCAGCTGTGTCACAGACTATCGTCTTACTAAATGAGTGGAAAGATTTTAGCAGACAATTACTGTTCTCTGATAATGAATTGACCAGCTTGTGTACCAGGACTATCGTCTTACGAAATGTAGTTGTAAAGATAGTTAGCATACATTACAGTTCTCTGATAATAAATTGACCAGCTTGTGAACAACTATCGTTTATAACTAAATGAGTTGTAAAGATGTTACAGACATTACTGTTCTCTGAACTGAATTGACCACTTGTGTAACAGACTATCGTCCTCACTAAATAGTGTAAAGATGTTAGCAGACATTACTGATCTCTGGATAAGAATTGACCAGCTTGTGGTACAGACTATCGTCCTCACGAAATGAGGTTAAAGATGGTTAGCAACATTACTTGAGTTGCTCTGATAAAGAAATTGACAGACTTGTGTAACAGACAATCGGACCTCACTAATGAGTGTAAAGATGTTAGCAGACATTACTGTTTCTCTGATAATGAATTGACCAGCTTGTGTAACAGACTATCGTCTCACTAAATGAGTGTAAAGATGTTAGCAGACATTACTGTTCTCTGATAATGAATTGTCCAGCTTGTGTAACAGACTATCGTCTCACTAAATGAGTGTAAAGATGTTAGCAGACATTACTGTTCTCTGATAATGAATTGACCAGCTTGTGTAACAGACTGGATGAAGAAACATTTTACTTTCAGTTGCATGCCTGCTGGAATATTTAATTTGATTAATCTAAGCCTAGTGGTTTAAGAGTTGTACGACGACTTAAGGGGCCTTCCATAAAGTACGTCACGCCTTTTTTCCCCATCCCCCCCCCTTTTTTTTCACCTCCTGTTACAAACTGTCAGAAATCTCGGACCCCACTAAAGTGCGCCATACTTTCGAAAAAAATAATTTTATTAACAAAAAAGTTAAAATTTAATATAAAACACCTTGACGTCACACATGCCTTGACCCCCCTTCCCCCATCACAAATTGTCACACTTTCTTACACTCCTCCCCCCTCTGGAGTGTGACGTACTTTATGGACGGTCCCTTACTGAAGAACATTTTTTGTTTAATTTAAATGTCACTAAATATTATATCATAATGTTCCCTCTAAGTTTCATTGTTTCATGTGCACATATATAAACTCGCGTGAAAACTATCCATTTTTTTTCTGTGTAAAATTTTACATCCCACAAACACATGGGGGGGGGGTATCCCCAGGGGGCAGATCAGATGAATTGCACTTGTGGGAGAATTGGGGTGGGAGATGGTTTGCGATCACTAACAAGCAGGATGAACATCTACTTCATAAAATCTTGGTGATCTGCCCAGTCCACAGTCCCCCGTCCCTAGTCCCAGAGACCAAGGTCAGAATTTGTAGCGCAACACCAGGCCATGACAAGGCTATTCTCTTATCACGCTGACTGCCCCTGAGGCCGCGTACTCTTGTTTGGGGTCAGTGTCGGAGTGTCGCCTGGTCCACATTTACTATCTCCCCTGTGGATGTGTGGGCGTGTGAATGTGTGGATGAATGGGTGTGTGAATGTGTGGGTGTATGAATGTGTTTGTAAGTGGATGTATGGGATTGTGGATGTGAGGGTGTGTGGATATATGGGTGTATGAGTGTGTGGATGTGTGGGATTGTGAATATGTGGGTGTATGAGTGTGTGGATGTGTGGGATTGTGGATATGTGGGTGTATGAGTGTGTGGATGTGTGGGATTGTGGACATGTGGGTGTATGAGTGTGTGGATGTGTGGGATTGTGGATATGTGGGTGTATGAGTGTGTGGATGTGAGGGTGTGTGGATATATGGGTGTATGAGTGTGTGGATGTGTGGGAGTGTGGGATTGCAGAGGTCGGTGTGTGAGTGTGTGTATGTCTTATCTTCTTATCTTATCTTATCTTATCTGTATAGACGCTCCATCTATGCAGAAGATAATTGCGTCCACAGACCATGACAGATGATCTGTTGGCAAGTGATGCAGCGTTCACAGGCCACGGCTTTAGTGGGTTCCACGCATTACCTAGCCGCCTAACTAGTGTTAGGTACCCATTCGGAGCTGGGTGACTCAGGGACGCCCTAGGCCCCGGGAAAAAATTCTAGCCTTGACATGGATTCGAACAGGTGACCATCGGTACGCCAGTCGAGCGCGTATGTATGGGTGTGTGGATGTATGAGATTGTGGATGTGAGGTGTGTGGATATGTAGGTGTGTGAGTGTGTGTATGTGTGGATTGTGAGGTGTGTGGATATGTAGGTGTGTGAGTGTGTGTATGTGTGGATAAGGATGGTGCAGTTGGCAGCTCATGACCAAACTTGGAGTGTGTCATCATCGTTTTTTTACCACGTTTTTATTAACTCGCTTTCGTTTCTGTGTCATTGTTTGTGTGTCTGTCCAAGATTTTTCAAATCTGCTAACGGAAAATTAAACCACTTATGATTTTTCTAGGGATCTCAAAATTTTACCACAGATAGATCTTGGACGACAATACATGGTATCAAAATTTTAGATCGATCGAATGTACCGTAATTAAATTAAATCATTTCTAAGTTTATCTTTAATAAGCATCTGTACCCGCCTGCTGTAGTTTAATTTCACGTGGCGAGTTCACCCCGTGACCTCATCGCTTTGTTATTAAACGTTGGGCGGGCGCTGATAGGGTGTTTGGTAAAATAAATAGAGGTAAAAAGTATTTTAAAAAACCAGGTTGCTATAAGTGGACTAAAAAGAATAAAATAAATAGAAGTAAAAATAAGATTTTAAAAAACCACGTTTTTATAAGTGGACTAAAAAGAAGAATATAATTTAAAACTTATAAGTTCAAGTACTTTGATTTAATATGACTAAAAACGTGGGGCGGGTGTTTGGTATAAAAAATTAAAGATTTCTAATTTAGAAGGCATAAGAGAGATCCATAAGTGAGACTGGGTGAACCGCATATGTTAAACCTCATAAGCGCCCGCCCCACGTTTTTAGTCATATTAATCGAAAGTATTTGAATTTATAAGTTTTAAATTATTTTCTTCTTTTTAGTCCACTTATAAAAACGTGGTTTTTAAAAATCTTATTTTTACTTCTATTTATTAACCACGTTTTATTAACTAGCTTTCGTTACTGTGGCATTATTTGTCCAACAATTTTTCAAATCAGCCAACGTAAAATTGAACCCCTTCTGATGGACCTAGAGATCTCAAAATTTTACCACAGATAGATCTTGGATGACAATGCATGGTATCAAAATTTCAGATCGATCAAATGTACCTTTCTTAAATTATTGAACTTTTTAGTTTATCCAAATTTTTTATTATATACTTGCTTTCGTGTCTGTCTGGCCGCAATTTTTCAAATTTGCCAACGTAAAATTAAACCACTTCTGATAGTCCTAGAGAGCTCAAAATTTTTACCACAGATAGATCTTGGATGACAATAAATTGAATTAAAATTTCAGATCGATCGAATGTACCGTAATTAAATTAATGCATTTCTTAGTTTATCTTTATATAAGCATCTGTACCCGCCTGCCGTAGTTCAATTTCACGTGGTGAGTTCACTCCGTGACCTCATCGCTTTGTTATTAAACGTTGGGCGGGCGCTGATGAGGTGTTTGGTAAAATAAATAGAGGTTAAAAAAATATTTTAAAAAAACACGTTTTTATTAGTGGACTAAAAAGAATAAAATAAATAAAATTAAAAAAATGATTTTTAAAAACCACGTTTTTATAAGTGGACAAATAAATAGAAGTAAAAAAAAGATTTGTAAAAACCACGTTTTTATAAACGGAATAAAAAGAAGAAAATAATTTAAAACTTATAAGTTCAAGTACTTTAATATGACTAAAAACGTGGGGCGGGTGCTTATGAGGTTAAACATATGCAGCTCACTCATACTCTCACTTATAGATCTCTCTTTTGCCTTCTAAATGAGAAATCTTTAATTTTTATACCAAACACCGCCCCACGTTTTTAGTAGACGTGTGAGTAACTTGATGGCTGACTTGTTGACGTGTGAGTAACTTGAGGGCGTGGCTTGTCGACGTGTGAGAGTAGTAGATGGAAAGTTCTTATTTAAATGTAAATTACTATACAGCAATTGTAAAACAAACGCAAACTAATTCTCGCTCTCCCTTTCTGGGATTCGGACGTGGAATGGGTTGCTTGATCAAACCAGGAATCCCAACACACTACTGACATTTAACATTCTAATAAAACTTAACCCCTAAAATTTAGACATAAACCATGGGACGCAGGACGCTTCTGTGAAGAAGGAGCGTCTGTAATAGATAAAAACAGATAATGTAGAATTATATAAGTTTGCTGTTTAAGAATATTAATGTCATTTAAATTTTATTTCAATGTGAAAAAGTTATTTTTGTGGGTGTTATGTGCACGTTTCGGTCTAAGAATACGGTAGCAGGGGGGGGGTGGGAGTGGGGGTGGGTGGGGGGAGTGGGGGTGGGGGTGGGTGGGGGGTTAAACTCTTGGAATTCACCACATTTTCTCTTTTTTTATTTTTTCAAAAAGGATTTCAAATAATGATACCTAAGAACCAACTATTTTTTTCCCATTATAACGTCTTCACCTAAATATGAACGTTCTCAATATTTTAAGACGGCCTGAAGGACAAATTAAATTTCAAATATTTTACACGGGCCATCGTGCTCGTACACAGTTACAAAGTAAAGAAAAGAGAAACACTCTACATGAAACTGTTCGCATGCGACCGAATGCTGTGGTAGTTATCTTAAACAAAACGGAAGATAAGATCTATGGACATGATTTTGTTGTTGTTTTAATGTTATTAAAAAGATAGTGCCAATTTGTGACCCTGTTTTCAAACTCCGGACCACATAAGATGGTGTGCAACAGTTTCATCATCATCATTTTTGGCAACTTCTGTGTCACTCCCCATGGCTGATAACACTCCCCATGGCTGATAACACTCCCCTTGGCTGATAACACTCCCCTTGGCTGATAACACTTGCCATGGCTGATAACATTCCCCTTGGCTGATAACACTCGCCTGGCTGATAACACTCACCATGGCTGATAACACTTGCCTTGGCTGATAACACTTGCCATGGCTGATAACACTTGCCATGGCTGATAACACTTGCCTTGGCTGATAACACTTGCCATGGCTGATAACACTTGCCTTGGCTGATAACACTTGCCCTGGCTGATAACACTTGCCTTGGCTGATAACACTTGCCTTGGCTGATAACACTTGCCATGGCTGATAACACTTGCCTTGGCTGATAGCACTCGCCATGGCTGATAACACTTGCCTTGGCTGATAACAATTGCCTTGGCTGATAACACTTGCCATGGCTGATAACACTTGCCTTGGCCGATAACACTCGCCTTGGCTGATAACACTTGCCTTGGCTGATAACACTTGCCATGGCTGATAACACTTGCCTTGGCTGATAACACTTGCCTTGGCTAATAACACTTGCCTTGCCTGATAACACTTGCCTTGGCTGATAACACTTGCCTTGCCTGATAACACTTGCCTTGCCTGATAACACTTGCCTTGCCCGATAACACTTGCCTTGCCTGATAACATTTGCCTTGCCTGATAACACTTGCCTTGCCTGATAACACTTGCCTTGCCTGATAACACTTGCCTTGCCTGATAACACTTGCCGTGCACAATTTACAGCACTTGCCTTGCACAATTTACAACACTTGCCTCGCACAATTTACAACACTTGCCTCGCACAATTTACAGCACTTGCCGTGCACAATTTACAGCACTTGCCTTGCACAATTTACAACACTTGTCTTGCACAATTTACAACACTTGCCTTTGCACAATTTACAACACTTGTCTTGCACAATTTACAACACTTGCCGTGCACAATTTACAGCACTTGCCTTGCACAATTTACAACACTTGCCTTGCACAATTTACAACACTTGCCTTGCACAATTTACAACACTTGCCATGCACAATTTAAAAAAAGCGCTTTCCATACTTTCCAAATCTGACAGTTTTTGAAATCTAATACTCGACCATTTAACATATACAATCCATTCGTTTTAACACTAGCTGTCTATAGTGTCTAAACACTTACCATCCAATCATTTAAACACCAGCTGTCTATAGTGTCTAAACGCTTACCATTCATTCATTGTAACACTATAGCTACCCTTAGTTAACACTTAACGTCCAAATGGAACATTTTCCAAAATCTCCCTGCTATGATCGTGGCCCTGTGATTGGTCAATGTTGTATTGGGCAAAGATGGTCATGATTGGGGGGTGGGGGTGGGAGATGGCGCTGGTGACGTATTTATACGACCTTGAGTGTTGGAAGGTCGTTACTGCCCACTTGATTCAGGTGTTTTCTCATCGCAGTGATCACGGTAACAAAGTGTCAATCAAGACACAACCCGAACTAACTCTCCCTTTGACCAGTGGTCTGTATCCTCCTGACGTCCCTGTCCCCCTGTGAGTGACAAAGAAGTGGACCTCCTCTAATGATGTTTGTGCGAGACCCCACCTGGTGTGGAAAAAACTGCAGTTGACGAATAGACCAGTCGTAACATTTGCAAAGTTACTGCAGAGAGTTGAATTCAGTATTAAACAGGAGCGATTTCTATTGAAGCCACACCCACCATCTGTCGACCTTCTTCACAATTTTTTCTTTAAAAAGTAAATACAGTATGTAAACTTTATCTGCGAGAGCGAATCAATGTTAGGCGGGCTGATGAACATCAACACACTTGAACATCAACACACTTGAACATCAACACACTTGAACATCAACACACTTGAACATCAGCAACAGAATAGTCATAAAATAACTAACATAATTACAATGATATCAATAATAATAACAGTAATACTATTTATAGCAGTAGCAATACTACTAATAATAACACCAACAATAACAATAATTATAACAGCTTTAAAAAGCCAACTTCGAAAAGTAGGAAAGAGCAACACGATCCTTATTGTAGATACAATGGTCAACTCTACTGACCAGACAATAAACGATCAAACTGGGCTCATCCACTGAAGACACCAGTGGCTTAGCTGGGGGGGGGCTGTGGGGCGGTCCACCCCGGGCGGCACACTTACAGGGGAGGCATTTGTGGGCATTTGAAAGGTAAAGCCATTTCAGACAACCGCCCTTTTTCTTTTGAAGGGGGAAAAACCAAGGTGAAACAAAAATATTCTTAATTTCGAGACTTAATAAACGGATTCCCGCAACATTTGTTTGATTACATAGTAGTTGTTATAACTAACGCAAAACCGTACAAAAATTTAAAATCGCTCAAAAAAGGTATCTATTTTTTTTGGAAAACTAAGTGGTAAATGTTACAGATGGCGCTTTTATAAGAACACCGCACGCACGCACACACACACACACACACACACACACACACACACACACACACACACACACACACACACACACACACACACACACACACACACACACACACACACACACACACACACACACACACTCACACACACACACACACACACACACTCACACACACACACAAAACCATATTATTTATGGTGTGTTATTTATATCGCCACGACAGTTTTTGCGTGGAATTTCGACATGCGCAGAATGATGCGCTAACAAGTACTACATAGCATGGTGGTTCAAATATTGTGTTTAACTTGCAAGTAGTATTTTATATTACTGTTTCAGTTTTTAGAAAATTATTTTAAGATATTTTTTTATTGCATTAAAGTAGCACACACATAATTTGTGTTTGTCATTAAAATACGGTTATTGATTAAAATTTTATGCCTATCCAATTTAAGTAATGTGTAAATAATTTGAATTCATCTATTTTATGGAAACTTATTTAGATTTATGGCAAGAACATGAAAATATCCAAATTTCTCCGTTAATAAACAGCACAATAGCAGACATAATTTCAAAAAAAGACATACCTTAAAATTTCAAGCGTCTTGGAAAAATTGACATCTGAAGAAGTAACTAGTAAAACGAAATCAGATGTTGGAATTTTACTCAGTTTAATGCAATCTTTTTCTTTTCTATATTATCTCAATTAATGGGAATCCGTCTTTTTTTAAATTAATGCAAACACATTTCATGGAACAAAGAGATGTGGCTAATACGGAACGCTGTTATAGAAAGTTGGAGATATCAACTTAATGCCGAGTTAGTAAGGGAGAAAATATGAATGGGGAACATTCAGAAGACGTGGCTCTATCTTTAGAGCAAGAAGTACAACGAGAAATGTTTTTATCCATGGATGGAATTATAAAAGAAAATAAAAGAACGCGTTGATGAGTTGCATGTCCTTGCAAGATAATATTCGTGTATAACACCATGTAACCTACTAAATGAAGAATTTGAACATCATATAAATTTCTTTATTGACATTGAAAAAGAACAGTTCAATATTGAGAGAAAAAGGATCCGGGTTTTTATGGCTGTACACAGGGCCAGTCTTAGCATTTGCGGGGCCCTATGTGGCTTAGTATGCGAAAGGGATTGTGCAGGGACCATTTTGGGTAGGGATAAGGTATTAATAAAGATAATAAGTGAAAATTAAGATAGGTGGGGCCTATGAAAGCACGGGCCCCAATGCGGCCGCATAGGTTGCAGTGGCCTAAGACCAGCCCGGGCTGTACATACACTACAAGAAGAGGCATAGATATAAAAAACGGGGGAAAATATTAAAATATATTCAACAGTAAAGATTGGAAAATTCTGTACCCAACATTATAATTTTGCTAAAAAATTTTTAAACAATTGCTATCAGTGTATCTAGTTGTGAAAGGAGCTTCTCCAAACTGAAATTGATAAAAAAAATTATCTTCGTTCCACAATGATTGATTTAAGGTGGTCCATGGGGAAAAAAAAATTTCTATGTTTTTTTATTCAGGAAGAAAAAAATATCACAGGCCAACAACAAACAATTAGAAAGAAGAAAAATGAAGAAAAAAAATTGAAATTTGAAACAAATAAAATTTTATTGAAAAAAAAAGAAAATTTTCATTCAAATTTGACATTTGCGCAAAGTGTGATAAAAATTTATTCTTTCACAAATTCATAATGAAACTTTGTATACAGACTAAGAATGATATTTGTAAAAACTTTAAAAAAGAGATATTTACAACTTATTTGTTTGAATTGTTACAAATCACATTCACGTGAGGTCACCGCACAATTGGTCAAATAATCAGGGGTAGCAATATAAAAAAAATTATTTAAAATTTCCAGAATGAAAAATATATAAAATGGCCATTTTAAATCATAGAGAATATCAATGGTAACATGCATGCAAAGTTTGAGGCTTGTAACTATAATAGTTTTCAACTTATCACATTTTGCGTTCCTAAAAAATGAGAAAAATGCAAAGTGGAGAAAAACGAAAAAGAAGTTGAAAAATTATATTTTCAAAAATTCCGAGGTATACAAACAATATAGGATACATACATCTCATTCATAGATTATCCATGAGTGAAAATAACTATTTAATAATACAGACAGACAAAAATAATATATGATTCACATACTTTTTCTAACATCACCCTGCCAAAATAAAAAGTGGCAGACACAAAAAATTTATTTAAAAAATTTTTCCATGACACTTTTAAAATAAAAACAACAAACAATGTATAAAGAATATCAATAGAAATAAACTTGCAAAGTTTGAGGCTTGTAACTATAATACTTTACAACCTATCATATTTGTCATACTTAAAAATGAGGAAACGCAAAGTTTAGAAAAACATAAAAAGATGTATAAGAATGATATTTTAAAATATTCTGAGGTATACAAACAATATAGGATACATGCATATCATTCATACATTATCTATGAGTAATAAAAACTGATTAAAAATATAGACAGACAAAAATAAACTTTATCTCTCAAAATGTTTCAAACACCACCCCCCGAAATAAAAAGTAAAATTTAAAAAAAACAAAAAAAACAACATTGTAGGACACATTTATGAAAGAAACAACAATAAACTGTGTAAAGAATATCAATAGAAATAGCTTGCAAAGTAGAAGAGTGCAGCTACAATACTATTTCTCCTGTAACATCTGAAGACAAAAAATATAATTCCTGAACAATAATAAAATATGCACAAAAAAGTTTCAATATTAACATCTAAAGACACTTTGTAATATTGACAACTAATGAATGAAATATTTTCACAAACAATGCATAAAAATAAGAAAAGAATGTAAATAAAGAAATATAAATAATAAAATTTATAAATAAATAATCATATCAAATTCAAATTATCCACTGTGAGCTCCAACAGCTTTTCCTCATAGGTGCCAGACTTGGGTGATAACATGCAGGTTGAATGCATTCTGGTGTTTATTCATTTATAAAGAGCATCATAGGCTTATACAAAACATCCCCATAAGAGCATGGCCTGATCCAGTCACTAAGGTTTTGAGCCACAGCTCCTTTGCTGACATTCAAAAGTTGCAGTCGCATACAACTGATGAGTAAGAAGATCAGGTGACGAAGGCACGCATGCTGCATGAAAGTAAATAAATCCAGTTCAGTGTGTGTTTTTTACGTTCATTTCGAATGAGGAAAGTCCCCCAGCATTCAACTATGGAGGCTGAAAGGCATCGATCTGCATGAATGTTGAAGCAGAGAGCCCTTAGATGTACCGATGTGATGCCCTTAGATGTACCGATGTGATGCCCTTAGATGTACCGATGTGATGCCCTTAGATGTACCGATGTGATGCCCTTAGATGTACCGATGTGATTCCCTTAGATGTACCGATGTGATGCCCTTAGATGTACCGATGTGATGCCCTTAGATGTACCGATGTGATGCCCTTAGATGTACCGATGTGATGCCCTTAGATGTACCGATGTGATGCCCTTAGATGTACCGATGTGATGCCCTTAGATGTACCGATGTGATGCCCTTAGATGTACCGATGTGATGCCCTTAGATGTACCGATGTGATGCCCTTAGATGTACCGATGTGATGCCCTTAGATGTACCGATGTGATGCCCTTAGATGTACCGATGTGATGCCCTTAGATGTACCGATGTGATGCCCTTAGATGTACCGATGTGATGCCCTTAGATGTACCGATGTGATGCCCTTAGATGTACCGATGTGATGCCCTTAGATGTACCGATGTGATGCCCTTAGATGTACCGATGTGATTCCCTTAGATGTACCAATGTGATGCCCTTAGATGTACCGATGTGATGCCCTTAGATGTACCGATGTGATGCCCTTAGATGTACCGATGTGATGCCCTTAGATGTACCGATTTGATGCCCTTAGATGTACCGATGTGATGCCCTTAGATGTACCGATGTGATGCCCTTAGATGTACCGATGTGATGCCCTTAGATGTACCGATGTGATGCCCTTAGATGTACCGATGTGATGCCCTTAGATGTACCAATTTGATGCCCTTAGATGTACCGATGTGATGCCCAGTGATTTTTCAGTTCTTGAAGCTGATGGCGGAGAGAAGTGACCACTGTTCATAGCTGGTGGTGAAGAGTAACCCCAGTTGTTTTAAGATAGTACTGGTCTGCTTTTCATCAGTTGCCTGGCTCTTCTTACACTACAAAATCTTACAATATTGTCCATAGAACAAGATATTACAAATCATTTAAATTTTGATAGCATAATACACGATTTTTCTACTGTGAAAATAGGTAAGTTAATGCATAAATATGTTTACATTAATTACATACTAATGTATACAAATTCTTTGTTTATAAAAAAATCATATATTTATAAATAACAAATAAAAGCATAATTTGTAATGTTTTTGGGTGTAAATTTGGAATATGTTATGTCTCATTTGAGGGGGACGGACCTGCGACTTCAATAACTTTCGTGTGGCCTTTAAAAAAAGTATATTGCATTTTTATGAATGTGTATTTATAGGTATATCATCTTATATTACTCTTTTATTACTGCTTACATAAATAGGGCATGCAATGGAAAAAAATGTTCCCCACCTTTACTGCGTTTCAATTACAATTATTTATTCATGTTTATTAATTTATTTTAAAAAAAATCATATAATTAACGTAAGGAGACGTCCATAAATGACGTCACGCGATTTTGGCTGATTTTTTTTATCCCCCCCCCTCATCACACGTCGTCACAAAAACTTAGACACCTTCTTCAATATGACGTCACAAAGCTTCCTCTCCCCCCCCCCATAAAAAGGTGTATTTTCTATTGGAAAATTAGCATGTTTCAAATCAATTTTTTTGTCATTTAAATATTTTTAGTCTAAGGCTGCCCTCTAATATCGTAACACGCGTGAAGCCATGTAGAACGTCATTAAATAAAGTGTCGGTAATCATATATTTAAGTGGAACTTTTATTTAAACTTGGGCGTTTTGATGTGACGTCAAATGTTGTACTCCCCTCTCCCCCCCCCAACAGGTGCGTGACGTCATTTATTGACGGCCTCTAAAAGGGCGGCAAATTGGAGACCTCCCCGGGCGGCAAAAGTTCTAGCTGCGCCGCTGGAAGAGACCACCATAAACAGTAACTCACCCCTCCCCTAGGGGAAGCAGATATTAGATCTATAAATGTGCTCACCCCTCCCCTAGGGGAAGCAGATATTAGATCTATAAATGTGCTCACCACGACGCCCCTTTTACCAAATAAGCTCAGACCCTGCATATCCCATACAAAAACCCAAAGACTTGAATATGTCATTCAGAGGCGTCACCAGGGGAGTAATACCAACAAGTACAATTCTGTATAGTCCCGTTATTTGGCACTGGTTGACTCGTAGGCCTATGGGGTAAGTCGTGAGGGGGTCACACCTAGATCTACCACACTGGGTGACACCAACCCTAGATGTCATTCATACTGTCATCCGCGAATGAGACTCACAACTTTAATTTTTCCGTGGTTTGTATAAAACCAGATAAAACTAGAAATCGTATGTAGACTACTTGCACATCACCTTTCTCCTACCCACCCTTACCCTTTTGGATTGATCGTTCAACTGTCTCCGCCAGCAAGAGCTCTACACTACAGCACGACATGAACATAGAAGAAATTTTGTTACAAGTTTTCACCTTTACCTCACGTCGATGTGAACTTGTCCGAGTGGACGATTATGAAGATGACAACGATGTTTTGGGCGAAATGTTACTACATGTAATCTGTTTCATATCCATCTAATACCTATTTTTAGTTTCGTTATATGGGCGTTTTTTTAATTAAAATGTATTAGAAATCAATAACAGATGTCGCAAGGTTTGGAATGAATACAGTTGGAAAGGGTTGATTCTCTTTTGACTTCGGCTTGTCTTGATCCCACTTAATTCTTGGATCAAGTCTAGGGGACCTCACCTCACTGTATGGGGCGAAAGCTTTGCCGTTTTCTCGCGCATTTACCAGGTCACGTGTACTCGCCAGATGCCAAGTACCAATGAGGTGTCATTTATCCGCCAGACTTCTTGTGCAGTGACCTGTTAGCCTAAAACTTATTGCATGAAGCGACTTCGAACCTAAACTATCAGATTTCATGCACTAAAAATCTCCCCTTTATCCGGGATATCTGCTCTGGCACTGACCAGATATTATGCACTAAAGAAAAGACAGGTATAAATTCTTAAGGTCAGCTAAACAGATTACCATAGTTGCTTCTGTTTTGGTGACTGAAAACGCCTTAACGTGAGAGAGAGGGAGAGAAAGAGAGAGAGAGAGAGAGAGAGAGAGAGAGAGAGAGAGAGAGAGAGAGAGAGAGAGAGAGAGAGAGAGAGAGTTATAACGAACACATGTATTGTAGAAATAATCCCCAAATAGTTTGACCAAAATTCAATCAAGTGTCCATCCATCAATCAAGTAAATCCTAATCGATTAGCGTGACTCTATTTAAAGGTACCTATGTGATACTATATTGACAAGCTATGCCGTGTTTGAGTGGGTCTATTTGCTACCTCATTAATCAGTCTGGCTGTGTTTACATAGGATTGTCTATTTGCTACTGTATTGACCAGTCAGTGTTTAAATAGATATGTCTATTTGCTTCTGTTTGACCAGTCTGGCTGTGTTTAAACAGCTATATCAATATGCCATTGTAGTGTCTGTCAGGCTGTGTTCGGAGTGGTCTATGTGCTACTTAATTGAACAGCCTAATTGTGTTAAATAGATATGTCTATGTGATAACTTATTATGATATGGTCGTGTTTATAATTATATGGGTCTAAGTTTTGTTGGTGGAATATTCAAGCGTATGCCGAAAAGGGTTAAAAAATATACCGGTATAGGTGGATTGAGTTGCATTAAGTCAATGTTTTGTTCCAGAAAGTAATTTCTCCCCTTACTTTGATTACCGTCTATGTTCCTATTAGATCAAAATAATTTAATTAATTACATTTCTTTGAGTGGACACGAAGCCCCTTAGTATTTGCCCGTTTGGGAACCACTGCTGTACTGGACCCAAACGAAGAACCTACACATAACATTACTAGCTCCCCCCCCCCTCTCAATGACGTCACACTCCTACATCAGAAGTTCATGTTTCCTGGCTAAACTTTGCCTGCGACAGCGGAGATGAGCCTGAAAACACTGGCATGGACCTGAGACACCGAGTTCAACCTGATGTTGATAGGATCTTGTTGACGCCAGAGATCATAATATATCTCATAGTTTAGAATTACTTTGTTTTTAAACAATGCCTTTGAGGCATTGATTTCTGTGTGTGCTCCACAGCTAACCTTAGAGAGACTCAGTGCTCCACAGCTAACCTTTAGAGAGACTCAGTGCTCCACAGCTAACCTTTAGAGAGACTCAGTGCTCCACAGCTAACCTTTAGAGAGACTCAGTGCTCCACAGCTAACCTTTAGAGAGACACGTGACAGGATATGAGACCAATGAACATTTGGCATAAAAAATAAAACTGGGACTTAACCCACTGACCCAAAACTTTAATAAAACCCGATGTCAGTCGAACAGGGATTCCCCATTTTCAAATATTAACATATTCCTCATAAAATTTAGGACATTAATTTTCATAATTGTTGACGCACTGATAAAAACAATGAAGTGTCACCCAATTTCATTGTATTCAAACTATACCCTATATAATGGCTATATATCTCCTCCTTATTGCATTATCTTTGTGTGAACATTGGTATGAATATTCGAGGACCACTGTATATATTTTGTAGCGTGTTTCGTCTTTTAACCACGCGTCTAGAATTGATTTTGAGGGTAGTGCACGGGGGTCACATTTATAGCACACAAGGAGGTATAGCCATAGCAGACCTGAGAGTCAGATTGGATGAGGCTTTTTTTAAGAAATAAAAGGAAGTTTAACGAAACTGGGGTAACTATGTGCTTGACTGGGCCACAACTTGATTGAAATCTGTCACAGTCTTAGGTTTAGCCTGCGATGTAGCCCGGCACAGAGCGGTGGTTCTCAAACTGGTTTGATTGAACGCCAAGGGTTCGGTGAGTCAGTCTCAGGGGTTCAGCGGAGGTCAAGACACACACAAGACACATAAGATTCGTGTTGACACGCCCCGCTTGAGAAGGGTTCGGTGAATGCATAGATATGACATTTGTTGGGTTCAGTGCCCACAACAAGGTTAGGAACCACTGGCATAGATGTTCTAGCGACAGTCAGCACCTCAGCTCTTTTGTTGAACTCAGTGTCTTTGATCAAACATCAAGTGACAGTTATAATTCTTACAAACACAATAGGGCTGGACACGTGACCACCCCCCCCTTTTTACACATGGTTGTTGTGCATTTATCTGAAAATGGAGCTTCTCAAAAGAATTTTTTTTTAAAAATAATAAAAAATAAAATAAATAAACATATTTTCTAGTGACAACAGACACTTGTTTGTACAGCCTTGATTCAACTACTTGTCTGAATGGACGATAAAGTTGTTGTTGAGCCTTCTCGTCCAAGAGAGCACCAGTCGATCAACGTCGACGTCTGCAATCTTTCCAAGGGCATAGTCCACTTGCAAGAGACCTCTTTTCCGCTTTCCTGCGGGGTTCTATTTCAGGGCTTGCCTTGTTGTGTCGGAGGTCCAATACAGCCAGAGGCGTCACTAGGGTTGGTGTCACCCGGGGCGGTAGCTCATGGTGTCACCCCTTCACGACTGAAGGGGCCGTCCATAAATGACATCACGTGAGGATGCCGATTTTTACCCCACCCTCCCCCAGCTTCATACTTATACCCCCACCCCTTTTCACGATATGACGTCACAAAGCTTTGACACCGCGCCGTATTTTCTAAATAAAAACTAGCAAGTTGCAAATTATGTTTTGTCATTTAAATATGTATTTAGGGTAAGTTTGCGCTCTGATGTCGTAACATGCGTGAAGCCATCGAAAACTTCATTAATAAATAAACGTTAAACAATCAAATACGGTAATTCCTTATTTTAGCGCATTTAAAATTTTTATAACAAAATATATAAAATAACTTACTTTTACTAATTTAAACACTTAAATCAGAAATTTAAAACAAGTATTTAATGCTTTACAGTTAGTTTTTCGTGTGTTTTGTTGAGTTTAAAGGGGTTTTTAACTTAGAAAAGGTTTTTAAAAGCAGACTTCCAACAACAATGGCGCCGTTAGTCACAGAAGATAGTGAAATATACAAAAAAATTATTTCGTACAAATCGTAAAATAGTAATTTTATTTCAACAAAAAATTAATGTTTTAGTTTTAAAATAGATTTCATAATAATAATTAATGAGGTAAGTTAAAAAAAAAGTTTTTTTGATGACTTGAAATATAAAATACGCTAAAATAAGGGATTACCATCAAAATATTTAAGTGGAACTTTTATTTAAAGTTGCGTGTCTTTTTAAAATGTGATGTCACATTTTTAACCCCACCCCCTCGTCACACAGCGTCACCGATGCGTGACCCCAACACCCTATTACGGATTAAAAGGGGGGAGTGCTGAACGGGCTAAAGCCAGGCGCCAACAATAATTTAAGGTACTCCAAACTTATTATAGTGTATAATAAAGATGCAGGCAAATGTTTGTATGAATCCCTGAAAATGCCTTGGACAGTCATACGGCAATGCTGCAAATATGTGTAGGAAGTATAACGGAAACTAGGCTATTCTTCGTGAGAAGTGCAGTACTGCTCATTATGTGCCATGCACAGCTCATTCCTTTAATTTGGTTGGGAAACGTGCAGCAGGTTGTCCTGATGCAGTCAGATTATTTTGTCTTCTGCAAAATCTTTATACCCGGCTTGTTGCATCTACTCATCGTTGACAGGTACTTAAAAACATATGAAATTGATACATGTTAACAAAGCCTTGTGTGACACAAGATGGTCAGCCTGACATGATGCAGTAAGGTCTGTTAATAACTTATACCATGGGAATATCGCAACACTGGAAGAATTAGCAACAAACGAAAATCAGCCACGTGACTGTCTACTTGAAGCAGAAGGATTTCTAAAGGAACTTGAACAACTGGAAGTCGCTATTTTACTTGAAATTCGGGAAACAATTTTAGAAAGGAAGTCTCTAATTGAGTTTGTTAAAAGACAGCATTCTTAATTTGATTCCTATGAAGACAAAGTAAAGGATAAGTCCGTGGTAAAAAAGAGTATGAATAATCTTCAATGCTATCGACAACAAAAAAGAGAGAGAAAAGGGCGTCAGTTTGATAAAGGGACATAACCAAAACAGTATTCTCCCCAAGGCAAAAGTTTCAAGGTTGAGGTATTTCTGGTAATCATTGACAAACTTTCTTGAGCCCTGCAACATCGGTTAGGCCCATATATGAAGAAATGAGAAATTTGGCTTTCTTACAAACCTATCTGAGCTCAGCAATTTCGCCATCCGATGGGCAGCAGCCAAGACAATGGAAGAATATTCACGTGATTTCGAAGACTGCTTACCTTCAGAATTAGTCCAATTTTCAAAAATCTTTTTTAAAAAGTTATCGTCTAGGCTCAGGGTAAGGAAAAGGAAGTACCCCGCCCCAATGCCAAACTCAAAACACGTGCACAGAGCTAAACATTTTGCTGCTTTTGAATGAGCTAAATTTCACGCAGCTCTTTACAAATGTACACATCGCAATTCTCATCTATCTCTCAATGATGACATCAAACTGCAACTGAGAGCAATCCTTTTCAAAGTTGAAAAGAATATAAAATGAGTTAGAATTTGCATGGGACAACAAAGACTGAATATGCTCTTTCTAAATGAGCATTGAAAAGGAACTTACTTGTAAGCTTTCTTAGCTTTACTGACTTGATTGATAACTTCACGATGAGAAAAATTCGCAAACGAAAGTTGTAGGTTCAAATAATAATAATACATATTTTTCAATAATACAACTAGAGAAAACAATTCGTTACCCCATGAAAAAAAAAGTTTTAAAAAATAATAATTTAAATACTGAATACCGCGTAATATTATTCTTTATGGGGGAGCGTTCGTAACCACGAAACATCGTAAGTCGAGATGGGACCGTCGTAAACAGGGGACTACCTGTATATAAACATGCATATCACGCCTTTAATAAATATATATAAAACAAAATATTAACTCAAAGACATTGAATTCATAATTTTCGTCTAGAAAAAACATCAACAAACTAAACTCATCTTTTGATTTTTTTTTAAATTTTTTTTTGGGGGGGGGGATAAAAATCTTATCCCCCCACACCCCACTGTGGTGTGGGGAGTCGTGAGGTGGGAGTCGTCCATGGTGTCGGTGTGTCAAAGCCCAAATAGATTTATATCTTTTAAAACATAAGATACTGCCTCTTTCATGTCCAGCCTTTTTTAAAGATCTCTCAGCTGCGACGTTTCTTTTCGTTTTTTCCTAATTTATTTTAATGTTGTTTGTGTGTAGGTACTGTTTTATTATTGCAAGTTAACTGATATTTTTTAATAAAAAGTTTTCGCGTTTAACGTATTTCTTTGTATTTCTTAATTTCTTTCTAGATGAAAAAAATGTGTCTTCATTTTTGTTCTGACATAAAATCGTACACAGTAAAATTTAGGCTCGGGTGTCACCCCCCTGGTGGGTGTCACCCGGGGCGGCCCGCCCCCCTCGCCCCCCCCTAGTGACGCCGCTGAATACAGCCCATCGCTTCTGGGGAATCTCTTGATATATCGACGACCATGAAGACGGTATCTATATTTGTTTTGATCACCTGTGTGTTCACCCAAGGTCACCGCAAAATTTGTAATCTCCAGGATATAAAGTCGAAGACGGCATCGTCTGTTCAGTGTTAAAGGATGGATAACTAACTAAAAGGGGATTGATTAGTTTACACGTTTACATTCTTGTTTAGAATTACTAATAAGCTAAACCTGCCATTTAGTAACTATTTCTTAAAAACAAAATAATGGATTTGAAAAAAGTACAGATTAAACTCAAAGAGACTTAAGAGGTAGAAAATTTAAAATAAATTATTTAAACGTATTTTTTATATGAAAGAAAATGTACAATTTTTTTCCATTCAAATTTGTTATAGAAAGAAATATATTGTGTGCGGAAATTATTTTGAACTATAAGATAGCACGTATTTTTCTACTATCGGTACATACATTTGAACTCAGCGAAAAGCTTTGCCTAACTTGATGAATATCTTTGCATAACTTAACAAGCACCCTAGTTGTATAACCATAATAAAAGATGTCATAATCGATTTCACCTATGATTTAACGTTCCTGTCTCATTTTAAACTTTTACAGTTTCTAAATTTGGAACTAAAGGTCTCTTCTGACTGCAAATTTCAAATTTTAAATTTATTTTCTAATTTTAAGTACATTTTTATAAAATTTTTATGTTCTACTTTTTAGTGCATTTCTAATATAAGACTAGTTTTTAAAAAATGTTCTTTACATATTTTTATTTATTTTATCGAGTTATTTCCCCTGTCTCTCAGACATTGAAAAATAAGAATATTTTGAACTAAATTGTATGCCAATGTGTTGATACTTGATCAGATGTTTGTGCTGAAGGTGGTACGTCAGCGATGTATTTGATCCTTTAAAAGAGAATTGTTTATGGCAGTGAACACAGTAAACTTTTTCACCATCTTGACTTTGCCATCCGCAGTTAGCTTAAAAACAAAATTTTTGCTCAACTTTCCAGTTATATGTTTAAATTTAACTGCGCTGATGCTGTCAGCCATTTTTAGTTGACCTTTTATTAATAAAATAAATTATAATATTACGCGGGAGAAGTTTGTACGCAAAAAATATATAAATTATTATTAATTATTAATAATTAATTATTTATTAATAAAAATTTTTAAAAAAATATTATAAATATTTTCTTTTATTTTAATAGAATTTTTATCGATTAAAATAATTTTAATCAATAATTTTTTTTACAATTAATCGAGAAATTAATCGTTAATTTCCGCAGCCCTACTATTGGTACATACATTTAAACTATCTGTTTTAATGGCTTGTCTTGCTACAACAGTGCCATTAGTCTACTATTGGTACATACATTTGAACTCTCTGTTTAAAAAAAAAGTACGTTAAGCTCCAGAGGTGGGAGGGGATGTAAGAAAGTGTGACACCCCCTGTCCGGTCATGTGTGACGCCACGGTGTTTTATATTAAATTTTATTTTGTTAATTTAAAAAAATGTTCAAAAGTGTGACGTACTTAAAAAAAAGGGGGGGGCGGGGGTTCCAAGATTTGCAACATGGGGGAGTGGGGGAGTTAGAAATGGTCAAAAATAGCGTGAAGGCCCCTAAAGGGAAAATTGAAAATTTGGCATCCTGTACTAAATAAATTTTTTACTATCAAAGACCTCCAACAAAATTTGTCTAATAAAAAAATAAAATATATACCCTACTATCGCATCAGGCTGTTAAAAAATAAACGAAGAAAAATGACCGATTCTTTGACCAAGTAATATTTTGACCAACATTTCCCATAAAGCAATGTAAGTACAGACCAAAGAGCCAATCTGATAAAGACTTTTATGTGAGCCTTGACAGAGTTGTACGCTGAGTACGAGATGGTAGATCAGTGATTCTCAATCTTTTTCGTATGACGGACCGGCAGGAATTACTCCCAATGCACCACGGACCGGTACACTATTTTCCCGTACTGACGTGATTTTCCCTGTTCTGACGTGATAGCAAAATAAGTCCCTACATTGCCTAATGCCCTACAAGATTAAACATGAATTCGGCTTGTTTTATGACATGTCATGTCATCGAACTATTTTGAAAAAGAATAAATTTAATCTTTGACTGCTTGATGCTCATTTACGATAGTCTTCATTTAGTATACAAATATGTTGATAATGGCAGCTATCGTTTTTTTTCCAAATGTTTTTAAGTTGATAGTACTTTAATTAATGTATATCCCGACCTACGGCGGATTAAAGGGGGGCTGAACGACTAAAGCCAGGGGCCCCCGATAATTTAGGGGCCCCCAAAATTATTATTTTCTATAATAAAGGTGGGCAAATGTTTGCGTGAAGCCTTGAAGATATAAATAAATTAATAAAATCTCATCTACTTATCAAGAGAAAATGTCGAAGAGTGTGAAATACCAGAAATCGTCATCATTTGTAATAATATCTAGGGAAACCTAACTTCAGAAAAACAATCGACTTCTATTTAGTTTGGAAAACTTACTACAAAAAACTTTGACATAGTAGAGCATAATTCAATAATCGAATTTTAAACCAACTTCCAAGTTAGTACACTGTTTACGAGTTTCGACGCTTCGACCTACCGACAGACTGCAGTAAGAATCAAGAAGTAGATATTCGAACAAATATGTAATTAAATACTAGTAACGTATATACTCGTTCTAAAGCCGACTTTTTTTGGGACAAAATCTAGGGGAAAATGTTGGAGGGGGGGGGTCGGCTTACGAGTGGGTCATAGGTGATTTCTGTATGTACATTAAATATCGGTGTCCCTAATTAACCTGAATTACATGTTGCGTTCCGTTATTAGCTAAATACCATTCATTCCCGTTGAGCGTTTCATCAAGTTAATACCAATTAAGTCCCATACTGGATCAGGAATTGCCCAAATTATTTTTAATATTTTGGAAGAAATTGACATTCAAATTCAAGATTGCCGTGGACAGTCATACGACAATGCTGCAAGTATAAGTTGGAAGTAAAACTGAGTCCAAACTATCCTTCGTGAGAAGTGCAGTGTTGCTCATTATGTGCCGTCCGCAGCTCATTCCCTTAATTTGGTTGGGAAAAGTGCAGCAGAAAGTTGTCCTGATGCAACCAGATTTTTTTAATTTTTAAATTTACTTATTTTTTCATTCTGTGCAAAATCTTTATACCAGGCTTGTTGCATCTATTCATCGTTGGCAGGGTTTTCAAAAACAATCGAAAAGGTTACATGTTAACAAATCCTTGTCTGATACAAGATGATCAGCCCGACATGATGCTGTAAGATCTGTTAATAAATAATACCATGAGAATATTGCAGGACTGGAAGAATTGACAACTGACGACAATCAGCCGCCTGACAGTCGACTTGAAGCATTTCGGAAGAAACTTGCACAACTGAAACTCGCTATTTTATTTGAAATTTGGGACACAATTTTAAAATGGTTTCAGAAAATGAATGCATCCCTTCAAGATACATTTGTTGAAATATCTTCTTGAATTTGTTAAAAGACAGCGTTCTGAATTTGATTTCTATGAAGAAAAAGGAAAGGATATGTCCGTGGAGAAAGAGTATAAACAATCTTCAATGTGATTAAAGAAAGAGAAAGTGCCATCTTGATGAAGAGACATCAGCCCAAACAGTATTTCCTCCGAGACAAAAATTCAAGGTTGAGGTATTTTTTTTGTCTTATTACACCCTGCATTACAAGTTACACTGTCTTATATTAGACTGCTAGTGTTCATTTTATTTAAAATTACGCTGCCTGGACAGGGCCCCAGTTTGAATTGCAGCCAGAGGCCCCGAGCAGTCTTAATACGCCCCTGATCCAGACTTAAGATAACTTTTTATTAAAGAGAACATAAAATTTAATATAAAAAGTCATGCACATTTTAAAATATTATAGTAAGTATAGTAAGTACATGTGTAAGTTTATGATCAAAGTTTAACTTAAACTACTGGCTGAGGTGAGCCTATTTATTTGTTGCAAGTTTATCATGTCTTGGCTCAATTGAGGACAACGCTACAAGCAATGGAGAACAAACATCCAAACTGTTGTGTACTTTGTCTTAATAAGGCTCATTTTTGATAAATCAGGTAAGATGGAGAAAATGGAAGAAGAGACTTAAGAGCTATTTCGGCCAGTTCAGGATATTTTACACTCACATGAATCCAAAAGGATCCAAAAGAGGTCAAAGTTCAAAAATTCATTTTAAAACTTCATCCACAGCTAACTCCAGCAATTTATCTTTCAAAGTTACAACCAAGTCAACATTCGAAGCAATAAATGGATTACTTTTCTGTGGGTCATCTCCTGTTGGAAAGTAGAACTAAAAAAGGTCAATTAATTTTGTCAATTGCTCGTTGATGACTTTCTGTAGAGATGGCACATCAAGCTCTTTATCTGCAATAGCGATAGCTGCTAAATTGTAAAACATATGGAAACAATCTGCTGATACTCGAGTCTTCCTTGCTGATAGCTAGCGTTTCGGTCCATCAAGCTTGTCTGCCATTGTAAATAATGAAACCATCCTTCCTTGCATGGGCATATTGAGCTCGTTAAAATGGCGAAGATATCAGCCAAGCAAGCCAACTTGGCTATCAAATTCAAATTTCAAAATAGTCAAGACCAATCAGGCTTTTTCTCCTGTAGAGCTAGGTCGGGCTCTCTTCGCTATTCAAAAACCCTGGACAGTACTTTGCCTCGAGACAACCAACGCACATCGGCATGCAGTAAGAGCTTTTGGTGTTCCGCATTAATTACGTCACATAACTTCAAATAATCTTGAATTTAAATTTAAAGCATTTTCCTTGACATAGTTTACAATTTTTAAAACTTCGCTGAACACTTTGTTTAGTTTTGTTGACATTTGCTTGGTGGCCAAACTGTCAAGGTGAATAAAACAGTGGGTTAACTTGCACTCTGGGGCTAATTGTGTTGACAACTTCGGAACACCGCCCAGTCATGGCCGCAGCACCATACGAACACACACACCAACACAATATTTAAAGGTTATCTGACATTTGCTAACAATGTAATCGTAAATGACCTTGAATATTTCAGAACAAGTTGTATTAGTTTTTATTATGAAGTAGAAAATAAATACTCTTCCTTCAAGTCATCCTTATATTGATATCGCACATATACCATCAGAATAGCCAAATTCTCAATGTCTGTCAATTCATCGAGCTGCAGAGAAAAATACTTAGCCAACTTCATCTGCTCTAATACCAGCGCCTGAATATCACAAACGATATCGTCGATGCGTCGCGTTATTGTGTCATTTAAGAGTGGAACCTGTGCCACTTTCTTTGCCGCAGTTTCACATAACACTTCCAACCAAACAACCTAAATGCATTCTTCTACGACCGTCTGACCAATTTTTATATGGTTTTTTAACCTTGGCAATTCGCAGTGCTTTCTTATAATATATGAAGCTCGAAACGAACACGTTTTTATGTGTGGAGAATCAAAGATTACTTTCTGACGGCTTTTTAAATAAACACGCTTACTTCGGAATAATTTTTTGCCCTTTGAACTTATGTCTTTATGTCAAAATGTCTATGGAATTTTGAGGGCTTCATTACATCATTGGAGAAGTCCACAACCAAACTTATTCCTTTACAAAGATCCATCGGTTCTTGGATGTCACCGTCAAACGACGCAGGATGACAATTTGATACATTATATTGTTGGTTCTCAAACTTAAGAAAACTTAAGGATTATAATTATATATATTTTTCATTTCTTGATAACTTCCGCGGACCGGCGGCTGATGGTCGACAGACCGGCACCGGTCCGCGGACCACCACTTTGAGAAGCACTGTCGTAGATGATCGAAATACAACACACACACACACACACACACACACACACACACACACACACACACACACACACACACACACAAACAAACGCACACACACACAGACATACACATAAACACACACACATACAACCACACACCACTTTGAAGTCTTAACTTAATGATATGTTGATTTCTTCACCAGGCCGATAGCCACTGTGACCAACAATTTGGTTCAGTTAATGGCAAACATCTAAGGCCAGGCGTGGCAAGTGTTTGTTGCTTTAGTCTTGGTACGTCCAATTAAGACCTAGACTTTTTAAAATGTATTCCACCCCCTGCATAAACAAGTCCCATGAAAAGAGACCCCCCCTCCACCCCAAAATCCCGTTGCTGAGACCCTGGTCAAAGCTGATTTTACCTTTACGGAAGGTCTCTCCTTGACCATTGGAAGGTATCGATGACAAATACCATATCTCCCTTGTTCGTAGATTTTATGTCTAATTCCTTAGGTAGAGAATACTTTTTCCCTATCCTACATGTGGAAGAAAATCAGAAGCCCCGAGTCTAATGCTCTTCATGGCTCTTCCTGGAAGACCCCCCCAGCTATCTGGCCCCCTCCCCCAAGGGGATGTAACAGCTAGGACCCCCCCTCCCGGAGTGGTCGCTTCTGAAGCGGCCACCTGGGCATCGATGCCTCCCACTACGTTTGACCTCACAAGGAGGTGTGGAATTCCCTACTACGACCTGCTACCACTTTGGCGCCACCCCAGCAAAGCATACGAGTCTCCATGGTTAGGATCGCCGCAGTGCGGGGGATCATCAATGACCTACCTAGGGTGTAACCCCCACTGGAAGGTTTCCTCAGAGCTGGCGTCCGCTGCGTTCTTCGCGGTTCTTTTTGCTAATCCGTACTGGCGTTCCTGGCCCTAAACCAGCACCGCTCAATGGCGTTGCTAGTAAATTGAGGGGGGCGAAACGGTAGCTTCAGATTTACCCGACCCTCAGCGTTTACTTTGGTTTTCATCATCGATATGCATTTAAGATGCTTTGTCTAAGATCCGTACAGCGACTGTAATGATATGTGACTAGCACCTAACACCTAACATATCGGACTTTGGCATTGCCTGCCGGGAGTTGTTGGTTTCGGGTCGCCGAGTCGCGGTCAGGTCCGTGCCCCACGACCCTACTCGTCCATCGAGCCCCGTAGAGGCCACCCCCTCTCGACAGACTTTTTCCCTATCAAAATATTCGATGTTTCTTGCAACGGTGATGTCGCGGAAGGATTATTGTAATAATTCAGATCGTGGTACAAGATACATATCATGGGCTTTTCCTACATTTCAGCCCATGTATAAACTTCATATGGTCAAGGATAAACTTCAGATGGTCAAGGATAAACTTCATATGGTCAAGGATAAACTTCATATGGTCAAGGATAAACTTCAGATGGTCAAGGATAAACTTCATATGGTCAAGGATAAACTTCATATGGTCAAGGATAAACTTCATATGGTCAAGGATAAACTTCAGATGGTCAAGGATAAACTTCATATGGTCAAGGATAAACTTCAAATGGGCTAGGATAAACTTCAAATGGGCAAGGATAAACTTCATATGGTCAAGGATAAACTTCATATGGTCAAGGATAAACTTCATATGGTGAAGGATTAATTTCAAATGGTCAAGGATAAACATCATATGGTCAAGGATAAACTTCAAATGGTCAAGGATAAACTTCATATGGTCAAGGATAAACTCCAGATGGTCAAGGATACACTTCATATGGTCAAGGATAACTCTGTCATCGTTTTAATAACAGGTACTCTGCTCTGTGGAATCAGTTTTCCCCTTGGCTTCGTTGGCGTGATGTTAAAAAAAAATTGACTTACAAAATCTTGAAACTCCTTTATGACAAATTTCCCCCACATACACATTCACATACACACATACATGCACATTCACACACAGAACTTTAAAAAAATGATCATAAACAATGTAACCTTACAGTACTTATTTGAGACGACCTTCCCCCCTCCTCCCCCCCCACTGTTATCAGGTGAGCGCTTCCCCAGAAATTGACCGACAGAATTGTCACGTCTGTAAACAAATGGTATGACGCAGATAAAGGTTGGACGCAAGTGGATTTAAAACATTCTCAAGCCTATGAATGTTTTAAACTATAGTTAGGAAATTGTAGATATTGATTTCCCAATATGTTATCTATGCAAAGTTTGCTTAGAGAAAGAGATTTAAATAAACAATACAGTGGTACATCGGGTTGGTTACGCACTCGATTCGTTACCCAAGAAACAAAATTGAAGTTGTTGTTTGTAAGCCCACATTGTTCGTGACATGAGGCAACACCATTAAATACTCTTCTATGTTTTAGTGCATTTTAAAGTCGTATTTGACTAATTTAATTTCAGGCAGGAGAAAATCTGGAAGCGGTAAATTCCCGAAAGAGGCGCGTGATCAATTCTTCAATATTTCTAATCCGCTCAACTCATCCGCACGTTTACAGTATTTTTTTAAAAATCGAAATCATCATTTTCAGCAGCAGCCATAACTCTACGGTTTTCAAACCATCCACTTGATTTACTAGAATTGAAAGCTCAACCACTTCCATTTTGTGCACTATTTGCAAAAATAATTTACATATCTAATTCGCTCTTCATTGAATGTGGTTTATCATAGAGACAACAATTATGAGGCGTGTTTTATTTTTGTGCTGTCTGGGGCAGTGAAACAATTGACTGTTTGTTGTCTGGGTCAAATATTGAAACGGAACCCACACATATATATATACACATAATTTATTTTTAAAAACGCAGTCCACCCACACAAACATATGGAGGATAATCGCGGCAAAATTGTGTACGCCCCTTAACTTTGTTTTTATTGTAGTGTCCCGCCTGAAAAGTCTGCTAGAGTTTAGTTCAATTTTTGTTTTAAAAAAATAAAATAAAACACCGATTGACATAGGAAATGAAACACTCCTCTTGTTCCACTAACAAGAACAAACACATACATATTCTCATTCTTCCCGATTAGCATTCGGGCGTGGAAAACCAACACACTGTCAATATTCAAAACTCATACAATACAAGACTAGACATATACCATGACAAGCTTAGGACGCAGTTATCTTCTGTGTAGTATAAGGAGCGTCTGTAATTTACAAGAGATTGCAGCGATATTTTGTTTAGACATTAAATATTTTTGTTTGCAAATGAAGAAAAAACTCAAACAAAGATTTGAGACAACCTAAATAAAGGTGTTTAAAAGAAGTTATATTTTATCTCTAGCTGCGGTTTGTAATCTTTGTCTCTAGCTAGNGTCTCTAGCTGCGATGCGTAATCTTTGTCTCTAGCTGCGGTGTGTAATCTTAGTCTCTAGCTGCGGTGTGTAATCTTTAGTCTCTAGCTGCGGTGTGTAATCTTTGTCTCTAGCTGCAGTGTGTAATCTTTGTCTCTAGCTGCGGTGTGTAATCTTAGTCTCTAGCTGCGGTGTGTAATCTTTGTCTCTAGCTGCGGTGTGTAATCTTTGTCTCTAGCTGCAGTGTGTAATCTTAGTCTCTAGCTGCAGTGTGTAATCTTTGTCTCTAGCTGCGGTGTGTAATCTTAGTCTCTAGCTGCAGTGTGTAATCTTAGTCTCTAGCTGCAGTGTGTAATCTTTGTC
This sequence comes from Ampullaceana balthica, assembly GCA_944989445.1. NCBI lineage: Eukaryota > Metazoa > Mollusca > Gastropoda > Lymnaeidae > Ampullaceana > Ampullaceana balthica. Next base: position 281,640 of record CALYLW010000937.1, on the reverse strand, counting down.
TCTAGCTGCGGTGTGTAATCTTAGTCTCTAGCTGCAGTGTGTAATCTTAGTCTCTAGCTGCAGTGTGTAATCTTTGTCTCTAGCTGCAGTGTGTAATCTTTGTCTCTGGCTGCAGTGTGTAATCTTAGTCTCTAGCTGCAGTGTGTAATCTTTGTCTCTAGCTGCAGTGTGTAATCTTTGTCTCTAGCTGCAGTGTGTAATCTTAGTCTCTAGCTGCAGTGTGTAATCTTTGTCTCTAGCTGCAGTGTGTAATCTTAGTCTCTAGCTGCAGTGTGTAATCTTTGTCTCTAGCTGCAGTGTGTAATCTTAGTCTCTAGCTGCAGTGTGTAATCTTTGTCTCTAGCTGCAGTGTGTAATCTTAGTCTCTAGCTGCAGTGTGTAATCTTTGTCTCTAGCTGCAGTGTGTAATCTTTTGTCTGCAGCTGTAGTGTGTAATCTTTGTCTCTAGCTGCAGTGTGTAATGTTTGTGTCTAGCTTCAGTGGGTAATCTTTGTCTCTGGATTCAGTGTGTAATCTTAGTCTCTAGCTGCAGTGTGTAATTCTAGTCTCTAGCTGCAGTGTGAAATCTTTGTCTCTAGCTGCAGTGTGTAATCCTAGTCTCTAGCTGCAGTGTGCAATCTTTGTCTCTAGCTGCAGTGTGTAATCTTTGTCTGTAGCTGTAGTGTGTAATCTTTGTCTCTAGCTGGGGTGTGTAATCTTTGTCTCTAGCTGAAGTGTGTCATCTTAGTCTCTAGCTGCAGTGTGTAATCTTTGTCTCTAGCTGGGGTGTGCAATCTTTGTCTCTAGCTGCAGTGTGTAATCTTAGTCTCTAGCTGAAGTGTGTAATCTTTGTCTCTAGCTGCAAGTGTAATCTTTGTATCTAGTTGCAGTGTGTAATCTTAGTCTCTAGCTGCAGTGTGTAATCTTTGTCTCTGGATGCAGTGTGTAATCTTAGTCTCTAGCTGCAGTGTGTAATCCTAGTCTCTAGCTGCAGTGTGTAATCTTTGTCTCTAGCTGCAGTGTGTAATCCTATTTTCTAGCTGCAGTGTGCAATCTTTGTCTGTAGCAGTAGTGTGTAATCTTTGTCTCTAGCTGGGGTGTGTAATCTTTGTCTCTAGCTGAAGTGGGTAATCTTAGTCTCTAGCTGCAGTGTGTAATATTTGTCTCTAGCTGGGGTGTGTAATCTTTGTCACTGGATGCAGTGTGTAATCTTAGTCTCTAGCTGCAGTGTGTAATCTTTGTCTATAGCTGCAAGTGTAATCTTTGCCTATAGCTGCAGTGGGGAATCTGTCTCTAGTTGCAGTGTGTAATCTTTGTCTCTAGCTGCAGTGTGTAATGTTTGTGCCTAGCTTCAGTGGGTAATCTTTAACTCTGGATTCAGTGTGTAATCTTAGTCTCTAGCTGAAGTGTGTAATCCTAGTCTCTAGCTGCAGTGTGTAATCTTTTTCTTTAGCTGCAGTGTGTAATCCTAGTCTCTAGCTGCAGTGTGCAATCTTTGTCTCTAGCTGCAGTGTGTAAACTTTGTCTGTAGCTGCAGTGTGTAATCTTTGTCTCTAGCTGGGGTGTGTAATCTTTGTCTCTAGCTGAAGTGTGTCATCTTAGTCTCTAGCTGAAGTGTGTAATCTTTGTCTCTAGCTGCAAGTGTAATCTTTGTCTCTAGTTGCAGTGTGTTATCTTAGTCTCTAGCTGCAGTGTGTAATCTTTGTCTCTGGATGCAGTGTGTAATCTTAGTCTCTAGCTGCAGTGTGTAATCCTAGTCTCTAGCTGCAGTGTTCAATCTTTGTCTCTAGCTGCAGTGTGTAATCCTAGTCTCTAGCTGCAGTGTGCACTCTTTGTGTCTAGCTGCAGTGTGTAATCTTTGTCTGTAGCTGCAGTGTGCAATCTTTGTCTCTAGCTGGGGTGTGTAATCTTTGTCTCTAGCTGCAGTGTGTAATCTTAGTCTCTAGCTGCAGTGTGTAATCTTTGTCTATAGCTGCAAGTGTAATCTTTGCCTCTAGCTGCAGTGGGGAATCTGTCTCTAGTTGCAGTGTGTAATCTTTGTCTCTAGCTGCAGTGTGTAATCTTTGTCTCTAGCTGCAGTGTGTAATCCTAGTCTCTAGCTGCAGTGTGCAATCTTTGTCTCTAGCTGCAGTGTGTAATCTTTGTCTCTATCTGTAGTGTGTAATCTTAGTCTCTAGCTGCGGTGTGTAATCTTAGTCTCTAGCTGCGGTGTGTAATCTTTGTCTCTAGCTGCGGTGTGTAATCTTAGTCTCTAGCTGCGGTGTGTAATCTTAGTCTCTAGCTGCAGTGTGTAATCTTTGTCTCTGGCTGCAGTGTGTTATCTTGTCTCTAGCTGCAGTGTGTAATCTTTGTCTCTAGCTGCAGTGTGTAATCTTTGACTCTAGCTGCAGTGTGTAATCTTTATCTCTAGCTGCAGTGTGTAATCCTAGTCTCTAGCTGCAGTGTGTAATCTTTGTCTCTAGCTGCAGTGTGTAATCCTAGTCTCTAGCTGCAGTGTGTAATCTTTGTTCCAAGCTGCAGTGTGTATTCCTAGTCTCTAGCTGCAGTGTGTAATCTTTGTCTCTAGCTGCAGTGTGTAATTTTTGTCTGTAGCTGTAGTGTGTAATCTTTGTCTCTAGCTGCAGTGTGTAATGTTTGTGACTAGCTTCAGTGGGTAATCATTGTCTCTAGCTGAAGTGTGTCATCTTAGTCTCTAGCTGCAGTGTGTAATCTTTGTCTCTAGCTGGGGTGTGCAATCTTTGTCTCTAGCTGCAGTGTGTAATCTAAGTCTCTAGCTGAAGTGTGTAATCTTTGTCTCTAGCTGCAAGTGTAATCTTTGTCTCTAGTTGCAGTGTGTAATCTTAGTCTCTAGCTGCAGTGTGTAATCTTTGTCTCTGGATGCAGTGTGTAATCTTAGTTTCTAGCTGCAGTGTGTAATCCTAGTCTCTAGCTGCAGTGTGCAATCTATGTCTCTAGCTGCAGTGTGTAATCCTAGTCTCTAGCTGCAGTGTGAAATCGTTGTCTCTAGCTGCAGTGTGTAATCTTTGTCTGTAGCTGCAGTGTGCAATCTTTGTCTCTAGCTGCAGTGTGTAATCTTTGTCGGTAGCCGTAGTGTGTAATCTTTGTCTCTAGCTGGGGTGTGTAATCTTTGTCTCTAGCTGAAGTGGGTAATCTTAGTCTCTAGCTGCAGTGTGTAATCTTTGTCTCTAGCTGGGGTGTGTAATCTTTGTCTCTAGCTGCAGTGTGTAATCTTAGTCTCTAGCTGCAGTGTGTAATCTTTGTCTATAGATGCAAGTGTAATCTTTGCCTCTAGCTGCAGTGGGGAATCTGTCTCTAGTTGCAGTGTGTAATCTTTGTCTCTAGCTGCAGTGTATAATCTTTGTCTCTAGATGAAGTGTGTAATCTTTTTCTCTAGCTGCAGTGTGTAATCTTTGTCTCTAGCTGCAGTGTGTAATCTTAGTCTCTAGCTGGGGTGTACAATCTTTGTCTCTAGCTGCAGTGTGTAATCTTTGTCTCTAGCTGCAGTGTTTAATCTTTGTCTCTAGCTGCAGTGTGTAATCTTTGTCTCTAGCTGCAGAGTGTAATCTTTGTGTCTAGATGCAGTGGGTCATCTTTGTCACTGGTTGCAGTGTGTAATCTTAGTCTCTAGCTGCAGTGTGTAATCCTAGTCTCTGGATTCAGTGTGTAATCTTAGTCTCTAGCTGCAGTGTGTAATCCTAGTCTCTAGCTGCAGTGTGTAATCTTTGTCTCAAACTTCAGTGTGTAATCTTAGTCTGTAGCTACAGTGTGTAATCTTTGTCTCAAATTTCAGTGTGTAATCTTTGTCTCTAGCTGGGGTGTGTAATCTTAGTCTCTAGCTGCAGTGTGTAATATTTGTCTCTAGCGGCAGTGTGTAATATTTGTCACTAGCTGCAGTTTGTAATGTTTGTCTCTAGCTGCAGTGTGTAATCTTAGTCTCTAGCTGCAGTGTGTAATCTTTGTCTCTAGCTGCAGTGTGTAATCTTTGTCTCTAGCTGCAGTGTGTAATCTTAGTCTCTAGCTGCAGTGTGAATTTCTTCGTCTCTAGCTGCGGTGTGTAATCTTTGTCTCTAGCTGCAGTGTGTAATCTTAGTCTCTCGCTGCAGTGTGTAATATTTATCTATAGCTGCGGTGTGTAATCTTAGTCTCTAGCGGCAGTGTGTAATCTTAGTCGCTATCTGCAGTGTGTAATCTTTGTCTGTAGCTGCAGTGTATAATCTTTGTCTCTGGCTGCAGTGTGTTATCTTGTCTCTAGCTGCAGTGATTAATCTTTGTCTCTCGCTGCAGTGTGTATTCTTTGTCTCTGGATGTAGTGTGTAATCTTAGTATCTAGCTGCAGTGTGTAATCCTAGTCTCTAGCTGTAGTGAGTAATCTTTGTCTCTAGCTGCAGTGTGTATTCCTAGTCTCTAGCTGCAGTGTGTAATCTTTGTCTCTAGCTGCAGTGTGTAATTTTTGTCTGTAGCTGTAGTGTGTAATCTTTGTCTCTGGATGCAGTGTGTAATCTTAGTCTCTAGCTGCAGTGTGTAATCCTAGTCTCTAGCTGCAGTGTGTAATCTTTGTCTATAGCTGCAGTGTGTAATCTTTGTCTGTAGCTGTAGTGTGTAATCTTTGTCTCTAGCTGGGGTGTGTAATCTTTGTCTCTAGCTAAAGTGTGTCATCTTAGTCTCTAGCTGCAGTGTGTAATCTTTGTCTCTAGCTGGGGTGTGTAATCTTTGTCTCTAACTGCAGTTTGTAATCTTCTCTCTAGCTGCAGTGTGTAATCTTTGTCTCTAGCTGCAAGTGTAATCTTTGCCTCTAGCTGCAGTGTGTAATCTTTGTCTCTAGTTGCAGTGTGTAATCTTTGTCTATAGCTGCAGTGTGTAATCTTTTTGTCTAGCTGCAGTGTGTAATCTTTGTCTCTGGATGCAGTTGTAATCTTAGTCGCTAGCTGCAGTGTGTAATCCTAGTCTCTAGCTGCAGTGTGTAATCTTTGTCTCTAGCTGCAGTGTGTAATCCTAGTCTCTAGCTGCAGTGTGCAATCTTTGTCTCTAGCTGCAGTGTGTAATCTTTGTCTCTAGCTGCAGTGTTTAATCTTTGTCTCTAGCTGCAGTTTGTAATCTTTGTCTCTAGCTGCAGAGTGTAATCTTTGTGTCTAGATGCAGTGGGTCATCTTTGTCACTGGATGCAGTGTGTAATCTTAGTCTCTAGCTGCAGTGTGTAATCCTAGTCTCTGGATTCAGTGTGTAATCTTTGTCTCAAATTTCAGTGTGTAATCTTTGTCTCTAGCTGGGGTGTGTAATCTTAGTCTCTAGCTGCAGTGTGTAATATTTGTCTCTAGCGGCAGTGTGTAATATTTGTCACTAGCTGCAGTTTGTAATGTTTGTCTCTAGCTGCAGTGTGTAATCTTAGTCTCTAGCTGCAGTGTGTAATCTTTGTCTCTAGCTGCAGTGTGTAATCTTTGTCTCTAGCTGCAGTGTGTAATCTTAGTCTCTAGCTGCAGTGTAAAATCTTCGTCTCTAGCTGCGGTGTGTAATATTTGTCTCTAGCTGCAGTGTGTAATCTTAGTCTCTCGCTGCAGTGTGTAATATTTATCTATAGCTGCGGTGTGTAATCTTAGTCTCTAGCTGCAGTGTGTAATCTTAGTCGCTATCTGCAGTGTGTAATCTTTGTCTGTAGCTGCAGTGTGTAATCTTTGTCTCTGGCTGCAGTGTGTTATCTTGTCTCTAGCTGCAGTGATTAATCTTTGTCTCTCGCTGCAGTGTGTAATCTTTTTCTCTAGCTGCAGTGTGTAATCTTTGTCTCTAGCTGCAGTGTGTAATCTTTGTCTCTAGCTGCAGTGTGTATTCTTTGTTTCTGGATGTAGTGTGTAATCTTAGTATCTAGCTGCAGTGTGTAATCCTAGTCTCTAGCTGTAGTGAGTAATCTTTGTCTCTAGCTGCAGTGTGTATTCCTAGTCTCTAGCTGCAGTGTGTAATCTTTGTCTCTAGCTGCAGTGTGTAATTTTTGTCTGTAGCTGTAGTGTGTAATCTTTGTCTCTGGATGCAGTGTGTAATCTTAGTCTCTAGCTGCAGTTTGTAATCCTAGTCTCTAGCTGCAGTGTGTAATCTTTGTCTCTAGCTGCAGTGTGTAATCATTGTCTGTAGCTGTAGTGTGTAATCTTTGTCTCTAGCTGGGGTGTGTAATCTTTGTCTCTAGCTAAAGTGTGTCATCTTAGTCTCTAGCTGCAGTGTGTAATCTTTGTCTCTAGCTGGGGTGTGTAATCTTTGTCTCTAACTGCAGTTTGTAATCTTCTCTCTAGCTGCAGTGTGTAATCTTTGTCTCTAGCTGCAAGTGTAATCTTTGTCTCTAGCTGCAGTGTGTAATCTTTGTCTCTAGTTGCAGTGTGTAATCTTTGTCTATAGCTGCAGTGTGTAATCTTTTTGTCTAGCTGCAGTGTGTAATCTTTGTCTCTGGATGCAGTTGTAATCTTAGTCGCTAGCTGCAGTGTGTAATCCTAGTCTCTAGCTGCAGTGTGTAATCTTTGTCTCTAGCTGCAGTGTGTAATCCTAGTCTCTAGCTGCAGTGTGCAATCTTTGTCTCTAGCTGCAGTGTGTAATCTTTGTCTGTAGCTGTAGTGTGTAATCTTTGTCTCTAGCTGGGGTGTGTAATCTTTTGTCTCTAGCTGAAGTGGGTAATCTTAGTCTCTAGCTGCAGTGTGTTATCTTTGTCTCTAGCTGGGGTGTGTAATCTTTGTCTCTAGCTGAAGTGTGTAATCTTAATCTCTAGCTGCAGTGTGTAATCTTTGTCTCTAGCTGCATTGTGCAATCTTTGTCTCTAGTTGCAGTGTGTAATCTTTGTCTCTAGCTGCAGTGTGTAATCTTTGTCTCTAGCTGCAGTGTGTAATCTTAGTCTCTAGCTGCAGTGTGTAATCTTTGTCTCAAACTTCAGTGTGCTATCTTTGTCTCTAGCTGATCTGTAATCTTAGTCTCTAGCTGCAGTGTGTAAACTTTGTCTCTAGCTGCAGTGTGTAATCTTTGTCTCTAGCTGCAGTGTGTAATCTTTGTCTCAAACTTTAGTGTGTAATCTTTGTCTCTAGCTGCAGTGTGTAATCTTTGTCTCTAGCTGCAGTGTGTAATCTTTGTCTCAAACTTCAGTGTTTAATCTTAGTCTGTAGCTACAGTGTGTAATCTTTGTCTCAAATTTCAGTGTGTAATCTTTGTCTCTAGCTGGGGTGTGTAATCTTTGTCTCTAGCTGCAGTGTGTAATATTTGTCTCTAGCTGCAGTGTGTAATATTTGTCACTAGCTGCAGTGTGTAATGTTTGTCTCTAGCTGCAGTGTGTAATCTTAGTCTCTAGCTGCAGTGTGTAATCTTTGTCACTAGCTGCAGTGTGTAATCTTTGTGTCTAGCTGCAGTGTGTAATCTTTGTCTCTAGCTGCAGTGTGTAATCTTTGTCTCTAGCTGCAGTGTGCAATTTTTTTTCTAGCTGCAGTGTGTAATCTTTGTCTCTAGCTGCAGTGTGTAATCTGTGTCTCTAGCTGCGGTGTGTAATCGAGTAGTCTCTAGCTGCAGTGTGTAATCGAGACACTAATTACTGTATTAAAGTGATAAGTACTATTTCTTTATCTGAATAATTGTTTAAGAACCTTGCAGTTTGGAGCAGTTTTTTTTCTTTCTTTCTGTTGCAACATAAACCGATCGTAACACATTTGTAAAACAGTTTGAAGAACAACATTAACTGTATGGAAACTCGTTTAAGACGCTACTAAACATTTTTTTCATGCTCATGAACGATATAAATATTTAAAGGACACCAGTTGGAATTTTAAAACAAATATGAACGAATAATAAAAATTAAAAAAAAACAACAATTCAACCTTAATTTTGAATGTTTAAATATTTTAGTTACGTATTTATATCAATAAATGTATATTCCTATCATTAAAAAATTATAATAACAATAAACATTTTAAAAAGTTAAGCAATTTAAAAAAATTAATATTAGAGTCATTTATATGTTTTCATTTTATAAGCATTAAAAACAACAACTTGTCATATCATTGTATAACGACGGCCAGTGACCGATCACGCAACATTCGATATGTGGCGGATAAAAAACAACTATTTCCTCTTGACATTGCAGGAAGTGCTTCGTAACCCATAGCAACGTTAACTTAAAGGAAAAAATGAAGAAATGTCACGTAACGAAAGAAAACTAGTTTATGGAGGCTTGGTGCTTTACGAGTGCGTGCAAATAAGCCTCATTATCGATTTGTCCGGGATAATTAAAAAATATTTTAAAAAAAAGAGTTGAACTCTGCGCACTAGTTAGTGGGATGTATTGTCGGATGGTCAGGGGATCCGTACGGAGAAGAAGGCAATTTGTTTAAGAGGGGCGAGAGAGTATAGGACAACACACCTCATTTTAACGTGAGATGCGGTCAAATAATGTTATACTGGTGTGACAGTAGTGTGACAGCCGTGTGACTGTGGTGTGATAGTGGTGAGACAGTAGTGTGACAGCCTTGTCTACGTCTCAGTGATCTAAATGTGACAAAATATCATAAAATAATTGTCGCAGTACTACAATAAACGTAAGTGACAGGACGTTTGCGTGACAGTTTGGCTCTATTAACATGCATCAACGTAACCAAAAAAAAGGGGGGGGGCCTTGCCAAGGGCAACAATTATTTTTATGTCCATGACTGGTGAGAGGGTTTGATCCAATTTAAAAACTTATCCTTTGAGCGGGGCATAGAATATTTGGACATGCCAATCATGATACTGTACAGCAGCCATAGAGCCGCTGGTGAAATGAAACAATGTAAAGAACTCTAGCAGCACAAAGGGCCGGAGACTTCAAACGACTCTTTAAAAAAAAAGAAGGAATTGCTTAGACACAGACATAAGTTGCTTTTTTTTGTGGGAGAAGGGGGCTCAGTTAATTAGTTAGTTCCTCTCGGGCCGAAGACGGCACATAGGGCATACGTCATGGATTTACATTTACGACGATCCGTCGCCAATTGTATTAGGTCTTGATTATTTCTTAGACCCATGGTTGAGCTTTCTCTTTTGATTGTTCTACGTAGGGTTTCCTTTGGTCTTCCTTGTTTTCTTTTGCCTTTTGGTGTCCATATGAAGGCCTGACGTGGTAGTCTTCTCTCGTCCATTCGAAGAACATGACCGATATAATTCCAACGTCTTCTCCTTATAAAAGTTGACACATATTTTTGGTTGGTTTCTTCTCTTATTGTTTCATTTGATTTAAAATCACTCCACTTTCTATTCAAAATATTTTGGAGGCATTTATTGTTTTCGAAGGCAACTAATTTCTTTTCTATAGCTTGAGTGGATTGCCAGCTTTCGCATCCCTATGTTAGTACTGGGATTACGCAAGAGATAAATAGCTTAAGTTTTATTTGTTTGCTAAGTGTCTTTGATCTCCAAATATTTTTAAGTTTGTTAAAAGCACTTGACGCCAACGCAATTCGAGTCATTTTCTCTGATGTTGCATCTCCATCATATGACATTTTGCTTCCTAGGTAAGTGAAGTAGGTTACTTTCTCTATGGTTTGGAGAGTTGAGATCGGTAAATGATGATATTCAGCATCCACTTGATGAGATGTGTGTGGGGGGGGGGTGGAGGTCGGTGGAAGAAACTTAGGATAAAATGAAAACAAAAGTCTAAGGTACAAGGACGCCGCTAGAGTTCACTTGACCACTTTGCTTTGAACGTACCAGCTGAGCATGGAATCTTGTTAGCAGTAGCACAATAACTTGGTTCGTTGTATTCTAATAGTATACTCAATAGTATACTCAATCGCATACTCAATAGTATGCTCAATGTTATACTCAATAGAATACTCAATAGTATACTCAATGGTATACTAAATAGAATACTCAATAGTATACTCAATGGTATACTCAATGGTATACTCAATAGTATACTCAATGGTATACTCAATAGTATAATCAATGGTATACTCAATAGTATACTCAATGGTATACTCAATAGTATACTCAATGGTATACTCAATAGTATACTCAATAGTTGATTTGGGAGATTGATGGACTGATTTTCTTCTCGGGCATAGAGGGCGCATTGGGCGGAAATTTGTGTTCTCCAGTTTGTTGCTTCGTTACTTGCGGCTTTTAGAAGATCTCGGAATGTTTCATCATAAACTGGCATTTTGCTTTATTTGCGGATTGTTCTGCATGAAGATTCTCTCGGTCCGCCTGGTTTCCCCTTGTACTCTGCCATGTGAGGGTCTGTCGGTGGTAGTCTCGAGCTGTCCATGTGAGGGTCTGTCGGTGGTAGCCTCGAGCTGTCCATGTGAAGGTCTGTCGACTGTCAGTGATAGTCTCGAGCTGTCCATGTAAAGGTCTGTCGACTGTCGGTGGTAGTCTCGAGCTGTCCATACGAAGTACATGGCCAATGTATGACCATCTTATTAATTTTTTAATGGTATGTCTGTCCGAAAAGTTCCATTACTTCAGCACATGTCTTGAAACCGGATTCTTCGAATGCAAATATTCGTGAAAGTGTTGAGTTGTTGATGTTGCAATCGATGGTCAACACGACCCTGCAAGACTCTGGGAAGTTCGTGTTACTATAACCATTGACATTTATTAAAATTGCCTTTCTGATGCAAGACTCTGGGAAGTTGGTGCCACTGACACCATTGAAGTTTAATAAAGCGTCGTTGTTGACGTGGTTAAAATATAATGCCCAAACCATTTGCGTAGCCCTTTTTCTGGTGCTGTCCGATACGTTAGCTTGAAAGACACACGGTTAGATATTCGACCTGTTCCACACAGTAACCAAATCATGTCTGTCCAACGAGAGGTGAGAGCTCGAAGTGTGTGTGTGGAGGGGGGGGAGTGGTTGTTTGGGATGAAGAACTAACGTATTTTAAAAAAGACAAACAAAAGTTCCTCTACATCAATGTTTATTAAGGGAGTTTGTTAAGCTGCAAAACACTTGAAAAACAAATTTTCATTTCTCAGAAATTATTTATCTCAGGCCATCACTCATGTGTTAATATTAATTCATGAATGGAAACAAAATGTGTGAATGTGTTCTTCCACTCAGTCTCCGTATGTGTCAAATCATACAAACATCAGTGACATATTCTAGATCGATCTATATAAATAATGTATTCTCATTTTGAAAGGTGTTATTTTCATTTATTTTTTCATAGCAGCCGAATAATTCCTCTAATTCATGGGCCAAAGGGTTTTAATAATAATACACCACGTGACCCAAGGCTAGTTTCGCCCTTTGCAATGTGAGTGTCTGTTGGATCAAAAATTCAACTGAAATCTTCATCGTCAGGCTAACAGGTTGGATTATTGTAAAACTTGCAGGCCAGCTATACCTATACAGAAAGTGATTTGATGGCTGATATTTAATGGCTGATATTTGATGGCGGATATTTGTTACATGTAAGGAAATACAATGTTAATAAACGCGGGGTATGTTTGGAATACGGTTAGTTCACTAATTGCAGGAAACATCAACAATATATTTCCTCTTAATAAACCATCAGCAGCCTGTGTTTCTCCCTCGTTATTGAGATGACAACGCCGATCTGTAGAGCTGCGCCCTGTTGACAACAAACACGCCTCTTTCCCTTGAATCGAAACTGTCTCTATTGGCACCGCGCTCCAGGTGTCTTTTGAAATAATCATGAGCTCATGTTCGGGCTGCACTGTCAATTATAAGTCATGGGTGAGAAGGTAGCAAAAATCAAGGACCCAGAAGACTCCCAACCGAAGTCGGAGGGGTTATGAAAGAAGTCTCTTTGAGCGTTTCCCCATGAAGGTATCGGAAGATTTAAATTGCTAAGCCTGCTCTCAAACAACTAGAATATTTTTTATGTACTCTTGGCAACATCTGTCTCTTAAACAGAGAGATGCGAAACAAAAATTCTCACCCGCTCTGCCAAAATCATAAACAGATATATGTCGGTCACTAAAACAAACTGCTATGGCTCTTGGAAAGTGGGTAATTTTTAAAGTTGCAAATAAAATACAACACAAAAAAGTCATTAAACACAACATATAGATGGAATTGTACAATAAATACATTCATATAGATAGTATTGTACAATAAATACATTCATATAGATGGTATTGTACAATAAATACATTGTATAAATGTATGAGCTGAATATGTTCTATTTTATGAATTAATAGAAGAAATAAACAGATTGTTTGTAATTACAAGCTAAATACCGAACTGTTGAAAATATAACATACACATTGTGAACTTGTACAATTGTAGGGTTATAAATAATAGAGTTGGACGATTGTATGGTTTGACGATTGAATGATTGGACGATTGTATGGCTGGACGATTGTATGATTGGACGATTGTATGATTGGACGATTGTATGATTGGACGATTGTATGATTGGACGATTGTATGATTGGGCGATTGTAGGGTTATAATATTGTACGATTGATTAATGGACGATTTCAAGGTTGATATAATAATTGCGTTGTTCAACGAATGTGAGGTTGTACTACTGTATGGTTTGAGTATTGTAGTGTTGGACATGTATTGAATGAATGTGAGTTTGTAATACTGTAGGGTTTTAGTATTGTAGTGTTGGACATGTATTGAATGAATGTGAGTTTGTAATACTGTAGGGTTTTAGTATTGTAGTGTTGGACATGTATTGAATGAATGTGAGTTTGTAATACTGTAGGGTTTTAGTATTGTAGTGTTGGACATGTATTAAACGAATGTGAGTTTGTAATACTGAAGGGTTTGAGTATTGTAGTGTTGGACAAGTATTGAATGAATGTGAGTTTGTAATACTGTAGGGTTTTAGTATTGTAGTGTTGGACATGTATTAAACGAATGTGAGTTTGTAATACTGTAGGGTTTTAGTATTGTAGTGTTGGACATGTATTAAACGAATGTGAGTTTGTAATACTGTAGGGTTTTAGTATTGTAGTGTTGGACAAGTATTGAATGAATGTGAGTTTGTAATACTGTAGGGTTTTAGTATTGTAGTGTTGGACATGTATTGAATGAATGTGAGTTTGTAATACTGTAGGGTATTAGTATTGTAGTGTTGGACATGTATTAAACGAATGTGAGTTTGTAATACTGTAGGGTTTGAGTATTGTAGTGTTGGACAAGTATTGAATGAATGTGAGTTTGTAATACTGTAGGGTTTTAGTATTGTAGTGTTGGACATGTATTAAACGAATGTGAGTTTGTAATACTGTAGGGTTTGAGTATTGTAGTGTTGGACAAGTATTGAATGAATGTGAGTTTGTAATACTGTAGGGTTTTAGTATTGTAGTGTTGGACATGTATTAAACGAATGTGAGTTTGTAATACTGTAGGGTTTGAGTATTGTAGTGTTGGACAAGTATTGAATGAATGTGAGTTTGTAATACTGTAGGGTTTGAGTATTGTAGTGTTGGACAAGTATTAAACGAATGTGAGGTTGTACTACTGTATGGTTTGAGTATTGTAGTGTTGGGACAAGTATTAAACGAATGAGAGGTTGTACTACTGTATGGTTTGAGTATTGTAGTGTTGGACAAGTATTAAACGAATGTGAGGTTGTACTACTGTATGGTTTGATTATTATAGTGTGGGACAAGTATTGGACGAATGTGAGGTTGTAATACTGTATGGTTTGAGTATTGTAGTGTTGGGACATGTATTAAACGAATGTGAGGTTGTAATGCTGTATGGTTTGAGTATTGTAGTGTGGGACATGTATTAAACGAATGTGAGGTTGTACTACTGTATAGTTTGAGTATTGTAGTGTGGGACATGTATTAAACGAATGTGAGGTTGTAATACTGTATAGTTTGAGTATTGTAGTGTGGGACATGTATTGAACGAATGTGAGGTTGTAATACTGTATAGTTTGAGTATTGTAGTGTGGGACATGTATTGAACGAATGTGAGGTTGTACTACTGTATGGATTGAGTATTGAAGTCAGGGACATGTATTGAAACGCTGAAACGCATGGAAGTGCAATTTAAGGTTTAGGACAATTATAGGATCAGACAAGTATTAGATTGTCTTGTCTTATCTATAAAGAAGCTCATTTTATACAGAAGAATATTGCGTCCTACGTTCTGGGAAGAACGCATTGGCAAGTTCCACACATAACCCAGCCGTCTGTGTTGCCCTAACTGGTGTTAGGTACCCATTTGGAGCTGGGTAGACTCTGAGACACCCTTAGCCCCGGTAACAGACCCTTGACTTCACCTGGATTCGAACCCGAGCGCGCATGCATCTTGACCACCGTGCCCCAGGTGCAGAATAAAGGCTGTAAAATAGAATAATAAAACAAATCATGAAATGGATCTTTAACGACCAGCCACTACACGTTTTTTGTTGTCCCATGTGTGGCCGACGTCATGAAAACACCTATTGTGGCAGACGTCAAGAAAACACCTATTGTGGGAGACGTCATGAAAACACCTATTGTGGGAGACGTCATGAAAACACCTATTGTGGGAGACGTCATGAAAACACCTATTGTGGGAGACGTCATGAAAACACCTATTGTGGGAGACGTCATGAAAACACCTATTGTGGGAGACGTCATGAAAACACCTATTGTGGGAGACGTCATGAAAACACCTATTGTGGGAGACGTCATGAAAACACCTATTGTGGGAGACGTCATGAAAACACCTATGTGGGAGACGTCATGAAAACACCTATTGTGGGAGACGTCATGAAAACACCACTTGTGGGTGACGTCATGAAAACACCTATTGTCGGAGACGTCATGAAAACACCTATTGTGGGAGATGTCATGAAAACACCTATTGTGGCAGACGTCATGAGAACACCACTAGCATGAGACCTCGGGTTACTGGAACATAGCCCTAGTCTGGAGTGACCTGCCCTTGTGTACTGACGCATTCATTTCCCCCCTTCTTTTAAAGCTCTATTGGCAGGTGGGCGTGTCTGTGTGATATCGACCCTCTGTAATGACCAGCTGAAGACGCATTCTGGGCTATGGCAGTAGGGAGAAAGCTGTAATGACAGTTTCATTAACTCTCAGCAGGGGCTAGAATGCCTATTAATAAACCAACATTTAAAAAATCATAAAATCATAAATAAAATAATTTCAAGAGACATACGAAAAAAAGTTAACGAAAAAAAAGTCTACAAAAATTTCAGCTGGGCTGTCAAAGATAAAATTAAAAAGAATTTTAAAAAAATCCTACTTGTTTATATTTGTTTATTATTTTATTTTCCTGCCAGTGAGAGGTGGGGGAGGAGGGGGGCGGGGGGTAAGTTGTTGGCCGTGTCATTCGTTATCAACTGTCACTGCACAGGGCACAGACCGGCTTGATAGCTGTTTCCCCATGGAGTTCATGGGCACTCAGGTGGCCCTTAGGATTGTTGGTGATCAGGGAGGCGTGGAAGGGGGGTTGTGTGAGGTCACAAGTTAATGAGGTACAGCGTGGGGCGGGGCGTGTATTGGGGAATGTGTAGGTCTGTGCTTGTGTGTGATAATACCAGAGGAAATAGGCGGGGCATTGGGGCATGTATTAAAAATGTGTAGGTGTATGTTAGTGTGTGATAATACCATAGGAAAGGGCCGGATTTGCCAAGTTGTGATTTGACATGTAATGGAATGTGCCATGATAATCTAAGACTTTTTGAAAGCTTATCTTAGATTATTTTGGTCTAAATCAGATAAATATGTTCAGTTTAGAAAACAAGATCAAACACACACACAAAACAGTCTAAGATATTTTAAGTAACAAGCAACAACAACATCATGTCGCTCTGTATTTAGTACAGCGATAAATTGTAAGAGATGAAGTAAGGCTAGCAAGGGATGATTGAGATCAGTGGTTCCCAAACATTTTTGACCCACGGATCCCTTTTTTGTAGCCAAACATGCCCACGGACCCCCAAGTGAAAAACACAAATGCATAGTACAAAAATATAAATAAAAAACACTTTTATGAAGGAGTATTTATTGAAATTATAAATTTTGTTTTAAAATAAAATTTAAAACAATTAATGACAAGGTACATCGTGATGAGATTTTATGAGTGTATTTATGTCCATCTCAATGAAGCAATAATAATAATAATAATAATTTATAATTTATATAGCGCTGTATCCCAGTAGGGAACCAGGCTCACAGCGCTTTACATTGAGATCATAACATACATATAATAATTAAATAACCATTCCTACCATAATAGCAACATAAAGGACATTACATTACACACAAGCTACGCTAATCATTAAAACAAATGTTGTTTTTTTTCAATTTTGTAAATACATTTTGAAAAGATGCATTTCAAGTGCAGTCTTGAATGACTTGGTAGTTCGAATACTACGGATGTGTAATGGTAGAGAATTCCATTGTATGGCCGCACAAAAAGAGAATGCCCTTTCACCAAAAGTTTTAGTTCGTGTCTTAGGAACACAGAGAATACGCATCCGCAAATGCCCACGAGCACTAATTTCTAGCCGGTTATTTGTGTGTGTGTTTGGGTGTGTTTGTTTGTTTGTGTGTGTGTGTATGTGTGTGTTTGTGTGTGTGATTAGGTTTATAGCGGCACTAAATCTTTGTTTTAGCAAATAGGAAGACGGGAAAGCTGTCAACAACTGCTTTACAATAGCCAATAATGCAGGATAAAAAATTGGACCAGTTTTTATAAGCAGAATTTGTGGTATCCTTGTTCAAACATTTATTTAAGTTCCTCATTTGTGGATATGTCAATAAGCTGCTCCGGTATTAGTATGGATTCATCTGTGTTTGGGATCTGAGGTGGGAATATCCAAGGGAAGAGTGTCTTCAAATCTATGGTTCAGGTCTGCATAAAAAGCCGTTAAGTGTTGTCCGTAAACAGCAGATATTCATCTCGATTTTGCAATTTCTAAAGATTTGGAAACTGAGAACATTCTCCTCTTCTCAATTATGTTTGTTCAGAAAAAAAAGTTGGCAACAATTGCAGATATTAAGCTTTTAGTTTTTGATTAATTTAAATTGGTTACCGTGTAGTTTTAAATTAGTTTCGTTAATTTGGCAAATTAATCAGTCATAATGTATATGTCTTTTCTTGAGATAATTATTCGCAAATCATTGTCTTTGCTTTCCAGGAATCCCAAAACTGAATCAAAGTGATCATAAAATAGATTTAAACATGAATTTTTAAATAACCAACGTACTTCTGTGTTAATTAGTAAACGAATAAAAAATACTCGTCATTTTGAAAACAAATTTTAGCAAATAATCTCACACTGAAGGCATTCCTTTTGATTTTATTAACTGCTCTAATGAAATACTCTGGTCTAGTGATCCATGCAAACGTTTACTAAGACTTTTGGCGACATCAATGAATAACACAATGTACTGAAAATATATTCAGTATAGCTTTTATTAAGCATGCTGAAAGCTTTGGTATATTCCTACCATTTCCGGAGCACGGTGAGTAGGAACAGAAACAGGGCCGTCTTAACGCAAAGGCCCGTTGGGCATTTGCCCGGGGGCCCACGAGCATAGGGCCCCATGGGAATATGTTTATTTATATATGTTATGTATATTTATTTTTTTATTCACTCTTTCTTTGCCCAGGGGCCCAATACTATTTCTTTGCCCGGGGGCCAAAATGGTGTAAAGACGGCTCTGAACAGAAATGATATAATTCAAGGTTATAGCTTTTACATCGAAAAGTATTTTTCGTTCAGCAAATAATGTTTCACCTTTCGTATCTGTTTCCAAACATTCAGCAAATAATGTTTCACCTTTCGTATCTGTTTCCAAACATTCAGCAAATAATGTTTCACCTTTCGTATCTGTTTCCAAACATTCAGCAAATAATGTTTCACCTTTCGTATCTGTTTCCAAACATTCAGCAAATAATGTTTCACCTTTCGTATCTGTTTCCAAACATTCAGCAAATAATGTTTCACCTTTCGTATCTGTTTCCAAACATTCAGCAAATAATGTTTCACCTTTCGTATCTGTTTCCAAACATTCAGCAAATAATGTTTCACCTTTCGTATCTGTTTCCAAACATTCAGCAAATAATGTTTCACCTTTCGTATCTGTTTCCAAACATTCAGCAAATAATGTTTCACCTTTCGTATCTGTTTCCAAACATTCAGCCAAATAATGTTTCACCTTTCGTATCTGTTTCCAAACATTCAGCTAATAACAACTCTTGGTAAAGTTTTTCTTCTTTTAAAAATCTTATCTAAGCTAAAAGTAAAACTTCGTTTTCTGGTAAAGTAAACTCCTAAAGCTGTATGGAAAATGTAGACGTTTTTAACTATTTACAAAAAGAATTTTCACGCACTGAGCCATTTCGTCAGTCCTTCGTTGTACTTTATTTTTTACTCAGTTTTATAATGTTGAAAGCTGGGTTGCGCAACACTGTGCATATTACCTAAATTACGGCTTCTGAAATAAGTTCTTCACCACTTGTGTACAGTTTCGGGACTATGCAATAAATAAAGAAATGTATTAATTATATAAGAAGCTCGCACGTCATCTTCACCTCGCTTAGATGTTGCCACAATAAGTTTTCACAATCTCATCCATATTATTATTATCTCATCCATATTATTATTATCTCAGTGATGGTGTCTTCAAATATTTTTTCTTTGACAGTTTGAAGAAACGTTAAATCGTTATCTTTTTTGTCACTACGGATTTTTATTAAATGTTCCTTAAGCTGATAGCTTGGAAGGTTACACTAAATCATCTGACATAGTTTTATTACATAGATGACACAAATGTAAAATACTATTACATGGTGATAAAAAAACCATACCTCAAATACTCATCACTGTATTGTAGGAATATTTTCTTCGGCTCACTCATACTCTTATATTTTGTAACAAACAACTTTTGATAATTATTAATGTTTTTAATATGTATGGCATCTGTCCGTCTACGAAAGACGATAGATTTATCTTTATTATCTGCAGCTCTTGGTGTGGCTGATGAGACCAATCCTTGAGTGGCAGTCTCTTCTGCATGACACACACACGAAAGCAGTGGGGCAGTGTTTCCTGGCCTTTCTCCTCGCTCTTTTCCCGACTGCTTCTGCCCTAGTTTGCTCCTCTGCTCTTAGTGATCCTTCTTTCACTATAGCCCGCCACATGGACCTATCCTCTGCCAGGTTTTCCCAGTTTTGTATATCAATGTTGGCTACTTTCATGTCTCTCTTGCATATGTCCACGTATCTGAGACATGGCCGACCAACCGACCTTTTCCCTGTCGCCAGCTCGCTGTAGAGCACATCCTTGGGTATGCGACCACTTTGCATCCTCTTGACGTGTCCAAGCCAACGGAGGCGTCTTTGGCTTAATATTGCTGCAATACTACTCATGCTTGCTTGAGCCAGGACCTCTGTGTTGGGGACTTTCTCTTGCCATTTGATGTCTAGGATGCGGCGCAGGCATCTGAGGTGGAAGCTATTGAGCCTTCTTTCATGCCTGGTATAGGTGGTCCAAGACTCGCATCCATAGAGGAGTGTGCTCAGTACGCAGGCCTGGTATACCTGCAGCTTAGTCCTTGCTGTGAGTTTGGCATTGGACCAGACTCTTTTGTACAGTCTAGCCATAACAGTTGCTGCCTTCCCTATCCTACTACTTATCTCATCTTCCAGTGAGAGGGTGCTCGAGATGTTTGATCCCAGATAAGTAAAACTGTCAACAGCATCCAGGTTGCAGTCGTCAATGGTGATAGTCGGGAGAGAGGCAGCATCCTGTGCCATAATGTTGGTTTTCTTTATACTTATGGTCAGGCCAAACTCTTTGCAGGCAGCGGAGAAGCTGGATACAAGGTTCTGCAGGCCGTCTGCTGTGTGGGATATTAAGGCGGCATCGTCTGCAAATAAGAGCTCAGCGCAGCAAAATCTTCCTTATTTTGGTCTTGGCTTTAAGTCGGGCAATATTGAATAATCTCCCGTCAGCTCTGGTGTGTATGTATATCCCCTCGCTGTTGTTCTTGAAGGCATACTGGAGTAAGATGGAAAAGAATATTGCGAATAGAGTAGGTGCCAACACGCAGCCTTGCTTTACTCCACTACTTACTGGGAAAGCCTCGGAGGTGGCACCGTTATAGCACACTGTGCCCTGCATGTTTTCGTGGAATTGCTTGATGATGTTAAGCAGATGTGTAGGGCAGCCTATTTTTACTAAGATCTGGAAAAGGCCGCTTCTGCTGACAAGATCAAAAGCTTTAGTTAGGTCGACGAACGCGATGTATAGAGGCATATGTTGCTCCCTGCATTTCTCCTGCAGCTGGCGCAGAGAGAAGATCATGTCTATGGTTGATCTTCCGGCTCGAAAGCCGCACTGCGATTCTGGGAGTACACGCGATGCTAGGGTCTGCAGGCGTGTCAATGCAACTCGGGCGAAGGCCTTTCCAACTATACTGAGGAGAGAGATTCCACGATAGTTGTTGCAGTCACTCTTGTCTCCTTTATTTTTATACAGTGTAACGATGTTGGCATCTTTTAACTCCTGTGGTATCTGCCCCTGTTCCCAGCACAGAGTGAGGAGGTCATGCAAAGGCTGTAAAAGTATTTCTTTTCCACATTTGAGAACTTCTGGTGGAATTCCATCATTACCAGGGGCTTTCCCGCAGGCTAGGCAATCTATGGCTCTACTTAGCTCGACCATTGTGGGTAGGCTATCGAGCTCTTCCATGACCGGCAGGTCTGGGATATCGTCCAGGGCAGCAGTTGAGACATGGTTTATAGTTGCGTACAATTCCAGGTAGTGCTCGATCCACCGTTTGAGTTGCTTGTCCCGATCAGTGATAATTTCCCCTGCTTTTGACATTAAGGGTGCTGTCTTGGAGGTCAGAGGGCCTGTTGCTTGTTTTATATTCTCGTACATAGCCTTTGTATCGCCTCTATCAGCAGCTGACTGTATGCTGGAACTTAGATTGAGCCAGTACGTGTTAGCGTAGTGGCGAGCTGCCTGCTGGGCATTTTTCTTGGCGCTCTTAAGGGAATGTAGAGTTTCTGGGCAAGGCCTGTCTTTATAGGCTAAAAGAGCCTTTCTTTTTACATCGGTGACATGCTTCATTTCCTCCCAGTGGGCCTCAAACCAGTCTGCACTTTTGCGTTCTCTCTTGCCGAATGCCGCAATAGCTGAGCCATATATGGTGTCCCGCAGATGTGACCACTTGGACTCAATAGTGTCTACTGGTGGCATTTGTACAAGAGCTTCTTTTAGTCTCTGGGTGTATTCTGCTGTTCTCTCTGGATTCTTGGTGGAGCAGATGCCTATGCGTGGTTTTCCCTTGTTTTTGTTGCGGTACAATTTCTTTGGCAGTAACCTTACCTTGCTAGCCACTAAGGAGTGATCTGTGTCGCAGTCTGCACTGTGGTAACTGCGTGTGAGGAGGACACTGGCCAGTTGTGTGCGTCTTGTGATGATGAGATCTAGTTGGTGCCAGTGTTTAGAGCGGGGATGCCTCCATGACACTTGGTGGATTGCTTTGCAGTTGAAGAAAGTATTTGTGACACATAGTCCATGTAAGCAGCACATCTCTAGTAATCTCTGCCCATTTTCATTTAGCCTGCCTCTTCCAAAATAACCGAGGCAAGTTGGCCAGGCCATGTGATCACTTCCAACTCTTGCATTGAAGTCACCAAGGATGTAGATTGCTTCATTGGTGGGTATGCTCGCTAGTGTTTGATTGAGATCATCATAGAACTGGTCTTTCGCTTCTGAGCTTGAGGATAAGGTTGGAGCATAAGCACTGATGATGTTGGCTAATCCTGAGGATGTAGATAGTCGTATTGTTAGTATCCTGTTAGTGCCCTTTGTTGGGGGTTCTATGGAGGAGCAGAGTCCATTTTTTATGGCAAAACCAACCCCATGTTGCCTTGGTGTGTCCATTGGTCCACCCTGCCAGAAGAAAGTGTAGTTGCATTCTTTTATGGTACCACTTTCTGGGAGTCTAGTCTCCTGAAGGCAGGCAATGTCGATGTTTAGTCTGGCAAGCTCCCTGTCAATGATGGCTGTCTTCCTGGCATCATCAATAAGCTGCAGGTCGGCAGTAATGCCTGGACACATAGTCCTAACGTTCCAGCTTGCTAGG
Organism: Ampullaceana balthica; assembly: GCA_944989445.1. Lineage (NCBI taxonomy): Eukaryota > Metazoa > Mollusca > Gastropoda > Lymnaeidae > Ampullaceana > Ampullaceana balthica. Next base: position 259,620 of record CALYLW010000937.1, on the reverse strand, counting down.
CGAAGAGCTGGAGTCTTCTTATCTTTTGTTTTTTTATTTCTAGGTGCAGGATTTACTGGCCTACTTGTTGAGGAGTTCCTCTGAGCTCCACGCACCCAGTGGAGCAGGTAGGCCATGGCGGGATAGCACCTTATTGGTTGGGGGCTGCCCAGCTTGAGGCGGGCGGTAGCGATCCATTGAGACATGGTGATCTCTCCCACCGACAGAAGCAACCCCTGGCGCCTAGCTCTACGCCAATTGAGCTATGGCTTATAACCGGTAAACTGCTGCTTCCCGTGTTGTGTTCACACCTTGCGGCGATGCTGGAGTGTCCTCTCCAGTAAAGATAAAGCCTGGGCGTGTTACTATGGAGAACCAGCTGCTGCCCAAACAGCAGATCTTCCCTCTCCACGCCAATGGTGGATCCAATGGAACGACTAATGTCGATACGGCTTGGCACCATTCGCGTCGCAGGAGCTGCCGGAATGCAATTTTATTTCAGTAGCAGACCGCCTTAGGAGCTCCACTTCCTGATTTTCTGTCGGGGTTTACTCCCCTAGCCTTTCCCATAAGGGTTTAGCAGCAAGGCAGCGGAGGTTTAGAATAAGAGTTTCCCTCTCCTAGATGAGCTACCAACCATGGTTAACGAGCCTCATCTACCCGAAGCTACTGGTTTTGAGGCGCCAGTTGACCGCCTTCATCCCTTCTCCTGTTAGTAACAACATGGTCCGCCGGGCTTTTGTGTGAGCCACGCGAGAAGGCCAGGAGCTGGATTTTGGTTGACAGAGGCATTAAGAGACGCAAGCCTTTTAGGGCATTTCTAGAGGAGTGGATGCTTAACTTCCACCCCCGCCCTGGCAATGACAACCTTGGACCACACACACATGTTATATAATGTTTATATATCTGAAATATTTTTTCAGTTATATTTTTATCTGTAACTGTAGATTATAGATACAAAAAAAAGTCTAAATGAGCCCCGACTAATTCAATTTTGATAAATTATTTTAAAGTATTTATATCATTTCAGTGTATTTACTTTACCAAAATATAAAATGTCATATATAAGATAGATGTCATAGATTGCTATCCAACCAGTACAGATAAACAACCATATGTTATCGGATAGTCTATTAGATGTACATAAATATCAACCTATTTGAAATAATACATATCATAATATACAGACCTTACAATAATTTAACAACCCTACTGGGAGATTGATTGAATAAAATGATATTGGAAGATATGCATATCACGTACCGATAACTACCTATCATTTCATGTAAAGGAATTGAGCAAAATGTAATCCCATTTGTTTTTCGCATTTCAATACAATGTTATAAATTGAATGAATTTTACATTGTAACCTGTTTAATATCAGGCATAGCTTCATTAAAGTATTAATTTTTCTTTTTACAAATAGTACAAGATTCCACAGTGTTTAGTTTGAATTTACAAAAACTGAGAATTATGTATTTTAGCGCTAATTTTTAACCAATTTCTAACTAGACTATATTTTATATCCCCATGTAAGTATTATGCTTCCTTGTATCGATGCAAGTCCTGCTAAAATCACAGTGTGGCCAGAACCGACCTGTTGACTCACTATTACTCTATGGTATTTGCTTTATCGAAACATATTACATTAAACAAATATAAACGAATGGTTACAAGATGTAAGAAAAATTGCTTCCTTGTAATAAAACATACACGTTTATGGTCTGTAATAAATTCATTATATGTTACTGTCAAACATCAACAAGTGAAATCAGATTTTACTCCCTCTTATATCCAGAACTGCAGGACATAATCAAAATAATTATAACGCTTAAATGTTAAATCTTTTTAAAAAAAAATAATAATTTAATAACTTAATTCGCGCATTACTCCTTTAAACTCACGTATCATAATTAAACAAATCATATAATGGTCTCGTTTATAATTTCGTTTATATTTCGAAAAATATTCAGTTTATAGTACACAACCTGGCACGCTTCAGGAAATCTCAAGGTGACCTTCATTCATAGATTACATCTCTTGCTTTCTTCTCACACAGCATGGAATGACATTTCAACGTATGCAAATCAGGTGGTAAAATACAAACACACACACACACGTTAAATAAGGAGACAGTTAATGTGGGTAAAAAAGTCCACATTAGAGGTTATGTTATATTCAATGGAATTAAAAATGGAAAAAAAAACTCAACATCAAATAGCGATTCTGTGTATGTGTGTCTATACATGTATGTATGTATGCATGTATAAAAGTGTGTTTATATATGAACCAGAAGTACATAGTCTATTTTACTTGTGATTGTACACTGTTTTTTCCTGTTAGGAAAAAGGGAGAAAGTTAGTAATGCAAATACTCCTGTGTTTACATTATTGATAATGATTTTATTACACATTATTTTTGTTATGAAAAGAATAGTTGTAAGTTATTTTATAACACATAAAAATAATTATTTTCAAAATATTTTTTTTAAAATTTATGTATAGTTCAATGTAAAATTTAAAAAAAATGTTATTGGCTTTAAGAGGATTTTTTTTTAATTTTAAATTAGTTTTAGAAATAATGTTTATTTTGAAACAATATATCAATATTTTTTTTAAAATATTTTAAATTGCATAGTATTATTTCATTGATGACGAAGAAGCTTAGGTGTATTTTTTTTGCAAACACACGTTGTTTGTAGTCAAATACCCCTTTCACACAGTTAAGGTATAGATCCGTGAGATGACAAGCGCTAGTGCACCAATTAGAGCATGACAAACTGTTCACCCGTTTTGTTTTTTTTTGCCCTTGGATTTGGCGCATAAGTCATTTCAATTTTGATAAGCTTGACCTTCTGGTCTAAATGTAGAACAAGGTATTTTTTTTTCTCTTAACACTACCATTTCCTGCAGCAGATGTCAATCAAATTTTTCATATAAGATAATTTTTTGTTGTTTTTTATATTCCCCCCCTCACCCCTCGCACTCTGTTATGTCAAAGTAACCAAATGAATTTGAGTGCGTTGACAGACTGATATTTTTTTTTACTTGCTGTTTATGCAATAACATTTTAAAAATTTATATTCATACACTCGATAACGTATCACATTATAATCGGTATGTGACAAAGAACATAAACAAAAATAACAACACACAAAGAAAATTAAGACCATGTAAATAGAGCAATAAATTGCCTCTAAAAGATAATATGTCATTAACAGTATATGAACATAGAAATATAACAACAAATGTTTAAAATTATTAAACCATACATTGTTTTATACATGAAGCTGCATTCAAGCGAATATTAGAAACTAAATAACCAGAATTGTATTGCATATGCAAGAATTAGGTTTCAACTTTTGTTCACAAGATACGATTCCTATCCATTAATTTTCATTATTTATTAATAAATTTTGTAAAATTTCAAATCATAATCATACAGTTAGTCGACAAGGTTAAACAGAAGAAAATTGAAAAAAAAATTGAAAACTATATTTCATGCTTAATTGTGCATTTCAAAATTGTTTGTAAATATTTTTTTTAAGAAATAAATAATAAGAAAATACTATTAGTTCATAAAAATCTAATCAACTTTTCTATATGTCTTCAAGAGGTTTAAAATAACACAAAGTTGAAATTAATATGTATATATATATATATATATATATATATATATATTTAAATATATATATATATATATATATATATATATATATATATATAAATATATATATATATATACATAGAGAGAGAGAGAGAGAGACAGAGAGAGAGAGAGAGAGAGAGACTTCGCTCTGTCGGCAATAATATCTTTCTTATCTTCGCTAAGAAGTTGGAATTCACATTAGGTTTTAAGTCAGTACACTTTATTTAGGGCACTTATTAGTCGTTCCATTCATAAAAAACTCCACTCCCCACTAATAAAAATAATAAATAAATACATAAATTTGTTAATAAAATGCAGGTCATAATAATTGTGACAATTGGCTTACATATACCACTTAGTTCTCCAAAATACATGTAAATGTAATAGGCCTGCAGGAATTAATGATTATACAATCGATTAATGGCTACATTCTCTTGATGATAAAGTTTTTGTTTAAGGATTAATCCAATTCGAAATTTTCGGACAAACACTAACAAAAGTACGGTAAATCAGGAGACAACAAATGACAGTATACAATGTAATATGGCGACTAAGACGGTCAAAAAAAAAGCAATAACCGTTTACATGTCACAGGAAGAAAAGAAGTATGAATGTACAAAAGATTGGTGTAAATTTTCAAATTACGCCAACGTTTTAGACTTGTTCTGTCACGCATTTTTTGCGGCCTAGATTATGTCTATACATACATATATATACATATATATATATATACATATACATACGTAAATATACGTAAAGAAACAAATAAATTCAAAATATTACATTCATGGAAAAGAACTGACACAAACTAAAGATGCAAAATACTTATGAGTCTTAATAAATGAGAAACTATCATGGAATCCCCATGTCAATGAAGTTATTAAAAAATCAAACAAAACCTTAGGCTTTATAAAAAGGAACTTTAACAAATGTAATAGAGATATAAAACTAAAATGCTACCTCACTTTGGTGAGACCTGTACTAGAATATGCATCTTCTGTATGGGACCCATCCACCAAAGAAAACATTGATAAACTAGAACAAATTCAAAAAAGAGCTACCAGATTCATTACTGGAGAATATTCGAAACTGACAAGAATAACACCATTAGTTAAATCATTAAACCTTGAAACACTAGAGGATAGAAGAACCAAGAGCAAAGTAGTAATCATACATAAAGCAATTAATTCTAATTTAGAAATACAACACAAAGATAACTTAATACAACCCTCAGATAGACATAAGGATAAAAACACCTTTCTTATTCCGTATGCAAGAACAAACACATACAAGTTTTGCTTCTTCCCGTCCGGAATTCGGGCGTGGAATGGGTTGCCTGAAGAATCCAGGAAAACCGACACTTTATCAACATTTAAATCTCTAATATGTGACATTTGAGATGGTGTCAAAGACCCTGAATTACTAAAACTCTTATAAGGCCCCTCGGGGAATCCTCCGACAACCCTCCCAGCTCCCCCGAGCCGGGGCGGCTGGCGGGGGCACCCCCGAGACGGTCCCCTAAGAGAGGGGACCGCCTGGGCAGAGGGGCTCGCACGAAGCGGTTTAATCTGCCTCTCAAGGGAGTTTCCACCCGAAGGTGGATGTGGATTTTCCTACTTCGACCTGCTGTTGTTACGGGACCACCACAGCGTAAAGTACAGGTCTAATTTACCGAGGACTGCCGCAAGGACTAAACACAAACCATAGATAAGCGTTGGACGCAATAATCTTCTGTATAGAAGGAGCGTCTGTAAACAGATAAGATAAGATAAGTTAAGATATAATATATATATATATATATATATATATATATATATATATATATATATATATATATATATATCCTATATAATAAAAGGCAATTTTCTGTCCGTTTTGTCCCGTCATCTATAGCGATTGCTCCCTCAAACACACATGAATCCTACAGCCAATCATATTGAACACGTTTACCCGGACGTTCAAAAAGAGTTATTTTTGGTGCAGTATTTCTTCCAAGACTTTATTTTGAGTTATGCGCTTTGGAATTGATAGTCAAAAGCTCTGTTTTTACGAGTTATTTATTTTAACTATAATGAATATTATTTTTGATGTGATGCACATGTATGCCGGTCGAGACGGCTGTTTGGGGGAGGGGGGAGTTACAACAACATGCCACCGAACGGTGGCGGAACGTTCTTGGACGGGCTTTGTTGCCGGTATATATATATAAATGTTAGGGGCAAAGTGTGAAATCCAGGCATTCTATAGAATACATAGGCAATGTATATAATGCCTGATGATTCAGGCAAAGTATGAAATGATTGCTATTTCATACATTGCCAAGGCATTTTATAGACTGCCGAGTTGTCGTCCGGCAAAGTATGTAATTGGCCTACCCCGTCATTTTTCCAGACACTGATGTTTGCGGTGGCGCTTTGGTCGTTGTTTGATGATGGCGATCGAAGCAAGTAATGTGTTGAACGTTATTGTAAGACAGCGTTTAGCCAGTACGAGGTTCCAATACCAAATCAAAGACAATATTTCCAAAATTCTTCTCACGACGTCAGTTTATATCATCCGGCTTAGAGGGCACAGACTTTCTCACATAACGTGTCCACTTGGATTGCTGTGTGACCATGTCGGAAGATATTGTAGTGCTAGAGCAGGAATCACGCCATGTTGACATGCAACGACGGTTCTACGATGATTTATCTAAAGCAAGAGCCAATGCTGCTTAAAACAACGTTTTTTAAAACTGAAACTGTTATCAAAAATTTGTGGACGATGTGAAATGGCAAAGACCACCATTAAGCAAGAACCACCGGACTATTGGCTGATGAAACACAATGATGGCATGATGGTGGAAAATAATTATCTACCCTGTTAAAGAAGGCGTGAGTGCCATTCAGTTTTACGTCTCGGACTCCGAGATATTTGACGTACTTCATAAAGCCCATTTGGCCAATGGTTATGTAGGACGGGACAGCATGTTGAAAGAACTTTCACCCAAATACAAGAATGCTACCTGTCATGATATTGCACTGTGTATTAACCTTAGTGAACTTTGCCAGAAAAAACAAAAAGGAGTACCAAAAAAAAAGACATTATGGTCAAGCCAATGGATTTTTCTGACTGAATTCAACTCAAATTGTCAGTATATATATTTATATACTTTGCAAATAAAAAAGAAAAGAAAAAAGTAACCAGAATATGTTTGAAAAAAATTAAATGCCTCTAAAATGACAATTAAAAATCTGACAAATATTGTTGATTTCTTTTTATTTCTAGAACATGATTGGGCGCTACTGGCTGACAATGATTACATTTTCCATAGTGACTGGTATGTGTCAAATATATAATTTCTTTATTCTGGTTTTTAAATAATTCTATTTTGTTTGTATCTTCTGTGTCAAACAAATATTGATAAAAACTGGATAGCCATACTTAAATTTCTATATATATTTTAAAATTAACAACAAAAGTAATCATATTCAATTATTTTATCATTCTCTATTTAAAATATTAAATTACAATAGTAAATTAAAGTAAAATCAAAATATTTTTACTTAGATGTATGAATAATTGTTGCAAAAAAGTCATTGTTATATATTCCTCACATAAAGAAATACAATACTACGATTGTTTTTTTTTAAATTTATTACAAATGCTTATCTATTAAGCCTCATATCAAGAGCCATCAGATACTAGTACGGATGTAAGTAGCGACGGATTTTCTGTTGGATTTACTTGGGAAAGCTGTGACGGCATATTCGGATTTTGCACATTTTACATGGAAATTAACGTAAGAATATTTTTTAATCAAAATATATTTAAAATTATGCAAAAATATTGTCTAATAAAAATAACTTACAATTTCATAAAGATAATCCACAAGAAAAGGTAAAATATTTTTTCTGTATAAATTTTAATGCTGTATAATAAATTAGTAACTTATGTAAAAAAAAGTATTTTTTTTTAAAAATATTTTTTCTTTAAAGGACTCATTTTAAAACACACGAAGAATGATGATTTTTTAGGAAAAGTCTCTTTATGCCATTATAACTTGTACTAATTTACACAATACGCAAATATATTCCATGAAGAAAAGTATATGTATATATATGTATATGTACAAACACACATACATACAAACACACTGTCACGGATGACCAATTATCAATCGTAACTTTATTGTGAACTACGCGCGTTGGCGTGTTTGTATGATGTGTGTTTACTTAGTCGGTGCGACAGTGTGGAAAGGGAGTTGTTTTTGTTGACGTCTTTAGAACATGTGTAAAAGGGTAGAGAGTTTCGTCCGCATTGTGTTATGGCAAGATGTGAACGCCATTAAAGATTGTTTAATGACTTAGTTTGTGGTGTGCTTCAAGGCTCAGATTTGGGTCCCGTACTTTTTGTACTGTATACAGGGTCTCTACTTCTACTGTTTGAAAGCATTCAGTTAAAAGCCAATCATTTGCAGATGATACTCAGCTATACATCCACACTGATCCCTATGATATTGACTCCACTGTCCAATTGGTGCAGGCGTGCATTTGTGCGGTAAAGTCTTGGTTGACTTTTAGCAAGCCCAATATACATACTAACAAGACTGAAGCACTTCTTTTTTGTAACAATAAATCACGCATTACTTTGTCTCTTCCAAATTCTATTCAGGTAACTAGCTCTGATATACTGTTCACAACATCGATTAGGAATATTGGCTACATGTTCTCTGACAATATGTCTATCAATAACTGCATCAATCACATATGTCGCTTTGCATACACCGTCATCAGGCAGATCAGCTCAATATGTCAATACTTAACAGTTACATCAAAATTAAACAACCCGTAAAAGCAAAGTTTTTGACAATAAATACCTTATATATGAGGCAGAACTAAAATTATTGATTACGTGCAATATAATACGCATCGCGCGACAAACATTGACAGACTGAACGTGACTGAACTCACCTTGCTGTAAAACACGGGGATGTGGTCATTGATGGCTGGAGTGAACTACAATGACCCGTTGAGTTCAATTATAGCAGACGGTTACATAGAGATATATAGAGGTAAACTAAAAAGGCATTAATTTAATTACGGTATATTTTATCGATCTAAATTTTGATACAATGCATTGTTACAAAACAAAATTCTTTGAGCAAAATTTCAGCTCGATGACGTCACGGAAAGTGGGTCATTTGTTACTTTTGTTTTTTCCGCCCGACCAACCGGCTGACCACGACAAGACGGTAAAGTTAATATGAGCTATTAAAAAAAAACAACTCTAGTTTGTGCTCTTGTTATAACTCGTATTGAGTATTGCAAATCTCTTCTGTCAGGTGCGCCAAAAAAATACATTGAAAAAGAACTGAAAGTTCTAATTTCAGCTGCCACACTAGCTCCTAAGACAAAATAATATGACCATGTTACTCCGCTACTCACATCATTGTCTACCTATACAAGCCCGAATTGATTAAAAACTGACCGTTCTCTGTCACAACTTCTTTTCTGACTAATGCCCTTCTTATCTTACTGAACATTTGGCGAAACGTCTTTCTCTTTTTGTGTAGCTAAACAATGGAATTCTCTACCTCTGCACATCCGTAGTATTTCAAGTATCAGGTCTTTCAAGACTGCAATTTAGGCACATCTTTTCATTTTTCTTTTTTCAAAATTAATGAAACCACATTAATTGTAACGATTAACATAGCGTATGTGTAACTTATTGTCATTTATGTGGTTATTATGATATGACTGTTTATTTAATACTTATTGTTTTCCGTTAGTGGATTTTGTGTAATTCTTGTAAATTGGAAATTGTATGAATCTGGTAATAAGCAGTTCAGATCTACATATTAGGACGCTTGTGACAAGCTTAAACACACAAACACACACATACACACACACACGCACACATACACACACACATATATATATATATATATATATATATATATATATATATATATATATAGATATAAGTAGACACCAATTCTCTATAGAAGGGATAGCATTAACAATTTACAAATAAAGTAAATTATTGTCATTCAGAAGAAAGCAACTTATGTATTGGCATTGAAGAAAGTTTGCTATGGAAAGTATGGGAAAAAGTGTAATATGCTAGAGTAAAATGTAAAAACAAAGAAATAATAATCTGTTATTATTATTGTTTATTTAAAAATATAAGTTTGCTATTTTTCATTTTAGGTAACTTTTATGCATTTTAAACATAAACAGGGTGTACACGAAAACAAGACGTTTCCAAGCAGTGTTCAGACTTATGATAATGGTAGGGTTTTATGCCCAACTCAATATTGTGAAGTTAATTTATCTGCTGACAATGTGCGACCTGGATATTACACGTTCCTTGCTCACATCTGGATGGAGCAGGGCGGCATCAGTCCAGACCAGAGGCACAACATTTCATCACTCTCATTCACCACGTCAATTGAAATAAGTAAATATGAATATAAATAAACATTGTTAACAAACAAATTGCTCATCCATTTTCTTAAGAAAAAAATATGTAAACATATTTTTTGTAAAAAATGTAAAGTATCTGTGAAACAGGCCAATTCAAACAAATGTCAAGATTTTACACTGACCGGTTCTACGTCCAACTATCAATCTCCCGAGATCATAGTATATCCCTGAATATCTTGAGCGTATTGTGATAAGGGCTGTCAATATTGTTGAAAAAAGCAGTAATGGGGGTGAGACTGCAATCAGGCTTTTAAATAGGTAAATGTATAATATAAAAACAGGGTTACTATTAGGCCTGACAGGACGTAACACAACAGCGAACGTTTCGGCAAAGGGCCTTCCTCAACGGACAAATAGTACACAAATGAAACGAATAAAACGAAATAATAAAAAAACACTTAGCTGCGATGAAATCCAAGTAGTCCAGTAGAGATAAAGTAAGGAGAGAAAAGTAAGAGGATGCGACCTGTGTATTCTTGTCTGGTCGCCTCCCCGAATTTTATAAGATATACATTGATAACAGCATTGGGGTCACTCATATGGAGAGGAGTGAACTTGACACGTTTATCAACTTTGTTGATTCTTGCCACCCATCCATTAAGTTCACTCACACGATTTCCGAACTATCGGTTAATTTCCTGGAATTACTGTAACTCTCCAGATAAAATGCTTCCTCACTTCGGCCTACATCAAACCTACGGACAGCCACTCTTACCTACTCTATCCCTCGTCTCATCCCAAATCATGTAAGGATTCTATTCACTTTTCACAACTTCTTCGCCTCCGTAGGCTGTGCCAATCTAATGATGACTTTTTGGAAAAGGCGTTGGAAATGGTGAAGTTTTTTAGACAAAGGTCTTACCCTGAAGCTATACTTCAATCTGCACTTCAGCGAGTTAAACACTTCACTTGTGCCGACGCCTTTGTATCACGCTCCAGTGATAGTAATGAAAGGAGTTAATTAATGATCACATACCATCCCCACAACATCAGAGCCAAGGAGATATTTTTGAAAAACCGCACCATTCTCCTCGCGGACCCTGAGACAAGCAACATATTTTCCACCCCACCCCTCATTGTATTCAGGAGGAACAAAAATCTGCGAGACCTATTGGTTCGTAGCCGTCTGCTTACTCCGTCCTCCCATCTGGACACCAAGCCATGTGGTCGTAATCGCTGCAAGATATGTCCCTTTTTTACCAAGTTGGACCAGATTGTCTTCCCTAAGGGGATATTCAAGATTAGGAATGGCTATCTTTGTACCAGCCGCAATGTGGTCTACACCATTGTGTGTAAGCGCTGTCCTTTGAAGTACATAGGTAGACGGGGAGGTTACTCTCCTGCCGTACCGCTGAGCATGTACGTGCCATTAAACAAGACAAACAGTGTCCTGTCTCCCGACACGTCAATGGACGTGACCACATGGGCGTCGATGACATGTCCGTCATCACCATGGTTTCATGTACAAACACACCCTGCCGGGTCAGTCTGGAGAATTGACTAATCCATGAGTATGGGACTCTTACACCACATGGGATCAACATTGTGTTCGCACTGACAAGCTGATTGATTGGCCACACCCGCACTATCCTTTCCTATATAAGCTATTACGTTTCTCTCCTTACTTTATATGTACTGGACTACTTGGATTTCACTGCAGCTAAGTTTTTTTTTATTATTTCGTTTTATTCGTTTCATTCGTGTACTATTTATCCGTTGAGGAAGGCTCTTTGCCGAAACGTTCGCTGTTGTGTTACGTCCTGTCAGGCCTGCTAATACCCTTTTTATATTTTACATTTATCAATTTAAAATTGTATCAAGCTTCTCAAACATTAAGATAACTTCTAACACATTTTTTCACCAGTGTTCTCTTTGAATATAAACATTTATAAATGCCTCAATCCTATGATGTTAATTTGAAATGATGTTTGGTACTGATGGGAAGGCTACCAACGGAACTCAGACAATGAACAAATGATATGATCCCATTAAAGTATTCGGATATAAATGAACTCGAGATGTCAAACACAATGGACAACAGTTTCTAATATATTCTAATATTCTTGAAGCTTGAAATTATTCTCTCAAAAATGTTGCTATCATCTAGGAATGCCTGCAACTTCTGCTGGGCAATGCCATACACAATTTTCTGAGAGTAGAACTAACATGCCGCCTAGACTTTTTCGACTATTTGTCTCCCGAATGCCATAAAGTCAACAGGTGCAAGGCAGTTTCAGTAGTTAGACAGCTATACAAGCTATTAAGTATGAGTTTGTGTGTCCTAGAAACGTTCTCATTTAAGTCATCTAACTCTAGTATTTGCTGTCATTGTCCACCATTGTCACGTTCGACTTGACTTGTGGATGTTTGAAAATATCCTTCTTTCAGTCCATTGGATTCCCTTTCCGTGTACTACTCTTTTTCTAAAAGTTTTCTGTAAGTCAGGTTTTTCCCAGAGATAAGTGACTGGAACGATTTCTTACACTTAACAAACCTTTTCATTTCATATATACACATTGGTGTCCAAGATATCCAGATTGAATATACGTACAAAAGTTGTGATAATATAATTTCTTCCTGAAGTTAGCCGTGTGTTTAGAATGAAAAATTATGTCGGTGCAGTATGCATGACAATAATGTTTTATTTTTAAAGTTCAACTTATTTTCTCTTAATTTGTACTCAAAGTGTCAATATCGTTAATTAATCAACAATGCACTGTTTTGTGGAATAACAACAATGAAGCTTACAGTTTCTAGGTTGTGGTAGTCATTTTTTGTCATAGAGTTTCTTTAGTTTTTAAAGCATTTCATGTACCTTTTTCAAATATAAAACACAAACTATAAAATAATAATAAGGATAAACTTGCTACTCCTGAGCATTTAGTTGCTTTCTAAAGTAAACAATGTAAAAGAAAAATACCTATAGATAGCATTATTTAACATGTCACTGATTTGTCAATCAACTACTGGAGTATTTGAACTTACGATTCAGGAGTCTGTGAAACTGATGCAGTGATCCCTTTGCGTGGTTTAATTCTTTTCTATACAAATTTCGGTGCTTTGATCGACTGGTTGACCTATAGACAGGCAAAATCAAATAAATAGATTATCGAACAAACCAACAGTTATATTATTTTGTGATAATCATTTACATTTTCGGGTAGTTTTTTATATTTTTTATAAAGTTGTATTTTTTTAAGCTTTGCAATATATAATTGTCAGTGCTGCAAATTTTAAGCCAAATACCTCCTCAATAAGTTTCCTATTAATGAAAAATCAATACACCAAAAGTGTTGCATTCATAATTGTAAGTTAATAATATAATGAGCACATAATGATGAGGGGGGGATCATTGGTCTAGGCAAGAATATGACGTAAAATAATTTTTACAGTGTTTAATTTGTCTAATTACACCGCATACACAAATTAAATATATTTAACAAAAACAAAAATAGTATACAAAGAAATAAAGACAAACATATGAAACGGATTTACATAAATAAAAACATGTTTATATTGTTTTAACTACTTTTTTAAAGAGGATCTTTTTAATATATTACAAAAATCATTTTCACCCATTTTGAACACACATATATTGTATTTAATAAATTGTATTTAAACGTTTCCACGCTATAATGTACAGGTTATCCCAAAGCTGCTCTTAGTGATGACTGTCTTGTTGACAATTACATGAAAGAGAATGAGACAAAAGTGTGTACGTGTTCTGCTAACGAAGATAGTTTTCCAGACACACAAGTAAATTGGTCTTCAGGCAACAGTAACAATGGGACTCTTACCTTCGCAGCACATAGAGGTTTAATTTGTAAGAATCATTTAACATCATTTTAATAAGTTATAACTAGTCCGAATTGAAGTTTGCATTTCTCTTAGAAATAATCTGGATTTTTATTTTTTTTAAAAGAAAATGTATGGTCTTTGTTGTAGAGCTTAACATGAACGATTTTTTATAACAATATCAAATATTTTGTTTATATTTTATTATTAATTTTTCTTTTAAAAATTTGTTTAAATGTATTTGTTTTTTTTTACATTATCAATTTTAGCAACTTTATGTAAACACAAATATAATCAGACCTGTACCGTAGTTGAACCTATACAAACGAGAGAAAAGTCGATTTTTCATTTCATTGAAAATATGAGCTCTATACGCCACCATTGATTCAAAATGTTCGCATCTCAGAGAGACGATCTATAAATCAGCATTTAGCCTTTCGCAAAAAATCTATATAAAAAAAAACACTGACTGGTTTAATGCAAATTGGGACGAGATGAAACCTGTCACTGAAGCAAAAACAATATCTTATGGCCTAAAAGGAAAAACCTACACCCACAGGATGCATGCCTTAAAACAGCCAAGTTGCATTACCAAAACGTCGCACGTCAATGTGCCAATACTTACTGGCTTAACATCTGCTCCAGCATACAGTCAGCTGCATACATTGGTAATGCCAAAGCAATGTACGTAAATATTAAAAAGCAACTTGCCCTTTGACGTCCAAGGTTGCCCTTCTAAAGTGTTAAAACTAGAGAAATTGTCCAAGACCAAGCAGCACAGCTAAAATGGTGGGTTTAACATTATCTGGAACTATATGCATAAGTTAACACAGTCTCCAGCACCGCTCTAGATGACATCCCCGATATGCCGCTCATGGAAGAACTTGATATCGTTCCCACACAATAAGAGCTGAGCAAAGCAATTAACTGCCCAGCTTGTTGAAAAGCCCCTGGGCATGATGGCATATTAGCAGATTCTCTAAAGAGTGGCGAGACAGCTTTACTTCAACCTTTTCACGTGCTTCTTTCCCTCTGCTGGGAACAGGGATACATCCAACAGTACATAAATGATGCAAAATTAGAGACACTTTTTAAGAACAAGGGCGATAGAAGTGAATGAAATAAGTGTCGTGGCATGTCACTCCTTAGTATTGTAGTTAAGGCCTTTTCCCATGTCATATAACGCGATTACAGAGTTTAGCTTCCCGAGTTTATCCAGAATCTCAGTGAAGTTTTTGGGCTAGTCGGTCTACCATAGACATGGTGTTCTCCATACGGCAGCTCCAGGAAAAATGCAGAGAGCAGATGCCTTTTTAAATTGCCTTTGTGGATCTTACGAAAGCCTTTGATTTAGACAATCGTAACGTTCTATTCAAAATCCAGTAAAAAATTGGCTGTCCCCAACACCTACTCGCCATCATCAGACAGCTCCATGAAAATATGCAGAGAGTCAGGGGCATGAGAATTACTGTTGGTGAATGGTGTTGACTTAGTAAACACTAGTCAAGGGTATGATGTTTTTGGGAACTTTTGGTCACA
This sequence comes from Ampullaceana balthica, assembly GCA_944989445.1. Taxonomy (NCBI): domain Eukaryota; kingdom Metazoa; phylum Mollusca; class Gastropoda; family Lymnaeidae; genus Ampullaceana; species Ampullaceana balthica. The sequence continues at coordinate 244,192 of CALYLW010000937.1, read as the reverse complement.
TGCGTGTGTGGACAGAAGACACGCGAGAGGTCAACGAGAGACCAGTAGTGTAGCATACTATTGCGCACAATAATATTGTGCCTCGCACAAAGCTTGACAGGGTGTGAAAGGAAAGCAGCGAGGTAGAGAAGAATGACTGTATGATATGGAGGTATAGAAGAATGACTGTATGATATGGAGGTATAGAAGAATGACTGTATGATATGGAGGTATAGAAGAATGACTGTATGATATGGAGGTTGAGATTGTGTACTGAGTTGTGTTGGAGCCTAATCATATGCTGTGCATGGAATGGACAATCAGGGAGACTGTTGAGCGGACTGGCCGTTGTTGTACAGCGGTTGTATGAGGATATGTTTGCTTCTCTAGGAGGAACAGCCAGTTTTGTATACAATGGAAAAAACATTGAATTTCTGTATCCTTGTGTCAATTCTGAGTACTGTATGCAAGCGGGAGAGCAAGACTAAATCCCTTAACTATCAGACTTGACACACAGCACTGTACAGTTCGATGGAGCTACGTCAGAAGGTTTCCCAGTAAACAACGGAGTTAAACAAGATTATGCACTCGCACCAACATTGTTTGCAACATACTTCCCTGTACTGCTTCTTTACGCATTCAAGGATAGCAGTGATGTGATCTGTTTACACACGAGAGCTGATGAAGGACTTTTCAACACTGCCTGCTTTCGAGCCAAAACCAAAACGACACATGTCCTAATTTGAGAGCTACTCTTTGTGAACAATGCGGCACTGATAGCACACACAGAAACTGGCTTGCAACAACTCGTGTCAAGCTTCTCCAACGCCTTCTACGAATTTGGTCTGCAAATCAGCTTAGAAAAAAAACAAACATCATTGCCCAAAACACACGTTCTCCTGTTACCATCAATATCGACAATGAAATCTTGGAATTTGTGGACATGCTTGAATAAAATCGTGAGACGAACTTTCAATTACATACATGAAGTAAATATGATTTAAAGACGTGATTCCTGAATTTCTTTATGGGCAAAGAAAAATTATGTGTACGGGCCGTACTTTGCTCAACCCGGCACAAAAGAACTATATATATATCGGTAAAATGTTATCATTTCTAAGATAATGATTAAGCAAGAATGAAGCAATATTATTCCTTAGGAACATCCTATGCTGGAAATCATTTTTATAGACATAGTATATACATGTTTTCTCTTGATATTCCCATAAATTAATGTAGGAATCTTTTATAGTCATAAGATTCTAACATAACATTACTTTAAATGTAATTGTTTGCTATATATGTTCCGGAAAACACCAATTAACGCTATGTGTTGCATTTTCTTTTGAGGGTTATGCTATCTAGCTCGTTTGACCGTATTATGATTCCTGCTGTAATCCTCAATATAAGAATGTCTTCTTTCAAGTATTCATCCTTGCATTTAATGATGTCTGCTCTGTCAGCATCCACAATTCTCACAAAGCTTTCGGCCAGAAAATGTGTCACTGCATCCTCAGCCATGACTAAAACTCAAATACATAGTACCATTTCTTTTCTATCCTGTGTATGTAACTACGAGTTGGATATCACAACCTGCTAACATTTTTGAAGATATTATTAAGAGTGTTGACAGAAGACGTCTTTTCATTTGATGACATCTTATTTGTAACTTCACATGAATATAATTTCGTTAGGCGTACGTCATTAATAACAGGAAAACGTAGAGTTAAGATACTAATTTGTGTCCGCATTGCAGTATACACAAAAGAGAACTTTGCTTCCATACTCCTCGGTCTTCTCGTGGTTCGGAATTTGGCTCTTTAAGGTTAAAGATTGTAATGGTATGCACCTTGATCAAAATAGTGTGCAGTTCTTCATAAGGACAACCCTTCTCAGAAAATGCAATGAATACATCTTTGTGTGTTATATAATAGGTTTTTTTTACAAATATCTTCAGCGGAAAATACGTATTATTGTGTTGTGTCGAATGTATGGAACTGGACGGATACAATAACATATCAGCCATTAGTTGCCTGTAAGTACTTTATACACATATTTTCCCCCAAATTTCTATAGTATTCAAATATAATATGATAATATACTTTTTTAAAGAACAAAGCTAAAAAAAATTTTACAGGTATGAATTTATAGCAGGAATGTTAACGCTTAATTTAAATTAGATTAGTTAACTTTTAAAAAAATTAATGATTAAATAATAGTTAATTTTGACAAAAGCCAAAAAATAAAATGTATGTTGTCATTAGTCAAAAGTAAAATTTATTAAACGCTTTTGTTGACATTCGAAATCTCACTCGAATGTCTCCTTTATGTTTCATATGTTAACCAACTACGCAAAAAGATAAGTGTGTTGACCTTTTTTGGTTCAAGTGATGAGCGGGACTTACAATACACGGGTCTCAACTATTTCGAAATTTGATATGGACAGACAATCTTACTTACTTGGCTGATAACTTTGATATTTTTAATGAGTGAAATCTCCTTACGAAGGATGACATAATTCCTTGCAATGGCAGATAATAGCAATGAACATACATGAAAGCTTGAAACATGGACTAGTCGAGTATCAGAAGATTGTTTCGATATTTTTCACAATTGTTTAACAAATATTAAAAGTCTTTAATGAGCACTTGGCAAAATTAATCGACGGTTTTCAGTTTTACTTTCAAATATATGATAACCAACGGAAAGGTACTGGATGGAATAGCATTCCATTTTTTGAGCATAAAAGTTCAAATATTCTAACTATATTTACCACGTTATTTTGATTAAATTTAGATGACATTTTAAATTATATTATATCTTCTCGTTTTTTAAAGCTTACGACTAAGTCAGAATACACATTTATAAAAATATTATCAACATAAAAACAGTTGAAACAAAAACGATTGCCGCCATCATCATCACATATTAATACGAAATGAAGACGATCGCAAATGAACAATAGGCAATCAAGGTTGAAAATTATTATTTTAAGATTAATCAATGACATGTAGCTTATAACAAACCGAATTAATGACAAATGTTGTAGCACCTTAAACTTTTTGAGAAGGACTGGACTAGACCACAACAATGACTCACACGACCAGCATAGCAGTCCAGCCTCTGAAATGGTATTACGCCGTTAAATCCGTGTCCCGCTTGTATAGAAATGTTGGTGATTCGATTGACTGGTTTACTTATCCACAGCCAAAAACAAATAATTTTATCTCATACATTAGTTTAGTCATTTGATTTAACTTTTACAGCTATTTCTTTTTAAGTTGTATTTTAGGCTTACTAAATACTATCTGAACACAATGTATATGCATATATATCACATATATAAAAGAAGAAACAAAAGAATATCAATATTTAAAGAAGATATACTTAAATGATTTACATAAGATTGTCCTAAAATGAATTTTACTTCTTTTATTACTTAACATTTGAATTTTTCTTTAAATTTTGTTGAAAACTAGCATTATTAAGACATTTCACAATATAATTCTTATAAGACATAAGTATGGAAAGGACTACATGTATTTAATATATGTTTATATTTTATCACCTACTTGTTTTACAAGCTTATTTTTAATCTTTTTAATGTTTTAACGTTTCAACTTTATAACCTTCAGTTTATCCTAAAGCTGTGCTTGGTGATGACTGTCGTGTTGATGATTACATCCGAGAGAATGACACAAAAAGGTGTACGTGTTTTGATAGCAGCACGAGTTCTCTACCGTCACAAGTAACATGGACTTCTGGCAACAGTAACAATGGGACACTTACCTTCACAGCAAAAAGAGGTTCAATATATATAAGAATAGTTTAGAAATCAGTTAAATAAGTTATAATGTATGTGAATTTAGGTTTGCATTTCTGTTAGTAATAATCTAAAGCAGAAATTTTCTAGAAAACACATATATGGTTTTTTCTAAGAACTAAATAAGAAAGCAGTTAACATCATAACTTTTTAAAAAGAATTTACTTAAATATTGAAATCGTTTCGTAACACAGTAAAAAAAAACGTCTTACTCGCGTGTATTGACGACAACATATTAGTTTGTCTAATATTTTATGAAATATACGGGACCGATCACCAATTTTCGCACCAGAAAAGTGTGTATTTACACTGACTTAGCACGCGCATTGACGAAGCAGGTCCAATGGAAAACACAACACGAACTGTCAGTCACATCATGAATAAAATCTGAGCTATAGGCGGGCGTTCTGAATGTCTTGTTGGGCAATACACAATTCTGTGGATGTGCAGCACTTAGCCCACCACTGTGCTTGAGGACTAGATATTGCGAAAAAAATGTGAAAATTTCGAAAAAGTTGATTAAGCAAGAAATGTATACTATTATACTTTGAGACCATATGGGTGTAAGTGATTCTATATAATTTTATGATTTTGTCGATGACTAGTAGCCTATTTTGGTAATAATTCCCTATAGAAATAGAAATACGTGTTTCTTCTTGAAATTGTTCTTAAAATTTATGTAGTGATATTTTATTGAAATCAGTTCCCTTAAATTAGAGTAATGTAACTTTGCATGTATATTTTTTGTTAATGATATTCCTGAAAACGCTGTTTAACTCTACGAGCTGCATTCACCTAGGAGTGTCGAGCTATCTTGTTCGTATGACCCGAATTGCGATTCCTGTGTTAGGCATTAACAGAAGGTCCTCATATTGCAAGTTCCCATCCTTGCATTTAATGTTTCATGCTCTGTCGTCATCCCCAATCGTTGTAGGGTATTCGGCTACCAAATGTGTCACTGTTTCTCAGCCATCACTTTAACGTAGCAGATGGGTCCCAATCTGGTCTAGCTTGTATAAATTGCTAGGTGTACGATATATATATATATATATATATATATATATATATATATATATATATATATATATGTATATTATAAATATATATATCTGAAAGAAATGAGAAAGGACAGAAATCGTTATTTCATTTGATGACATCGTGTTTATTAACATCACTTGCCTAGAAATTCATTTGCATTCCAAACTAGAAATTGTAGTGTAAAGAAAATATTTTTACTGCATTGAATTGTGCAAGACATCGCGACATTTTCTTCCATACTCCTAATTATTCAAGTCGTTTGGACGTTGGCACTAACAGTTATACATTGCAATGTTCGTCAATTTAATAAGACTAGTTAGTGTACAGAGCTTCCTATCTCTAAAACCTTCACAGGAACGCAGGTCATTTGTGCTGGTATGTTATTTTTCTTTTTACATATCTTTTCAGGGGAAAATCCGTATACATGTACTGTGAAATCTTTTTATTTGAAAGATGAAATAATATATAAGCCATTAGTTGCCTGTAAGTACATTGCTAAATTACACATATTTTTCAAACATGTTAATGATGCCAATATCAATTATTTCTTTTAAATATAAAAGTATACTGATTTTATACGCGTGTGAATTTATTGTATTATAATATGTAAGGAAACTTCTTTCTGATTATTTTTATCTTCATTTGTAGACCCTCCCAATGTTACATTGTCACTTCCAAGCACAGAAAAATATAAATGTGGGGAAAACATAATTGAAGGCAGCTGTTATGTGGATGACGGTTATCCCAAATCTACAGTGCATATCTACATCAATAATGTTCCACTCACTGTCAATCAAACTGTTAATAGACACGAATTTAAAACAACAAACTCGTCAACTGGTGTGGTGAATGTGACTTGTCTTGCTGACAATGGGGAATATTCTGTAAAAAGCACACACATTCTGAATTTCAAAGGTAAAGTTGTATAATCTAATTGATTCTCTAAACATTGGCTATAGTAAACTTAAAGTAAACCTCATAAAGTTCCTACATTATTTAGTTACATTTCCGTAATTTAAAAAAATAATAATAAATCTACTAAACTTTATGCACTTCTTTTATCCCTTGACTCGACTTCATGCGTTGAAATGTTAATAATAGTAAACTGACAATCAGGGTCGGCTATAGGGAATCGGAGACCCTAGGCGAAGTAAAATTGGTTGCCCTAAATCTAATATATAAAGCACAGTTGGTGTTTGCATCTTTGAATGTTACAAAGTCAATGAAAAACCAAATAACGGACGTGTACCGAATTTGGCGTAAGGTTCCTTTTAACCTGCAGATGGTTTTAGTATAGTTTTTGTAATTGTCCCTC
>CALYLW010000937.1:0-236006 GCA_944989445.1 Ampullaceana balthica | reverse complement strand
TCCAAAGAGTGTCGCTGCAACCACTGACGATTTTGCCATGTCTAAAAGAATTACATTGAGACTGTGACATCCACGTGGCACATCAAATTATTTCGGATTGAGTTCAAGCAGACGTTTTTGTACACCACGATTGCACGTTTCATATTGGCTCCATTATCATATCCTTGAACTCTTCAGTTCAGGACAAAAAAATTCAGATCTCCAAGCTATTTAAGCATGCTTCCATGAGACATAAACAAGTGTTGTCGTCGACAGCTATGAATCCCACGAAGTATTAATTGATTTCTACTGGCGTACTCACAATGTTGCATATTCGCAAAATCATAGCCCTTTGTTTTTGGTTACCAGCATCAGGTGTGCAGTCCAAAATGATGGAATAATATTTTGAATTTTTAACATTATTTATAATATTTTACAAGGTGGCATCACCGATCAGATTAATTATCTCATTTTTAATTAATTTGCCCAAGTAATGATTATGAATTTTCTCGTTTATTTACATCGTAAATGATCTTCTAGGCATGAATTGTACTTTCATAACAATTCAACCAATCCAACAAATTTCCATTGTCTGTTTGAAATATTCGATCCACAGTGCCACGAAGTGGTAAATTCCATTCTGCAGTAAACTGCACAATTGAAATGTTTCTTTGTAAAACACTGTTCCAGTGATGAGTATGTTTGTGCATACGTGTTTGTGTTTCTTTGTCAATTGTATTTCCTTCCTTCAACCAATTTTTCAGTTCAATCCAAGCGCCGATAGCACGAGTGTGCTTCATGGACGATTCATGATCAGCTAGAAGATTAGACATTTTTTTCCAATCGCTATTTCTTTCACTTGTAAGCTTGGATTTTAGATCTAAGAACATTGTGCAGCAAAAAGAAAATACAGCATTTTTATCGTTTGAATAAACCAGCCAATGACGATCTGAAAATTCACCATTTCGTAACTTCCTAAAATAAATCTCACAGAGAAATGCCGCTTCTCAACACACTTATCTTGCGAATACTTTGTTCCACTTCCAGATTCACGAAATGGTCCTTTTTCACTAAGTAAACACGTTATTTATTGCTAATTGAAGGTGGCCATCAGCCTGAATCTTTCCAACCAGAGTCGATATGTTGGCTTATATCTGCATCGCATGAATCTGTATCGCAATCCACCGTGACCGTTTCCATGGCTTCTTCCTGCAAATAAGCCGAATCTTTGACCACTTCTTCTAAAGCAATATGACTACTTTGACCACGTGTTATCAATTGGGAAAAAGATTGTGTATCTTCTTCGTTCTGAATCTGAGTATCTGAAGTTAATGCTGCCGAATGTGGTGGCGGCCGACGAGTAACGAAATTTAATACGGCACCGTTTTGTTTTGAATTAAGCGCCTCTTCATCAACTTTTCGTTTGCATTTTGATGCACTAGACTTGAAATAAGGTTTCGACATTTTCACCAGAGGGAAGCAACACTGGTATTCCGGTAGTCTGAAAAATCAAAAGTTTAATAAACACTAGTATACAGTTGCAATTAGCATCACTGCATCACTGTATAGAGAATAAAAGTATTTGTATGTAAGAAAAATTGGCAGGAAAGGTGAACAAATGTAAGACAAAATGTAGTCGAAAAAATTACATGTACATCAATAATCATAAATCAAAAAGGCGAATATTTCATTACTTGTCTTTGAACTTGTTAATCGTAAATTAGACCATTAAAGACAGTTAATTATTATCCAGCAGCCAAATACACAAATTTTCAAAGAAAAATGATTAATATACGTCGGAAATGGACATAGTTATTGTCGTAACCTATGATAGGTTAACGCAGAATATGTCAAATTTTGACAGATCAAATCTCCCTGCCAAAATAAATATTAAAATAGTACTAAAATATTTACCAATGATATTTACTATCAGTAATGAGATCAGAGGAAAGTATAAAAACGGAGATGGACAGAACAGGAGGGACATGGGGTGACTAAAAATGTTAAATACGTACGGCTTTTATTCTCAGACAGGCTATTATTCTTATATATTATTATGGAGGAGACAGACGACAATTGACATAAGTGTTTAAATAGTAAAAGGATGAGATAAGCCATAATAAATTACTTTTGACATTCTCCGTAACTCTAGCAGTTATTAAGAAAAGTGTAGTTTTAGAGGGAAATCTTTCTGTTAGAAATCGAATGAAATCAAAATTAGCGTGCCTAAGATATATTTGACATCAATAAGACAAACATTAAATAATAATCTTCATGGGCATGACGTTAAACTGCATCTGCACCGAGTGAATCATTATTGTAGTATGGCGCTAATGACCTTTATGTGTTGAAGCGCCGTTAAGAAATTACTAAATAAATAACTCGCAAATATACTTAATGAAATACAATCGGACCACTCTAAGTTGAACTCAAAGGGACCCGGAAAAAAATCGACTTTCGGAGATTTCAAATTAGGGAAAATGGCACAATAGGCGCAGATTAATCAAGGACAATGTGGATTTTGAGAAGAGGGACATTCTTGCCGGCTAGATGGGCTTTACGGCAAAGATAGGTGGTGTCTGATATTTCATATGAAAGGAAGCCAACTTTCTTTGTCATACCGATACAAGCTCGTAAGAAGAGACACATTACCTCCACTCCACCACTTTTCTCCCTCTACATTGGGATTGGGGAAGTAAGATTTTTCTGTTTAAAATGAGTCATATCATGCAGGGAAAGGACGTGAATTGAATAACATTCTTCAAGCCACTCATTTTTCTTGTCTTGGTCATTTTGTTACTTGCAAGAGTCGCTTAATCCCTTGTGGAATGTACTAAGATAAGAATTTGAGTCCGTTTACGTTGCTCTACGGAACACGTGTTCTGAAATGTCACTTCAGAATTATATCCTAAACGCTTTGGAAAATTCGACTAAGGGGTAGGGAGCCAAAAATGTTCAAGTTAAGTAGATCTAAAATACAATTAGTCTTATGGAATTTGGCTGGGATTTAAAAATTAATTTGATTTAGAGAGGTCTTCGACTTATGGAAGTTCGACTTAACGAGGTCCAACTATGTTTTCCAAAAAAAATTGGGTTTTCATTCTGTCCCAAGGATGGAAGTTTTGCAGAATAAAAATGCTTAAAAGCATATATTAATTTTATTTTTAAATCAACTTTTAAATGCGATAGGCTCATAAATTTTTAGTTTTGAAGAGATGATAAAACTGAACATATCAAAATAAAACCAAAAAAATTAGCCATGCCAGACTACTAAAAAATTAGTTTATTTTATTTTTGTTTAGCTGTTGTCGCTGCTAAGCTCTGCAAACGAAACAAAATGTATACTTTGAGAAATCACTGAAGTTTCGGCTTAATTTCGACACATACTTTTATTGACTGAAAATGTCCATATCCAAAGCCATGCTTACAGTCGTTTTATATTTTGCTACTTACAACAACATTTAACATTTAAATGTTAAATGTTTACTAATTAAAACATTTGACATTCAACAGTTTGTATATTTAGCGTAAATTTATATTACAAGTTTGTCAATCTTGTGCAATTGTGGCTAGACAGATGAATTTACATTTTAAAATATAACATATTAAACATGCACTATATAGAAATAATCAGTGAGTAAAGGTATTGCACTGATTTTTGGATCTGATTGTTTTGACCTTATGTCGCAGTTCGCTCTTTTAATCTATACATCATTATCTATGAGTCCTGTGCGAGGCCCCCACTAATTGGAGGCGCTAGACGGCTGCCTAGTTTGCCTATGCCTAAAGCCGACCCTGCTTACACTTAATTATTAAAATTCATGAAAAAAATACTTTTAAACTTCACCAGCTTAAAATAGAACACTAAGTCAATATGGTATCAAGTATATTTTTTTAAATTAAATAATAGTGTTTTAATTTATTTCGTTAAACACATCTTTAAAATATGATATAATTTTCACAGATAGTGAAACGAATACGCTTGGGATCGATTTTATTCCAATAATAATTGGTGCTGTTCTAGGATTTGGTTTATTAGTATCGACTGTAACAATTCTTGTTATATTAAGGCTATATAGAAGTAAGTATTTTTTTTTAATAATCATTCTCTTAAAACTTACATTTACATAGTAAAAATTAGTATTTCTATACAAATGTATCATAAAAACATTTTTTATACAATGCAACTTTAAGGGAAATGCACCTATTTGGAACTGTATCTTATTTCTTATTACAATCGTCCATTGTGAAGTTATACAACATTTTAGTTTCTAGAAATTATTTGCACATTTTTATCACTTAAATTTTATATCACTTAAGTCTACAATGTTATGTCCAGACTCTCTAAAATTGTTCTTAATAATGTGGGTATATTATTAATTATATATCTGTATATACATATATATGCTATATAGTTATATTACGTAATTTTACTGTACATCTCTTTGCATTACAGATCTATCTCATCGAATGTGTACACAAATTACAATCTTATTTTTATATTATATTTGTCTTTTTAGAAGGTCAAAAACAAATACGGCTGCTACAAGAAAACAGAGAAGATGTAAATGAAAATATGCAGTAAGGTTACTTTTATAAATGTATTTTTATTTTTTTTAAATATATATGATGTAAAATATCATATTCGTGTAGTGAGTAAAATTATTAGGAAATGCAAGCCACTACTTATTTATATGAGTTACCCTTAGAAGTTTTCACCATGTAAAATATAATTTTTGTATGTTCTTTTTTTTCTTCTAGAAGCCAAGATCTGAATGGTTTGGACGGTATTGATTTTTTTGTTTACTGCTTGCTTATTCCATTTTAATTGTGTATATGTATATATACTTGTTCAAAGGATTTCGCATAATCTACTAGATTAAAATATTAGGAATGGACTTATATTTTAAGATGTAATTATATCATTTCATAAATTATCAATTATGTGTTGTAGGCAATATCAATACATGCATTAAATTTCAATCAGTATATACCAGTGTCTATCAGTCAATTAACGCAGAATTTAGCGATAATCACATATATTAAAATGCAAATTTGTCAGGTTATATAACTCCGGTATATAATTTATCTAATTCAACCAATAATTCATTGGAGTTACGTATACAATTTTACTTTAATTAGTAAATATGCTTCCTAAATTTAAATATATGCGGACATAAAACGCACATAATATATATATATATATATATATATATATATAAATGTTTAATATATATTTATATATATATATATAATATATATATGTATATATATATATATAATATATATATATATATATATATATATATATATATATATATATATATATATATATATTAGGGATGCGGAAATTAATGATTAATTTCTCAATTAATCCTTAAATATTTTTATTGATTAAATGTCAATATATATATATATATTAGGGCTGCGGAAATTAATGATTAATTTCTCAATTAATCATCGTTAAATATTTTTATTGATTAAATATCAATTATAAAGATTGTAATCGATAAAAATTCGATTAATATGTAAGCATTTACAGAGACCATACACTTTTTCAATTCATTGAAAAAATAATTAATTATTAATAATTAATAACAATTTATATAGTTTTTAACGTACAAACTTCTCTCTCGTATTAATATAATTATAATTTATTAATGTATGTAGACGTGGATTTCATATTAAACTAACCGTAAAAACAAAGTTTTTGACTATGAATGCCTTATTTATGAGGCATTACTAAAATTATTGATTATGTCCAATACAATATTATGCATCGCGTGACAAACATTTACAGACTGAAACTGACTGAACTCCCCTTGCTGTAAAACACGACATGTTGTCATCGATGGCTAGAGTGAAATCCATTGACACATGGGTGTAAAGTGTAAAGAATATCAGACGGCTAAATTGAGCTACATAGAGATAAACTAAAGATGCATTAATTTAATTACGGTACAATCGATCGATCTGAAATTTTGAAACAATTCATTTCTAAATAACATGAGTAAATGTGCAAAATTTCATCTCGATAGCATAATGGGAAGTGTGTAAAATTTTACTTTTGTTTTTCCGCCGCCCGCGAAAGAGAAGACGGTGAAGTTAATATAAGGGAATTAAAAAACAAAATTTGTTCAAAATATCAAATTTCAATGTCTATAAGACAGGGTAATGACTCAATAAAACAACAAAATATAAATTACCTTTTTATGTTTCTTCCCTTGAAATATTTAGTTTAATTACGTCTTATATTTTAACTTTTGTGTTTAACCGAAATTAACGATTAAGTCATGAAATACATATACATATATATACATATATATACAAAGTGGTACCCCGTTAAACTAACACAATCCGTTCCATTAAAGCATTCTTTAAGCGAGGAGTTCGCTAGGTAAAATTCGATTTCCCATAGACGTCTATGGGAATGAATTAATTGGTTCCGCGCCAGTACAAATTTCAACACTTATATGAAAAAAAGAGGACATGCAGTGTTCAGAGGCAGTAAAGTGCTATTAGACACTAACCAAGCTGGATTAGGTGTTGGATATTAGCAGGCGGTATGCGAAGGACACACACACTTATTTACAGTTTTCACACATACACACACACACACACACATTTTCAGTCCAGTTTTTATTAGATGCCATAGTCAGAACTGTCATTCTCAACCACAAACATTGGGCGCAGTCGGGCTGTGATGCTCTGTTCTTTAATGCACTGTTGTAGAGTGGAAGGACCAGCCTGTTATTTTATTCTGGGCAGGCACATGGCTATAAGAACTTATCCAAAGTCCCCTGCCTCTCCCTTTTCTAAAGTTGTGAACATCGTTTTCATTGAATACATGTGCCACTCTTTTGACCTCAGTTTTTTGGGGGTGCCAGTCAAGGATGGTGTTCTGAAAACCTGAAGCAAACGACCTGCGCGCCAATCGCAGGCACGCAACGGACGTTCGTTGATCGGGTCAACGTTCGCTCCGCAGTTCGCGGGGATGTTCGCAGCATTGTTCTTTGGTACGGATCGTTCGTTGTGCGATCCGTTAGTTTAGTGGGGTACCACTGTATATATATATATATAATATATATATATATATATAATATATATATATATATATATATATATATATATATATATATATATAAGACGCATTTATTGTCTGTCTGGTTGTCTGTCTGTTCCCTAATAACTCAAGATCCAGACAACCAAATAACGTGAAATTTGGTACACGTACACAAAATTATACCGGAAAGGTTATTAAACGGGTTTCGTTCCATATATATAAGATACTGGGGGCCCGGGGGCCCAAAATGTAGTTTTTTCCCTATATGAGCTATATAAAATAAAAATTATTGAAAATTAAGACGTAAAATAATGACGCAAATTAATAAACATTTTGGTGTCGAGATTAACAAGAAGGCGATTATCGCCATAAAATAATTTTTTTGTTGTTGTTGCTTTGTTGTTGTAGTTGTTGCTTTGTTGTTGTTGCTGTTGTTGTTGCTTTGTTGTTGTTGCTGTTGTTGTTGTAGTTGTTGTTTGTTGTTGTTTTGTTGTTGCTTTGTTATTGTTTTGTTGTTGATGTTTTTGTTGTTGTTTTGTTTTTGTTGTTGTTGCTGTTGTTGTTTTTGTTGTTGTTGCTGTTGTTGTTGCTGTTGTTGCTTTTGTGTTGTTTTTGTTGTTGTTGCTGTTGTTGCTTTTGTGTTGTTTTTGCTGTTGTTGTTGTTGTCCACATCCCTTGCCCTGCGACGTCAATGTCCTTCATGTTGTTGTTGCTTTGTTGTTGTTGCTGTTGTAGTTGTTGTTTTGTTGTTGATTTGTTGTTGTTTTTGTTGTTGTTTTGTTTTTGTTGTTTTGTTGCTGTTGCTGTTTCTGTTGTTGTTTTTGTCGTTGTTGCTGTTGTTGTTTTTGTTGTTGTTGCTGTTGTTGTTAAACCCGGGCGAAGCCGGGTACTTGCCCCTAGTATCTATATATATCTATACATATAAGACGCATTTGTTGTCTGTCTGTCTGTCTGTTCCCTAATAACTCAAGATCCAGACAACCAAATAACGTGAAATTTGGTACACGTACACAAAATTATACCGGAAAGGTTATTAAACAGGTTTCGTTCCATATATATAAGATACTGGGGCCCGGGGGCCCAAAATGTAGTTTTTCCCTATATGAGCTATATAAAATAAAAATTATTGAAAATTAAGACGTAAAATAATGACGCAAATTAATAAACATTTTGGTGTCGAGATTAACAAGAAGGCGATTATCGCCATAAAATAATTTTTTTTGTTGTTGTTGCTTTTGTTGTTGTAGTTGTTGTTTTGTTGTTGTTGCTTTGTTGTTGTTGCTGTTGTTGTTGTAGTTGTTGTTTGTTGTTGTTGTGTTGTTGTTGTTGTTGTTTTTGTTGTTGTTGCTGTTGTTGTTGCTGTTGTTGCTTTTGTGTTGTTTTTGCTGTTGTTGTTGTTGTCCACATCCCTTGCCCTGCGACGACAATGTCCTTCATGTTGTTGTTGCTTTGTTGTTGTTGCTGTTGTATTTGTTGTTTTGTTGTTGTTGCTTTGTTGTTGTTGCTGTTGTTGTTGCTTTGTTGTTGTTGCTGTTGTTGTTGTAGTTGTTGTTTTGTTGTCGTTTTGTTGTTGCTTTGTTATTGTTTTGTTGTTGATGTTTTTGTTGTTGTTTTGTTTTTGTTGTTGTTGCTGTTGTTGTTTTTGTTGTTGTTGCTGTTGTTGTTGCTGTTGTTGCTTTTGTGTTGTTTTTGTTGTTGTTGCTGTTGTTGCTTTTGTGTTGTTTTTGCTGTTGTTGTTGTTGTCCACATCCCTTGCCCTGCGACGTCAATGTCCTTCATGTTGTTGTTGCTTTGTTGTTGTTGCTGTTGTAGTTGTTGTTTTGTTGTTGATTTTGTTGTTTTGTTGTTGTTTTGTTTTTGTTGTTTTGTTGCTGTTGTTGTTTCTGTTGTTGTTTTTGTCGTTGTTGCTGTTGTTGTTTTTGTTGTTGTTGCTGTTGTTGTTAAACCCGGGCGAAGCCGGGTACTTGCCCCTAGTATCTATATATATCTATACATATAAGACGCATTTGTTGTCTGTCTGTCTGTCTGTTCCCTAATAACTCAAGATCCAGACAACCAAATAACGTGAAATTTGGTACACGTACACAAAATTATACCGGAAAGGTTATTAAACAGGTTTCGTTCCATATATATAAGATACTGGGGCCCGGGGGCCCAAAATGTAGTTTTTCCCTATATGAGCTATATAAAATAAAAATTATTGAAAATTAAGACGTAAAATAATGACGCAAATTAATAAACATTTTGGTGTCGAGATTAACAAGAAGGCGATTATCGCCATAAAATAATTTTTTTTTGTTGTTGTTGCTTTTGTTGTTGTAGTTGTTGTTTTGTTGTTGTTGCTTTGTTGTTGTTGCTGTTGTTGTTGTAGTTGTTGTTTTGTTGTTGTTGCTGTTGTTGTTTTTGTTGTTGTTGCTGTTGTTGTTGCTGTTGTTGCTTTTGTGTTGTTTTTGCTGTTGTTGTTGTTGTCCACATCCCTTGCCCTGCGACGACAATGTCCTTCATGTTGTTGTTGCTTTGTTGTTGTTGCTGTTGTATTTGTTGTTTTGTTGTTGTTCTTTGTTGTTGTTGCTGTTGTTGTTGCTTTGTTGTTGTTGCTGTTGTTGTTGTAGTTGTTGTTTTGTTGTCGTTTTGTTGTTGCTTTGTTATTGTTTTGTTGTTGATGTTTTTGTTGTTGTTTTGTTTTTGTTGTTGTTGCTGTTGTTGTTTTTGTTGTTGTTGCTGTTGTTGTTGCTGTTGTTGCTTTTGTGTTGTTTTTGTTGTTGTTGCTGTTGTTGCTTTTGTGTTGTTTTTGCTGTTGTTGTTGTTGTCCACATCCCTTGCCCTGCGACGTCAATGTCCTTCATGTTGTTGTTGCTTTGTTGTTGTTGCTGTTGTAGTTGTTGTTTTGTTGTTGATTTTGTTGTTTTTGTTGTTGTTTTGTTTTTGTTGTTTTGTTGCTGTTGCTGTTTCTGTTGTTGTTTTTGTCGTTGTTGCTGTTGTTGTTTTTGTTGTTGTTGCTGTTGTTGTTAAACCCGGGCGAAGCCGGGTACTTGCCCCTAGTATCTATATATATCTATACATATAAGACGCATTTGTTGTCTGTCTGTCTGTCTGTTCCCTAATAACTCAAGATCCAGACAACCAAATAACGTGAAATTTGGTACACGTACACAAAATTATACCGGAAAGGTTATTAAACAGGTTTCGTTCCATATATATAAGATACTGGGGCCCGGGGGCCCAAAATGTAGTTTTTCCCTATATGAGCTATATAAAATAAAAATTATTGAAAATTAAGACGTAAAATAATGACGCAAATTAATAAACATTTTGGTGTCGAGATTAACAAGAAGGCGATTATCGCCATAAAATAATTTTTTTTGTTGTTGTTGCTTTTGTTGTTGTAGTTGTTGTTTTGTTGTTGTTGCTTTGTTGTTGTTGCTGTTGTTGTTGTAGTTGTTGTTTTGTTGTTGTTGCTGTTGTTGTTTTTTGTTGTTGTTGCTGTTGTTGTTGCTGTTGTTGCTTTTGTGTTGTTTTTGCTGTTGTTGTTGTTGTCCACATCCCTTGCCCTGCGACGACAATGTCCTTCATGTTGTTGTTGCTTTGTTGTTGTTGCTGTTGTATTTGTTGTTTTGTTGTTGTTGCTTTGTTGTTGTTGCTGTTGTTGTTGCTTTGTTGTTGTTGCTGTTGTTGTTGTAGTTGTTGTTTTGTTGTCGTTTTGTTGTTGCTTTGTTATTGTTTTGTTGTTGATGTTTTTGTTGTTGTTTTGTTTTTGTTGTTGTTGCTGTTGTTGTTTTTGTTGTTGTTGCTGTTGTTGTTGCTGTTGTTGCTTTTGTGTTGTTTTTGTTGTTGTTGCTGTTGTTGCTTTTGTGTTGTTTTTGCTGTTGTTGTTGTTGTCCACATCCCTTGCCCTGCGACGTCAATGTCCTTCATGTTGTTGTTGCTTTGTTGTTGTTGCTGTTGTAGTTGTTGTTTTGTTGTTGATTTTGTTGTTTTTGTTGTTGTTTTGTTTTTGTTGTTTTGTTGCTGTTGCTGTTTCTGTTGTTGTTTTTGTCGTTGTTGCTGTTGTTGTTTTTGTTGTTGTTGCTGTTGTTGTTAAACCCGGGCGAAGCCGGGTACTTGCCCCTAGTATCTATATATATCTATACATATAAGACGCATTTGTTGTCTGTCTGTCTGTCTGTTCCCTAATAACTCAAGATCCAGACAACCAAATAACGTGAAATTTGGTACACGTACACAAAATTATACCGGAAAGGTTATTAAACAGGTTTCGTTCCATATATATAAGATACTGGGGCCCGGGGGCCCAAAATGTAGTTTTTCCCTATATGAGCTATATAAAATAAAAATTATTGAAAATTAAGACGTAAAATAATGACGCAAATTAATAAACATTTTGGTGTCGAGATTAACAAGAAGGCGATTATCGCCATAAAATAATTTTTTTTGTTGTTGTTGCTTTTGTTGTTGTAGTTGTTGTTTTGTTGTTGTTGCTTTGTTGTTGTTGCTGTTGTTGTTGTAGTTGTTGTTTTGTTGTTGTTGCTGTTGTTGTTTTTGTTGTTGTTGCTGTTGTTGTTGCTGTTGTTGCTTTTGTGTTGTTTTTGCTGTTGTTGTTGTTGTCCACATCCCTTGCCCTGCGACGACAATGTCCTTCATGTTGTTGTTGCTTTGTTGTTGTTGCTGTTGTATTTGTTGTTTTGTTGTTGTTCTTTGTTGTTGTTGCTGTTGTTGTTGCTTTGTTGTTGTTGCTGTTGTTGTTGTAGTTGTTGTTTTGTTGTCGTTTTGTTGTTGCTTTGTTATTGTTTTGTTGTTGATGTTTTTGTTGTTGTTTTGTTTTTGTTGTTGTTGCTGTTGTTGTTTTTGTTGTTGTTGCTGTTGTTGTTGCTGTTGTTGCTTTTGTGTTGTTTTTGTTGTTGTTGCTGTTGTTGCTTTTGTGTTGTTTTTGCTGTTGTTGTTGTTGTCCACATCCCTTGCCCTGCGACGTCAATGTCCTTCATGTTGTTGTTGCTTTGTTGTTGTTGCTGTTGTAGTTGTTGTTTTGTTGTTGATTTTGTTGTTTTTGTTGTTGTTTTGTTTTTGTTGTTTTGTTGCTGTTGCTGTTTCTGTTGTTGTTTTTGTCGTTGTTGCTGTTGTTGTTTTTGTTGTTGTTGCTGTTGTTGTTAAACCCGGGCGAAGCCGGGTACTTGCCCCTAGTATCTATATATATCTATACATATAAGACGCATTTGTTGTCTGTCTGTCTGTCTGTTCCCTAATAACTCAAGATCCAGACAACCAAATAACGTGAAATTTGGTACACGTACACAAAATTATACCGGAAAGGTTATTAAACAGGTTTCGTTCCATATATATAAGATACTGGGGCCCGGGGGCCCAAAATGTAGTTTTTCCCTATATGAGCTATATAAAATAAAAATTATTGAAAATTAAGACGTAAAATAATGACGCAAATTAATAAACATTTTGGTGTCGAGATTAACAAGAAGGCGATTATCGCCATAAAATAATTTTTTTTGTTGTTGTTGCTTTTGTTGTTGTAGTTGTTGTTTTGTTGTTGTTGCTTTGTTGTTGTTGCTGTTGTTGTTGTAGTTGTTGTTGTTGTGTTGTTGTTGCTGTTGTTGTTTTTGTTGTTGTTGCTGTTGTTGTTGCTGTTGTTGCTTTTGTGTTGTTTTTGCTGTTGTTGTTGTTGTCCACATCCCTTGCCCTGCGACGACAATGTCCTTCATGTTGTTGTTGCTTTGTTTGTTGTTGCTGTTGTATTTGTTGTTTTGTTGTTGTTCCTTTGTTGTTGTTGCTGTTGTTGTTGCTTTGTTGTTGTTGCTGTTGTTGTTGTAGTTGTTGTTTTGTTGTCGTTTTGTTGTTGCTTTGTTATTGTTTTGTTGTTGATGTTTTTGTTGTTGTTTTGTTTTTGTTGTTGTTGCTGTTGTTGTTTTTGTTGTTGTTGCTGTTGTTGTTGCTGTTGTTGCTTTTGTGTTGTTTTTGTTGTTGTTGCTGTTGTTGCTTTTGTGTTGTTTTTGCTGTTGTTGTTGTTGTCCACATCCCTTGCCCTGCGACGTCAATGTCCTTCATGTTGTTGTTGCTTTGTTGTTGTTGCTGTTGTAGTTGTTGTTTTGTTGTTGATTTTGTTGTTTTTTGTTGTTGTTTTGTTTTTGTTGTTTTGTTGCTGTTGCTGTTTCTGTTGTTGTTTTTGTCGTTGTTGCTGTTGTTGTTTTTGTTGTTGTTGCTGTTGTTGTTAAACCCGGGCGAAGCCGGGTACTTGCCCCTAGTATCTATATATATCTATACATAAGACGCATTTGTTGTCTGTCTGTCTGTCTGTTCCCTAATAACTCAAGATCCAGACAACCAAATAACGTGAAATTTGGTACACGTACACAAAATTATACCGGAAAGGTTATTAAACAGGTTTCGTTCCATATATATAAGATACTGGGGCCCGGGGGCCCAAAATGTAGTTTTTCCCTATATGAGCTATATAAAATAAAAATTATTGAAAATTAAGACGTAAAATAATGACGCAAATTAATAAACATTTTGGTGTCGAGATTAACAAGAAGGCGATTATCGCCATAAAATAATTTTTTTTGTTGTTGTTGTTGTTGTTGTTTTGTTGTTGTTGTTGTTTTGTTGTTGTTGCTGTTGTTGTTGTAGTTGTTGTTTTGTTGTTGTTTTGTTGTTGATGTTTTTGTTGTTGTTTTGTTTTTGTTGTTGTTGCTGTTGTTGTTTTTGTTGTTGTTGCTGTTGTTGTTGCTGTTGTTGCTTTTGTGTTGTTTTTGCTGTTGTTGTTGTTGTCCACATCCCTTGCCCTGCGACGACAATGTCCTTCATGTTGTTGTTGCTTTGTTGTTGTTGCTGTTGTATTTGTTGTTTTGTTGTTGTTCCTTTGTTGTTGTTGCTGTTGTTGTTGTAGTTGTTGTTTTGTTGTTGTTGTTGTAGTTGTTGTTTTGTTGTTGTTTTGTTTTTGTTTTGTTGTTGTTTTTGTTGTTGTTTTGTTTTTGTTGTTTTGTTGTTGTTTTTGTTGTTTTTGTTGTTGTTTTGTTTTTGTTGTTTTGTTGTTTTTGTTGTTTTTGTTGTTGTTTTGTTTTGTTGCTTTGTTGTTGTTTTTGTTGTTTTTGTTTTGTTGCTGTTGTTGTTAAACCCGGGCGGGAGCCGGGTACTTGCCCCTAGTATGTATATATAAGGTTCGCTAAACAAAAAAAAATTAACCGGTGTTTTTCTCTGAAGCAATTAGATCAGATTCTTTTAAGGGGATATTTATTTTAAATATTTTCTTAATTATGTAATTATTAACTTGCACACCTGTGTGTATCCTCTATAGAAAATATATATTTGAAAGAAAACACCTGATGTTTGTATTTATAATATTGTTTATTATTTTTACATTTTCCCTCGAAGATGAAGATGATGATGCAACCAATGAAGAGCTAACACATGATCTCATGTCCTTGATTTCGTCTTAAAGTGAACGCACGTCAAAAGCTTCACAAAAACTACTAAAGAATGAAGAATATTTTTAATTAGACAAAAGGTTACATCCTTAACATAAATTTTGTATCAGCATTTAATCCTCAGGTGATAAGGCCATTTCAATAAAGTAATTAAAGAAATTAGATGAAATCGGTAACATAAGTGTAGATGAAAGATGTTTATTCTTTTATAAACTGCTAACGTGCTCTTTTTATGGTAATTTCTGTAACGTATGTTTTGCGGTGTCAACAATAAATTCATCCCTGCACATCGTTTCCGTGGCGGATTTGTTTTAAAATTAACTCTTCAAAGGGAGAAATGATTTTCCTCTAGATTAAAGTAAATTACCTTTATCATTTAAAATATTGACCCCTCAAAAAACCGCCCCATCACGATTTCCAGATAACACAAAACTATCACTAAAAACAAAAGAATAAAGAATAATGTTTATTGTATTAGTCGAAAATGTTTGTCTTAATACTTTAAATGATAGTGTTAGTGACCTAGCTAAGGAAATATGAGGAGTATTAGAACAACACTATTTGTCCCATCTCAAGGATGTTACATTTTTTAATTTTTTGTTGTTGTAAAAACGTTGTATATACCGTACATACTCGTTCTATAGCCGACCTTTTTTGACAAAATCAAGGGGGGGAAGTTGGGGGGTTGGCTTACGAGCGGGTCATAGGTGATTTTTGCATGTACATTGATTATAGTATAGCTGTTGTTATGATAGGTCATCAAGGTCCTTGTCTACATTCTACAAGATTCAAATGCTCTACCGGAAGCTATAAAATATTATTACAAATCTTCAATTACCTTTTTTAATAATATAATTTGATTTTTTGAATGTTTTAATAAATTGTTTTCCCAATTTTGTTCAACAAGGAATTGTAATGCAATCGCTTTCGCCACTGTTTAACAAAGAAATAAAATTAAAAATAAATTTATCTCTTGCCTAAGAAAGAACATAAAGACAAAGATAAGTAGTACAAAGTAAACACTAATAATTACCGATTTTGCTGGTATTTGATAATTAAATGTGTAACATTTTGTTTACGCTTTCGTATTATTTGTGGGGGTCGGCTTGCGAGCGGGGTTACACACTTTAAATACGTATATCTTCCAAAAGATCTTTGGTGGGGGGGGAGGGTCAACTTATGAACGAACGGTCTATAGAACGAGTATATACCGGTACTTGATTTCGCATTTTTTTAATTAAAAAAAAATATCTCCATGAAATTTCTATATTTTGATGAGTTTGTCATTCCTTTGTACAATGGCTTTTGTTTGGTATAAAAAGGCATATTATGTTTTCTTGGTAAATGCTATGAGTTTGTTTGTGTTGTTCTTAGATATTGTCAAGCTACACTATTTCAATGTATTCAGAAAAAGATGAAGTAGTTGTCTTTCTTGAATATAACACTTAAGAGACATTAGCTCGTCACTTTGAATTTTAAATTCCGTAAAGTAAACGACATGTAACTGAATTAGAAGGTAAGAAAAAAACTCTAAAGTAGACATGTGAAAGCTAAAAATGACAAATACTCTTCAAATATTTAAATAAAGTTAAAATAATGAATAATACAACAATAACTTACTAATGTTTCCTTTCTAATATTAACTGTTTTAATCACTTTGGAATAAATTATAGTTTGTTTTGATATCTTTTTTGATGTAAACTTAGTTTAACAAGAATAAATCCATGACGGAAGTCGAGAAAAGGGGCATGCGTCTTTACCAAACAATTACCCTTTCTGTAGAAATCATGAATTGTATTATCTAATTAACTAACTTGAGGACGATGCCCCCAATAGGATAAACACTGTCTCTAAATGTATATATATATATATATATATATATATATTTATATATATATATATATATATATATATATATATATATATATACATAAATATGTGTGTTATGACTAATATCAATGATACAAAGGAAAATACTAATACAACGATAAGCTAGATACTTACAACTAAATGTTTTGCAATGGACCCAACTCCTCTTAGCTTCTCCTTATAGGATACCAAGCTCTGTCCGAACCAACAATTGTATTTTGATTACCACAACATTTTTAACTTTATATATTTTTTAATCAATACTCATTAGTTCTTAAGGAAGGTTTTCTAAGTCCTATAATTTCATTAAATTTTTTTTTGTTGTATTTAGCAAGTGAGTCAAGATATGTTAATTTGTGAATTATTTTCTTTTGGTTCTTACTTAATTACATAGAGCAACATTGGTTCAATCCTTGTGCTAATGCTGCAAAACATGTAGCAACAAAAACAAAATCAAGATTCACTAGACAGAATAATCCATACAAAAGTAGTATCGTCTTCTCCATTAGTAAACTTACACTAAAATCGCTCTCTAGTTAACCTCTCATAAATATATTCTTATGTTTGTAAGGTTTGTGTCTCATAATGTGTAGGTGATCTTTATATGTTAGACTTGTTCACAACCTGTCTGCGCAAATCGTTTATTTCATTACCACAGGAGCTACTGAGAGTTATATGTATCAATACTTATATGTAACATTCTGGTATTACTTGATAACATTTGAATTTTAGTTTAGTAATGTGTAAATAATAATTATAATAAATAAAGGCAGGCATCATTGTCACCCGTAAATGTACGGCACTCAGGTAAAGGGGTCAGGCACGCCATTTGCCATTAAATCATTACGGCGATGTTTCTAATAGATAAAGCTAAGTTGAAATGTGTATATCCGTACCAACTCTTAGTCCCACAATCATGGATAAACCGAAAAACGGACAGCCATAAATTTAGTCATGACGGTTCATTTTACCCTTCAGATGGTTTTTGTACAGTTTTTATAAATGTCCATTTTGCCTGAGAGACGTACATTTAATTTCTTTTTAAAGCAGAAAATGTAGAGACAAATAAAGAAAAATTAAATATAATGTTCATATTGAACAAATTGACGCGGAAGTTCGAAAAGAGTTATTTTTGGGGCAGTAACTTTTTCAAGGCTTTTTTTCAAGTGGTGTACTTTCTAAATTGTTTTATTGCCTGATTATGGTCAACATTTTCATGTATGCATTTCAAATTGAGCTGTGTCATATTTTTAAAACATTCATATTTGGTTTGGCTTCGCTGTACAAAGAAGTGTGCTTTTTTACTGGTACTCTCTTTATATTATAAATGCATTTAAAATATTTTATTACAATTTTAACACAATGCATGGGATTGATATTTTCACATGTGTGAATGAAATTGTGAATTTTGTTTTGTTCTGATTCATAACTCAACAAAAAATAAAAGACAAAGTCTGTTATTAGTGAGTTTATTTTATGTGAATAATGATGGCCTTTGCCAAGTGAACGTACATGTAAAAAGAAGTTTGCATACTCTGTATACTTACGCAATTTAAACCAAGAGCAAAGTAGTAATCATACATAAAGCAATTAATTCTAATTTAGAAATACAAAACAAAGATAACTTAATACAACCCTCAGATAGACATAAGGATAAAAACACCTTTCTTATTCCGTATGCAAGAACAAACACATACAAGTTTTCCTTCTTCCCGTCCGGAATTCGGGCGTGGAATGGGTTGCCTGAAGAATCCAGGAAAACCAACACTTTATCAACATTTAAATCTCTAATAAAAATGCAGGACTAAACACAAACCATAGATAAGCGTAGGACGCAATAATCTTCTGTATAGAAGGAGCGTCTGTAAACAGATAAGATAAGATAAGATAAGATAAACTTTGGCTACGGGGCTCATTAACAGAAGTACAATATCTATATATATATAAATCAAAGTATGTATGCATGTATGTATGCATGTATGTATGTATGTATGTATGTATGTATGTATGTATGTATGTATGTATGTATGTATGTATGTATGTATGTATGTATGTATGTATGTATGTATGTATGTATGTATGTATGACTGTCAGGGTATGAGAATCACTGCGAATGATTGTTGTGAGATTGTTGTGAGCCAGTGTGGGAGTCGGGTCAAGGCGTGCGTTGACGGGAGTTCACTTGTCCATAATGATGTTAGTTGTATTCACTCGGTGTGAAGGTTGGACGGCCGTGCTGTGTATATATAGGTGTGTGAGACAGAGAGAAGGAGGGAGACGTGTTAAGACTGACCGAATGCAGAGGTCCATAGTCCTTGTTAGAGCTAGACATTGGTATAGAGCGTTGGCTGTTATAGCTGATGACAGATCGAGGTGGCTCGAGTGTTCAGCGTATTAGGGACAGAGGGTCCATGTATGCACTTAAAGTGAGTGGACGTGGTGGAATGGAGTACGTCGTGTACCTTAATCAGATGCTGTACATATATTGATGAATAAATAAAGGCTTGAAGTATACGTGAACAAGAGTCGAGACTTGTCTTCTTTTATCCAGAACCCAGCACGCAACAATGACCTTTATAGCTGACTAAACCATTCATCTGATCGCCATGAAACGTTTGGAGACTTTTGAGTACGCTCCTGGGATGGTAACTGGCAACATTTGTGTGCTATATTTAACACTCATGGGGCGCCGGGGGACCATACTATGATTTTTTTCTTATATGAGCTATATAAAAATTAGTTTAAGCGTTAGCTATTAGATAAATTGATGTATCTTAACCAAACTTTGTATATAATAACTTGGTAGCCAATATAGAAATACTATAGGGCACTAATTTCCTAATGTTCATTTCTTCGGGGCTGGGGCCCAAAATGTCTTTTTTCATAAAGATTTTAAGATTTTATTCTCCATTCAATTATTAAAGATATTGAGAAATATAGAGAAATATACCCGCTATGAAATCGATTGAAATAAACATGTGTTATGAACTTGACATCTTGCACTAATTGGGCCCTGGGGCCCTTAATGTCATTTTTTGCTTATATCAGCTATATAAAAATCAGTTTATGTGATGGCTACTGAGTAAATGAATGGATCTTAACAAAACTTTGTATATATAAACTTGGTAGCTAATATTAAAATAAAAAGGGCACTGCATGTATAATGTTCAATCGTTCAGGGCTGGGAGCCCCACATGTATTTTTTTCGTATATGTTTGAGATATTATTTGCCATTCTATTTTTAACGATCTTGAGAAATATATCCATGATGAAACTGAATTTAAATAAACAGGTTTTCAAAATGTAAGTCTTGAACCTAATGGGTCCCGGGGGCCCCTTAATGTATTTTTTCCTTATATCTATTAGTATCTATATATAAATATATATACATGAAAGTATGTATGTATGTATACATGTCCTTTATAGCTGATTAAACTATTCATCCGATCGGCATGAAACTTTCCAGTACGCTCCTGGGATGGTCACTGGCATCTTTTGTTTTGCAAAAGTTAATACTCGTGGGCGCCGGGGCCCATACTATGATTTTTTTCTTCTTTGAGATATATAAAATTAATTTAAGCGTTAGATATTAGATAAATTGATGGACCTTAACCAAACTTTTTATATAACAACTTGATAGCCAATATTGAAATACTATAGGGCACTAATTTCCTAACATCAATTTCATCGTGGCTGAGGGCCTAAAATGTATTTTTTTCACAACCGTTTAAGATGTTATTCTCCATTCAATTATTAAAGATCTTGAGAAATATTGATATATATATCCACTATGAAACTGATCGAAATAAATAGGTGTTTTGAACTTGATATCTTGCACCCGATGGGCCCTGGGGTCCCTAATGTCGTTTTTTTTTGCTTAAATGAGATATATAAAAATTAGTTTATAAGTTAGCTTCTTAGTAAATGAATGGATATTAACCAAACGTTGTATATAAAAACTTGGTAGCACACATTAAAAAAAAAGGGCACTGCACTTCTAATGTCCAATTTAATTGTTCAGGGATGGGTGTCCCAAATGTTTGTTTTTTCGTATATGTTTGATATATTATTTGTCATTCTTTTTTTAACGATCCCGAGAAATATATCCATGATGAAACTGAATTGAAATGAGCAGCATTTTGAAATTTACATCTTACATTGAATGTGCCGGGGGCCCCAAATGACAATTGTTTGGTATACTCTAATATATTATTTATCACTCAGTTTTTAACGATTTTGCGAAATATATCCATGATGAAACTGAATTTAAATAAACTGGTTTTCAAAATGTACATCTTGAACCAAATGGGCCACAGGGGCCACTTAATGTATTTTTTTGTTATATAAGCTAAATAAAAATAAATTAGTTTAATTGTTAGCTAATGAGAACATAACTGGATTTTCACCAAATTTGGTATATAAAAACTTAAGAGCCTATATTAAATTACTATAGGGCTCTGAACTCCTAATGTCCATTTCCTCGGGGCTGGGGGCCCTAAATGTGTTTGTACTATTTTTTTTGTATATTGTATTCCCCATTCAATTTAAAATGATATTGAGCAATATAGACACATATATGTATATATGTGTAATGAAAATGAACATATTTTCGAACTTCATATGTTAAACTGATGGGCCCGGTGACCTTTAAAGTAATTTTTTTTAATATATATGTATTCCTTCTTTACTGAGATCGTTGCAACGCACAAAGGGTCTACTAGTACTTAATAAAATAAACCTAAAAACGATTAATTATTGTTATTGCGAATTTAACATGGTACGTTGATTCTTTGTAGTTGGAATAACCTAGGTATATTTTAAATTCAATGTTTAGTCTTTTTTTCGCATGCGTAAAGTAATAGACTATTGAATCTTCCTTTTCGAAGATGGGGCACATAATTAATGTATTTTTCAGTAACAAAATATGGTGTGAGGTGATTTAATTTAATTTACAAAATAGAATGCCTAATCTTGAAAAAAGTTCTAAAAAATAATGCTTCTTTTTTTAAATAATACCGATTTCATCAAAGCCTTAAAGTTGAATCCTCAAAAAAACAAAAGAACAAAAAAAAACTACAAAAAAACAATAATAATAACATTACGAATTTACACACGTATATAGAAGTTCTGAAAAGTATAAAGTAGAGTTATTTTTGGTACAGTATTTTTTATTGCAAGGCTTTTTTTTAAAGCGGCAAGCTGTCTATAATCTTTTATTGCCTAAATAATGTGCGCAGATTTTTTTGACTTTTTTGTTTTGTTTTTTTGTTTTGTTTTTTCTTTTATATAAAATAAATGTCAGTTATAACTTTTATAATATAGTTTGTTGCGATTGATGAAAGAGGCTATTTCCTTTTCAGGGAAACACAACATTTTTTCTTTATCTAATAGACGATTTTACACATATTGTATTATTTACAATTTTGTTAAGATGCAGTGTAGTAAATTTATAAGATTTTTGAATGACTGTGGTGTAAGTGTTAGAGATATTTTGAAAAAACAGATAATTAACTTTATATAGTACATGTGGAAACGAAATTTAGAATTTAGTATTTATTGTAGTAAAAACTAATAACTTAAAAACACTTATGTTTTAATTAGTTAGGAAATATTATAAGGCATTGTTTTAAGTGAAAACATCTTATGTTACATTAAAGATAATACTATTTTTTGTTTTTGTTATGTATATTTTTTAAATTATGTTTTGTTGTTGTTGAATTTTTCTGATATACATGTATTTATTAAAAGATATACCATTTAAACAATGAGAAAAGGGTATATATATATCAGTATATGTCATGAATATATATGATTGGATATCTCCTTAATATGTATATGTCAAATATCCTTGAGTCCTTTATTGTATTGGCTTACTTCTAAACTAATGAAAGCCTATCCATCATTCATTTATAACTAAATTGCTTAATTCTAACTTTAAAATTATGCCTTAGTTTGGCATTTCCATACCTATAAAATTACTTAACTAAATTTAGCACAACTTATATTAAAGTAATATAAGTAACATGGTTTTCTCTTATATTAGCGAAATTTAACATTATTTTGTCATTGTCTACCTGAAAAAAGGATGGATCTAGAATCTAGACCAAACTTACCACTCACAAACTTGATAACCAATATTAAGATCTACATCGAATTAAACTAAATATCTCAACTCTTACGTGTCATGAGTACCAAAATCAACTTTTTCTTAAAATGCTATATCTCTGTTTTACATACCTTTTTTAAAAAAAATAAATAAATAAATCTCAATTTCACTTGGCAAATAAATTATCTAATATCAAGATAAAACATACTGGGAAAAAGAGGGGCGGGGAAAAATAGGAGGTTGGAGGAGTATTGGAATTTATACAGAATTACATCTTATCGGAATTCAGACATAAAAAGGGAATTTTGTTTCCTAATGAAAGTGAAAAATATAGTTATTGGATTCCATCGGTAAATAATACTTTTATAATAGGGACAAATTTGAAATACATATTTGTGAAAAAAGTCTTAATGTAGATTTATATGTGTAAAAATGTGTGCGTGTGTTTGTGTGCGTAAGTGCTTGCGTGGCGTACGTGCATATATGTGTGTTTTTTTATTTATATGACTTTTACCTTAAAATGTATCAAGCGTATATAAGACAACATGTGTTTTATACCGAATGCCATTCCTTTATTAGCAAGATATATAGCTATTTTTATGTATATTATTTAAGTGAAATTAATATCCTATTGAATTTACTTTTGTTTTAAACGCATAATTGTCTACATTTTATAGTCTTTTTAGACCAACTATACGATGTTTCCTAAGAGTAAATTCAGGGCAAACGTTAGTTAACATTACCACAAGCATTTCATACATAGAGATATATACTTAACAACAATAAGTTACATAATTTCACCTAAGTAATATTTTTTTTAAGATAGTACACTCACACTGCTGAGCGCGGGTATATTTCTAGTATATATATAATATATTTTATGTTTGTATGTTTGTACCAACTCTAAGTCCCGCAATCACAGAAAAACAAAATAACGGCCAGTGACCAACTTTGCCTGGACTGTTCCCTTTACCATGCAGATGGTTTTCGTATAGTTTTTTTTTATTAATTGTCCCTTTTGTCAGAGAGCCGTATAATTAAAAATCATAAAATATAGAGACAAAAAGAGTAACATTAAATCTCATTACCATATTGAATGACCTTTATCCGGACGTTCAAATGTTTTATTTTTTGTGCAGTATTTATTTCAAGTCTTCATTTTTAGCAGTGAGCATTCTATCATCGCTTTTTTTTTCATATTACGGTGCGCACATTTTCGAGTGCGCATTTCAAATTAAGCTGTGTCATATTATTAAAACATTTTCATTTGCCTTTGCAGTGGCTTTTTTAAACTTTTACTTTCATCATATTATAGATGTACTTAAACTATTTCATTAGAATTGTTTCATGATGCATGAGGTTAATATGTTTACATGAGTTACATATATATTTATTACTTACAATTGTGTTACGACGCAGTGTTGTCGATATGCATTTATTATATAAGCTTTTTGATGGACGAATGTGTTAGATATTTTTTTATAAAATAACTGTCATTTATTTTTTATTTAGTTGTAATGAAATAGCAAAATAATTTTTAGGGTCGTCAATATTCATTTTTTAATAAGCGCTACTTTTAAATAGTAAGGAAATTTTATGATGAGCGCCCCCGCTTTAATGTGCAGCGTCCGTAGGTACGTACCTTTGTGTAATTTTCTTCGTTTTAGTGTATTTTCTATATGTAAATAAAACCATGTACTTTTTAAAAAAAAACAACATATTTTATCTTCTACTATTTAGTCTCAATTGTTTTTTAAAAATCAAGTTTTCAACCTTATAATTCATAGTGGTAAAAAACGTTTGCCTATCATACAATGTTCCCTTGGTCCATGTGCAAAGTTTTAAAAAAAGATTGTGTGCAAAGTTGCACAACGTCCATTTTTTCTGCAATATTTTACAAAATTTTCTGCGCTGTGATTCTAAACTCCTGCGGGGCGTTGGTCAAATATCTGCGCAGCGGCGCTTTATACGAGAAAAATGTTACCATGGTTCTAGCACTTCGCTTACATATCACCTGCAAACCAAACATCCACTACAGTATCAGAATCTTCAGTTGAGACAATCTAAAGCTATGCGAACGATTGTTCACTTCGACTTGTTATATTGTCAATAAGAGCCGCTCATCACTCGAAACAAATAATGTCAATACACGTGTATTTTTTGCGTTGTTTGTTAAAAGATGTCATATAAAGAATACATTCAAGTGTTATTTCGGTTTTCGACAAGTACGTTTAATAAATGTTACTTATAACACCATAAAATTTCAATTTAAGTCTTTAATCGAAATCAAAGATTAATTAATCGTTAATTTTTTAAAATTAACGATCAATTTTAAATTAATCTTTAACAGCCCTAATAGCTATACATTTATATAAGTCGTAAATTCTTTTCATGGGAGCAGTTAAATATTTTTAGCGTGATGTTTTTATTTTTAAGATCTAAAAAATATTGTGGAAATAAAAATTAAGACATATTTTTTCGAATTCTTCAAGGATTTTAAAAGTGAACAAAAATGTATCTTTGTCAACGATGACCTTAAGAAAAGTAATTAATTTTAAAACATATACCATCTGGGGTATGGAACTTAAGCGCACTTCTGAGTTGATGAGTGATTGTGAAATAATATTTTTTTCTTTTTTTTTAAAGTTCTCTACCGTAGAATAAACACATAAGCATAAACAATAACTTATTCGCTCATTATTGTTAATCAATCAAGCGTGTTAGCCAATACTATTATATACTGAAATGACGCCTACAATAAATAAGATATGCTATTTATGACTAGGGATTGGCTTTTCTAGCAAGAAATATATTCATTTATATAATTTTCACTTTTGTACAATTTTCAAAAAAACATGATTGCAATTATCAAAGTTGTGTTTTAAAGCGGTTTAATGGTATAAATGTCATGGTTTATTTACATTTTAAAATGTTTTAAAATTATTTGAATACTTTTTTTTCAAATTATCATTGATTATTTTTGCAATTTTATTTCTTATTTTATAATTTAGCTCACCCTAAAGCAGTTTTAGGAGATGACTGCCGAATAAATGACTTGTATATAGAACACGCTAAGAGTCGATGTACTTGTTAGGATAACAGCTCAAGTTTTTTGCCTACCACCGTCAGTTGGACAAAGAACAACTCATCAATGTCCTCAGGTGCAACACTGAACTTTCTTACTGTCAGTAAGTAGTAGAGTATCTTGTTTAATAAAGAAAAATGTTCTTGTTAAAATGTGCATTTTACAATGATCTCATATGTGTTATTCTATGTTTTCAGTTTAATTCGTCTACCCGTGAATGTAAATCTTATCCCTCTTAATAAATACATATGTGATATTTTAAGGGAGCTCACTCCCCCTTTAGTCTCTATTAAAAATAAAAAAAAACAACTTTTTGCATGGTTTTAATATCGGAAGGGTTAAAAATATGTACATATAATTGATACTTATTATTTTATATCTATAAAGTAGTGTTCCTTATAACAGTTATATACTTTTCCGTCACTAAATTAAAATAATGTGCGCAATATATTTTAATTGCTTATATATAAATTATATCAAATGGCATGATGTTTTGTAATGCTAATTTAGCAGATAGAAAATGAATTCAATGCAGATATGCAAGTTTTGCTTCTAATATTGATTATACAAAAATAAAGATGTCTACTATATTTCTGCACAGAAAAGAAGAACTGGATTGGAACAAAAATAAAATATAATATATCATAAAAAACATAAATTATAAGATTGGAACTGTTTTTCTGTTGTCTTTTAATTTAATTTCAGTTGTTTAAAAATTAAGTTATTGTATTTTAAAAATTTACTCTCTCTCTCTCTCTCTCTCTCTCTCTCTCTCTCTCTCTCTCTCTCTTTCCGCTCTCTCTATCTCTCTCTTCTCTCCATTCTCTCTCTCTTCCTCTCTCTTTTTCTATGTTTATATACATATGAATGAATAAGCGTAGGACGCAATAATTTGCTGTAAAGAAATAGCTTCTGTAACCGATAAGATAAATTATCTTTTTGTTTAAAATGTTTTTTTGTTAAAAAAAAGAATAATCTATATATATAAAAATCAAAGTATGTATGTATGTATGTATGCATGTCTGTTATAGCTGACTAAACCATTCATCCGATCGCCATGAAACTTTTGGAGACTTTTGAGTACGCTCCAGGGATGGAAATAGGCTACTTTTTTTCAAAATTTAACACTCATGGGGCGCCGGGGGCCCATAATGAGAATTTTTTCTTATATGAGCTATATAAAAATTAGTTTAGGGCTTAGCTGCTTGGAAAATGAATGGATCTTGACCAAACTTGGTACATAACAACTTGATAGCCTATATTAAAGTATCATATGGCATTGAACTCCTAATGTCCGTTCCTTCGGGGCCGGGGGCCCAAAATCTTTATTTTTGTAAGCGTTAAATACTTTATTCCCGTTAGCTGACTATACCATTCATTCGGTCGCCATGAAACTTTTGGAGACTTTTGAGTACGCTCCAGGGATGGAAATAGGCTACTTTTTTTCAAAATTTAACACTCATGGGGCGCCGGGGGCCCATAATGAGAATTTTTTCTTATATGAGCTATATAAAAATTAGTTTAGGGCTTAGCTGCTTGGAAAATGAATGGATCTTGACCAAACTTGGTACATAACAACTTGATAGCCAACATTAAAGTACATATGGCATTGAACACCTAATGGCCGTTCCTTCGGGGCCGGGGGCCAAAAATCTTTTTTTTTGTAAGAGTTAAATACTTTATTCCCGTAATGATTTACACGATCTTGAAAAGCATTGACTAATATATCTATCATGATCCAGATTGAAATGAACAGGTATTTTAAAGTTAATTTCTTGCACCAATTGGGCCCCGGGGCCCTTAATGTTGTTTTTTCTAATCTTATATCTATATATATAAAAATCAAAGTATGTATGTATGTATTTATGCATGTCTGTTATAGCTGACTAAACCATTCATCCGGTCGCCATGAACCTTTTGGAGACTTTTGAGTACGCTCCAGGGATGGAAATAGGCTACTTTTTTTCAAAATTTAACACTCATGGGGCGCCGGGGGCCCATAATGAGAATTTTTTCTTATATGAGCTATATAAAAATTAGTTTAGGGCTTAGCTGCTTGGAAAATGAATGGATCTTGACCAAACTTGGTACATAACAACTTTGATAGCCAATATTAAAGTACCATATGGCATTGAACACCTAATGTCCGTTCCTTCGGGGCCGGGGGCCCAAAATCTTTTTTTTTGTAAGCGTTAAATACTTTATTCCCGTTATGATTTACACGATCTTGAAAAGCATTGACTAATATATCTATCATGATCCAGATTGAAATGAACAGGTATTTTAAAGTTAATTTCTTGCATCGATTGGGCCCGGGGGCCCTTAATGTTGTTTTTTCTAATCTTATATCTATATATATAAAAATCAAAGTATGTATGTATGTATGTATGCATGTCTGTTATAGCTGACTAAACCATTCATCCGATCGCCATGAAACTTTTGGAGACTTTTGAGTACGCTCCAGGGATGATCACTGGCTACTTTTTTTTCAAAATTTAACACTCATGGGGCGCCGGGGGCCCATAAAATGATTTATTTTCTTATATATGAGCTATATAAAAATTAGTTTAAGCGTTAGCTATTAGGTAAATTGATGGATCTTAACCAAACTTTGTATATAACAACTTGGTAGCCAAATATAGAAATACTAAAGGGACTAATTTCCTAATGTCCATTTCTTCGGGACTGGGGGCCCAAAATGTCTTATTTCATAAACGTTTAATATTTTATTCCCCATTCAATTATTAAAGATCTTGAAAAATATAGATAAATATATCCACAATGAAATTGATTGAAATAAACAGGCGTTTTGAACTTGACATCTTGCACTAAATGGGCCCTGGGGCCCTTAATGTCGTTTTTTGCTTTTATGAGCTATATAAAAATGAGTTTATGCGTTAACTACTGAGTAAATGAATGGATCTTAACCAAACTTGGTATATAAAAACTTGGTAGCCCATATTAAAATAACAAAGGGCACTGCACTTCTAATTTTTAATTGTTCAGGGCCGGGGGCCCCAAATGTATTTTTTCGTATGTGTTTGAGATATTATTTCCCATTCTATTTTAACGATCTTAAGAAATATATCAATGATGAGACTGAATTAAAATGAACAGCATTTTGAAATTTACATCTTACATCGAATGGGCCGGGGGCCCCAAATGTCTTTTTTGTGTATACTCTAAGATATTATTTCCCACTCAGTTTTTAACGATCTTGAGAAATATATCCATGATTAAAATGAATTTAAATGAACATGTTTTCAAAATGTACATCTTGAATTGAACGGGCCTGGGGAGCCCCTTAATGTAGTTTTCCTTATATCTACATATATATAAAAATTAGTTTAGGTGTTAGATAATGAGAAAATAAATGGATTTTGACCAAACGCGGTATATAAAAACTTAAAAGCCTATATTAAATTTCGATAGGGCACTGATCTCATAATGTCCATTTCATCGGGGCTAGGGGCCCTAAATGTGTTTTTACTAAATTTTTTAATATTGTATTCCCCATTCAATTTTACACGATATTGAGAAATATAGATACATATATTTATATTTTTGTTATGAAATTGATTGAAATGAACAGATTTTCGAACTTCATATTTTAAACTGATGGGCCTGGTGACCCGTTAATGTAATTTATTTTTTATCTATATATATTCCTTTTTATTGAGATCGTTGCAACGCACGACGGGTCTGCTAGTAATATGTATTAATAAAAGTATTGTTCTTTGTGTGCATTACTTATACACTTTAGATATATATATCTATTATTGTTAGTATTTGTTAAATTTATCAGAATGATAATTCCCTAAGTAATTTGTATCACCTAATTTCAGAAAATGAATATTTTCAATGTACGATATCAAACTGTTTGAATTGGACGGATACAATTTATTTTCAGCCTAATTTTATGTCAAGTAAGTAAAAATGTTTAGTATAATAATAATGAATGAATATATTTATATGTATTGAAAGATGCAAATTTAATCAGAAATGACAATTCCTTGTATTACATGTATACATGTTAGAAAATGATCATAAACATAAAATAATTTGATGCAATTTTTAAATATACGCATATTATGAGTTAAATTGCACATGTATTTTAGATGAAGCCATTAATGCTACACCTGTTTGGAATGATGGAGTTATAGCGGCTATAGGCATCGCTGTAGTAGTGCTAATAGCATTAGTTATTAGCTTCACAATGATCGTCATCCTCCGAAAAAGTGAGTGTAATAATTGCTATTTGATGAAACATAATTTGCTCCTAATGCATTAATGTATTTTAAGAACAAGGTAAATTGAAACATACATGTTTTTAAATTTTTTGTGATTCTTTTTTGGAATATTTCTAAACCAATTAAGGTGCTATCATCTATTAGTATATGATATAAAATATAATATTAGGTTTTGCATTGCAGACCGATTTGGTATGAGGAGCAGTATAGACTATTGTTTTTCGAATAGTATTTGTTATATTAAAATTATATTATAAAGTTTAAAAAAGAGGCATTTCGCATATATGTAAGACTTTTTAAAATTTATGTATTTTTCTTTAATATTAAGTTCTATATAAAGTTCAATTGATTTTTTTATTAAAGTAAAGATGTTTCAGGAAGAAAAAAATATTAAAATTAGTTTTAGTAGTACACAAGAAATTTCACAGGAATGAATTTTTAAAAATAGTTTATAATTTGTCTTTAGAAAAACGTCAGCAAAAATGTCAAACAGACAAATCCATGTAAGTTAATATTCAATAAATTAAACATTAAAAAAAAATAGCATAACAAAATACACTCCTCTCTGTCTTCTTCATTATGTTAAATTAAATTCTAAGACTATGTCATAGCGATGCAATGAAATAAGTCTTTCAACAATTTTAATAATTAATGAGTAAGATAAAATGGTAAAAAATATGTTTATTAAATTAAGAATTTCAATTTCAGACGCTCTTTTACGAGATAAGTGAAAAATGTTTCAGTAAATTTAAAACAAAAATAAGATACATAACAATTCAGAAATTATTAATATAAAAAAGTAAATATCGCATTAATTAAATGATCAGGTTATTTATACTTTAAATTAATATATAATTTTATTGTATCAATCTAAAAAAAAACAATTGATATCTAAAGTATATATTTGAGTTTAATATATATATATATATATATATATATATATATTGTTTTTCAGTTACTGTAACGATTACAACCAAACTCGTAAGTGCCTATTTCTTCTGATGACGTGTGCATAATTTTGATAATATGTCTTATAAATTGATATAAACAGTTATTGTATAGTATATACTGATGTAAGGATAAATATCTATTGTTTCTTTTCTTTTGCGTGTATCTATTAATCTATTGTATTTTATTCTATAAATTAATTTTTTATATTGTATATTACTACTGAATCATAAAATATATGTAATCGCATTTGCTTGAATTTTAGAACAAAGCCAAAATAAAGAAAGTGATCCATATGAAAATCCAGTGAATAGCCACATATATGCAAATGAAGCCCTGACTGTTAATGGAATTTATAGCGAATACATGACCATCAACAATTGAGGTTAACAAAAAATCCATGTATTTCATAAAATTCAAATATGTCTAACTTATACTATATAATTATTATTATGATGTTCATTTATGAATAATTAATTATAATTTCTTTTATTTATTTTAAAATAGTTGTACTACTTAATTCCTAGTTCAAGTTGACTTCCAAAATTAAAAAAAAATATAACAAAAAAAAATAATTAAAAAAAAATAACTCTATTCTAAGAAAATGTGCTCAATGTATTAAATCCAATAATTGATTATGAATAACTTATGATTCATATTGATAGTAAGCTTTAAAACGTATATTATTATTAGTATTATATTTATTTTACCGTAAATAGTTAAACGTATTTTTTGTTTATATATATCATTTGTATTAGTATTAGTTCTTTATTTATTGTTCAATGTTCTGAGCTGTGTTAGATTTCACTATTGGTTGTCCAATTATTCAGTAACTAATCTTCAGCTTAAAACGAATCATTAAGTATATAAATAAATATTACCTTTTCCTCATTGTGTTGTAAACTCGATGAGACACTAAATTGCAATTTTAGAAATATGTTATGTCATTGTACAATCTTAATGGTTAAAACTTGTTCATTGCTGTAAAAAATCTTAATCTTCATTCAAATGCATTGTTAAAATTGCATTTTTTTCGTACAATTACAAGAATCATGGACAAACATTATTCAATGTGTTTTTATTGAATACTTTCTTAAAACATTAAACACACACAGACACAAATAATATACGTGATATATATTTATTTATATACATATATATTTATATGAGAGACAGAGAGCGAGAAAAAGAGAGAGAGAGAGAGAGGCACTCCACGCTTTTATGTGCAGTGGATAGATTCCCGGATTTTCACTGAAATCATAGACATTATTTATTTTCTTCTTTTAAGCGCAAAAGCGTGTTTTAAAAATCATTTTTGTTTATATATTTTTTTTTCCTTCTTCTTTTAGTGCACTTTCTATATGTAAATAAAAGCGTGTACTTTTTAAATAAGAGAATTTTTTTTAAAGTATTTTATTTTATAAATGTGGGTTTGAGAAGGGGCATAATTGATAAAGAGAATGTTGGAATAATCAAAACTCCTGTTGCTCACCCTGTAGTATCATGAAAATTTAGATTTAGTTTCCTATTACTGAGCTCTTAAACACGGGGATTCTGGTCATCGTTGACTTTGGTGAACTTCGGTGGCACGTACGTGGATGTAAACAATATCAGACGGATAAAAATGCTATATAGAGATGAACTAAAAATGCATTAATTTAATTACGTACATTCGATTTAACTGAAATCTTGATACACGGCATTGTCATCCAAGATCTATCTGTGGTATAATTGTGAGATCTCTAGGACTATCAAAAGTTCTTTTTTTAAATTTTAAGTTACTAGATTTGACGTATAAAACACACACCCAGTGTGACTTAAATAAAAGCGTTTAAAAAAAGCACAGACTAGGGATTCCGTAGAACACAATTTAAGGAAATGACAGTTGGAAAGGATCTGACAAACGGTGGTATTACCAGGGCGACATGTGTAAATGATACATTTTTTTGAAGACATGTATTAAGAAATAATGTTATAAAGATTCCTAGTTGGTAATGTGAACTCTATTTGTTATTATTCTGAAAAAAGTAAAGTAGTAAGAGACAAAGTGATGAAAGATTTAGTATTGCGAAAAGAGATATTTTGTGGTCTTGTCATCATTCATGTTAAGCTTGATGAAGGCATACAAAAATTAAACTTCACCCTTGCTGCCCTGTTAGCAGTCTCCAATACAGAGCGCGTATTTTCTTATTTGTATGACTCACACAATTATGTTTATTATTGTGACCCTTCTAAAGGCACGCATAATTGTCTGACTCAAATCGGTTCCTTTTAAAAATTCAAAATTAGTTAAGTTGTTATAATTGCTTCACCCACCACCACCCTTTTAACTTAGAGCAACAGTTGCAACGAACAGATTGGAGAACGCCTTGGCTGACATAGGTGCGTCTATAGCATTTACGAGATTTTGCATTTATGCGAACTTTGTTTTAAATTAAAATTTTAACAAACATTCGACATCATTTATTTCATATAAAAAGAGGGGATAATGTGGTTGGCGGGAAGTTTTATCGATTGAGATTGAACTAATATCTACAAGTGGACAAATAGAATAATGTTAAACCAATTGTATGGATGAATCCCAGTTTAATGTTATGAAAATATCACAGGATAATTGGTGTTGAAATTTTCCTGCTATTCAGGATTTTTTTATTGTGTAGTGAACTGTCATTTCTGTGATAATTCAATTTTAAAAAAAGGTGACAGTAACAGTGACAATGAGCTATTAAAGAATTCTATAGACAGAGATATTAACAAGAATTGAAATTAATGTTTAAAAAAACTCAACAAAAAAACTACAATATGGGACGTGAGTCGATCACTGGATACAAAAATATGACCAATGCATTTTATCTCTTGACAACAAAGAGGAATATATATATATATATATATATATATATGAAGACTCCAGGAAATGATTTTTTAGTTATTCCCTCTATCCAAGAGAGCGTAACAAATATAATGTTTTGAATGAAGATTTATGAAAAAATGACATCTCTGATCCAATTAATAATTTGCAAATGTTTTTGTTAACTTATGTTGAACTGTATAGTTTTGAAACCTCAAAGAGAAAAATACGTTTTAATTTAAATGAAACTGTATATAGCTAGACATAAGTGTTGCGTGTGTTAGTATTACATTAAGACTACCACATACAATAAAGCTGAAAAGTCATACATCATTAGAACCGGGAATTAGTGTAACCTGTTTGGAAATGAAGAGAACTCTTTTACATTATTTAAGTCCTAAACTCAGACAACGTTGTTTGGAACTTTCTATCAGATTGCACAAGTTGACTAGGTACAACACACATTTGAGACTGTGAGCCCAACCCTAACATACAATTTACGTTAGTAAAAAACCATAATTTTTCAGATAGATGTGGAAAAATGTCTAGATAAGTATATTAACACAGAGAGACTAGCATCAACCTAATGTGTAAGTTAGACTTTTGAGTCTGGTTATGATTTCCAAATGACCCTTTAAAATTGCGTAGTGCTGATTAACCCCCAAAAAAATATCTGAAAATGGTTTTTTTAAAATGTACCAAAATGTCCTTACTTGACACCCACAACCACTTAGTAAGCATCTATCACAAATTTGCGTACATTATAATCAAAGCACTGTATGCTATAAAATATGGAATTATTCATCTATTATCGCAAAAGCAGCGAGTACAAAACTTGGTATGCAACAGATGCAATCTTCTCATCTCCGGCCACTCATTGTAAATATATAATAGCAAAATACCCGCGCTGCTACGGTAAATTAGGATTTCAGTAAGCGTTGAGAATCCACGTAACACAAATTCCAAACACCAATTGATTTCAATCTGGATCACGATGGATGTAATTCACCGTCTTGTATGTCTATCTGTCGTAGTTCCGCAGAAAAACAAAAACGAAAAGTAAAAAATGACACACTTCCCGTGATACTATCGAGCTGATAATTTAATTTTTTTTCCCGTCTGCTACCATTGCGAGAGGGTACTCAACAACTTCTCAAAGTTTCATGCTCCTACCTACACCGGAATTTAGATATTTTATGATGAGTCTGTTTTATAGAGCTCATATAAGAAAAAAATATACATTTGGTCCCCCGGCCCCCTAGTGAATGATAATTTTATATTTGTTTTGATAGTTACTATCGCGGGAGGGTACTCAACAACTTTCCAAAGTTTTATGCTTCGACCTACTCGGGAAATAGGAGAATTAGTTATTTTCAAATGTTTATATAGCTCATAGAAGGGGAAAAAAAGATTTCGGGCCCCCAGCCCTAATGAAGGTGAATTTTAAAATTCGTTTTCGCCATTTGTCGTCGAGAGAGGCTACTTGACAACTTCCCAAGGTTCATGCTTCTACCTACACGGGAAATCTAACATACTAACATTTTAAAGGACTTGGAAATCATTTATTTCATGTAAAATGAGGTTAACGAGTTTGGCGGGAAGTGTAATCGATATAGAATGAACTTGGATTTATAATAATGCTAAGCCTATTGTATGGATGATTCCAAGTAATAAAGTTATCAAAACATTACAGGATACCAGGTTTTTAAATTGTCCTGCTACTTAAGAAGATATGTATGATTGTGTTCTTTAGTAAACAGTAATTGCTGTGATGATTCCATTTTTTACTTCATATTTTCTGTACATCTCTAACCCTGTTAAACAATAATATGCACTTAAAGAACTCTATAGACGGATCAATTTTACCAATTGTTTATGAGACTTTGAAAACACTCAACACAAAAAAAACAATATGGGCTATAAGTCTGTCCCTGAAAAAAAAGCATACCAATGCATATACCTTATTGCCATAAAGAGGAAAATCCGTTGATATATAAATATATATATATATAAATGCTGATAATCGTATAATCTATAGAACAATTAAATCAGAACAAGATAGTAAAATCTCACAAAAAGACTCAAACATTTATTGAAACGGGGAACTAAATAGAGTATTTCTTACCATCCAGACAATTTAAAACTGTTTACGGTAACCAAGAAAAATAAAACTAAACAAATAACTTCAAAATACGTTTTTCATGGAAAACATCTAATCCAAACTAAAGATGCATAATACTTATGAATGATAATAATTGAGAAACATTTAGTGGAATCCCCATGTCAATGAAGTTATAAAAAATAAACAAATCCTTGGGTTTAACAAAAATAACTTTTACAGATATAATAATAATAATAAACTAAAATGCAACCTCGCGTTGGTGAGAACTGTACTCGTGAATGTTCATTCTCTTTTGGGTCGAGCCGCTAGGCTCTTAAGACCCGGTTCATTTTATCGCAAGCGAGCCTCATCAAGCGGGCATCGCCGTAGAGGTAACCCTCTGCAGGTACCGTTACTTCATCTTCCAAATCCCCGCACAGCCCGGGGCACTCTTCGAGTACGTGGGCCACCGTCTCTTCTGGGTGGCCACACAGCCGACAGGCCAGTTCCCTTCTGGTGTTAAACTTGTACAGGTAGCTTCGTGTGGGACAATGCTCAGTTCTCATTCTAGTTATGAGCGTCTGATTGCTACGTCCAATCTTCCACCAGGAATCGCTTTTGCTCGGTCGCGGCATGTACTGGAATACTTTTCTGGCCGTGCTTCCAGAAGCCCAGCCCTGAAGCCATTTCTCTCGGAAATGGTCTTTAAGCCACGATCTGACCCCCAGCTGGGTCATCGGGCGATCGGGTTGGGGCTGAGCTGAACCTTCTCTCGCTAACTCATCGACCCTGTCTGAATGAGGCTCGCCACTGTGCCCAGTGATGTACTGAAGGACTACTTTTCCGCCTCGTGCTAGGATTTCACCTACTGTTTCCAAAATGACACTGACCGTTTTCGTCTCCAGAGAGGATCGACCCACGGTCTCGAGCGAAAACCGTGAGTCGGTGAAAACTACGACGGTCGGGAAAACCTTTCTTCTTGCTAGACGTCGGCGCACTTCCTTCAAACCCTTGCAAATCGCCTCCAGTTCGGCGTCGTGACTACTGTATGCGGATCCGCACGGCCCTGACAGTTCGATACTGTCAGGTCCAGGTTGAGGGTATTGAATTAGCACTCCGTATCCACTTCTGCCATCCTTGAAACGCGAGCCGTCCGTAAAGACTTTTACCACACTATCGCCATAAGCTTTGATTGTCTTCAGAGTCTCGTCTCGCTGGAGCTCGACGGGACTGGCTTTCGTCACCGCTGTATTTGCCAGTGTCAAACGTAGTTCAGGCAAGTCTGAGCTTTCATGTGGTCCTCGAGCAGGGACCAGTCGCATGCGTTCCCTGTGCTTGGGTATGGGGACTGAGTCTTCTAGTTCGTAGACCGTATCCATGAAGGATGGTCTTTTCAGTCGGGTCCTCTTTACCCATCGGTCTTGTAATTGAAAGCAGGGTTCGTCATGCTCCAACCTACGGTATCGCTCCACCGTAGTCATGATTGCCTTTTCTCGCCTTATCGCCAGGGGTTCTACGTTAGACATAATTTCTACAGCGGCTGTGGGTGTCGTACGCAACGCCCCGCATACAAACCGTAGAGCTTGGTTTTGTATGCGGTCCAGACCCTCTAGAGCCGTACGGCTCGCAAAGGCCTGGACCGGGAGGCTGTAATCAATAGCACCCCTCACACTACCGAGATAGAGAGCTCTCAGTAGTCTTGCATCCGCGCCCCAACTAGTGCTAGCCAGTTTCTTCACCAGGGACAGTTTAGCTGTGGCTTTGGCACACAATTCACGCACATGGTTATGTAGCTGGACCTTCTGGTCCAGTTTGATTCCCAAGTACGTTGGTGTCCGATCCCAATTCAATCTTTTCCCACATATCTGAAGCACCACCTCATGCTTCAGTGCATTCCTTCCATTTGTGAAAATGGAATGGACCGTTTTCTCCGTATTGACTACTAGGCGCCAACGGTTGGCGTAGTCTTCGATTCGATTCAGATCTTCCTGCAGCCTGTTCTGCAGGGTTGCAACGTCCTTTCCGGAACTCCATATAGCCAGATCGTCAGCAAACATGGCATTCTGTGACCCCAGAATACCTTGTAGGTC
Source organism: Ampullaceana balthica (assembly GCA_944989445.1). Classification (NCBI taxonomy): domain Eukaryota; kingdom Metazoa; phylum Mollusca; class Gastropoda; family Lymnaeidae; genus Ampullaceana; species Ampullaceana balthica. The sequence continues at coordinate 198,234 of CALYLW010000937.1, read as the reverse complement.
GTGGACGTAGGCTAGGAACAATGTACAACTAAGGGAACTGAGAACTGTACTAGAATATGCATCTTCTATATGGGACCATCAAGGAATGAAAAAATTGATAAGCCAGAACATTTTTTAAAAGAGCTTCCAGATCATTACTGGATAATACTCAAAACTGACAAATATAATACGATCACTTAAATCATAAAACCTCCAAACACTAGATAATAGAAAAACAAAGAGTAAAGTAGAAATAATATATACAGAAAATAATCAAAATTTGGAAATATTACACACAAAGCCCGAAGTCCGGCCACTTCGCGAAGTGGCAGACATGTCTCGCCAAAGCCCCAAGTACTTACAACTAACAATTGTAATTCGGGCTTTGGCCGGCCAATTCGCTAAGTGGCTGGGTATCCTTGGCAAAAGCCCGATGTGGTAAGGAATAATGCCCGGTTAGCGGCACATCAATCGCTTCTGGTGTGTTGGCATGTACGGGGTAGGCAAAGGGTGCCACGCTGTGACGATATTATTGCGTTAATCTTTCCTTTTCAGAGAAGGTCCAGACATTGTGACTAGTTCTTATTATTACTGACACACAGGTTTCAGTCTGGGCTGGCCTTAGGGAATTGGAGGCCGTAGGCGAAGTGAATTTGGCGGCATTAAATGTTATAGAAAAATAATAACATAATTATGGAAACATCCTCTTGCGGGGCCCTCACTAATGATGAGACTAATCGGAGGCCCTAGGCGGCTGCCTAGTTTGCTTATGATTAAAGCCTGCCCCGTTAAAGTTTGAGTACTGTATTACTCGTATTTATAACGTCCCAATCTACGTTTCCAGTTGAAAAGATAAGTCATAAGGCACGTGTAGCATGTGTCGTGGGGTGTAATAAATCAATACAAGTATACTGAGGCTATTGAACTATCATTAATTGTTAGGTACGACACGTTGTTCTGTACTGGAAAGTGCTAAATCAGCAAATTAACAAATCCATGCCGATTCCATCACAGTACGTTTCGAGCCCTTTTGTTTTAACAACTTAAAATTTTTATTTTTTTTGTTTTTGTTGTGTAAGTGATTTTTTTAAATATTTATTTTTGGAATTAAAATAATGAAATATACTATAATTATATATTAAAAATTAAAAACAGTAAGCAATAGTTATTTTTAACGTTGAATGTATGATAGGTGGAAAGTCCTTCCAATCCTATCCACCACCACCCCCATCTCGATCCGATGTAATCGGACAATAAAAAGTCCATGTGGTCAGATAAAGGTACGTACATTCTCTCTGCCAACTCCCTTTATTTACCTTCCCCATAAGTCTTGCCAACACATGGGGTCATGTGGTCTTCACTTAATTTAACCCTCGTAACATGTAATTATGTAACATGTGCCAGCGAACGTACAGTCCCTTGTTTCGCTATCATTTGTAATTAACAATCAATTTTAAGTATTAAATCTTACTAGTCAACCTTCAATCTTCTCATCACTTCTTTCTTCGGGCTTTGGCCAATCAACGCTAGCCATTTCGTGAGCTGGCCGGCTAACATTGGTCACTTCGTGAATTGGCCGGCTATTTCCAAGCTTTTTTTTGTCCATTTTGAGATATTGTTGGTTAAATTAAGTATATACATTAAAAAGAGTTGGGACCTAATACCATTTCTTGTCGAACTCTTTTAGCTAATCCTTATTTGTCCATTTAATGATAGCAGTTTTCTCTATACACAAAAGGCAGTCTTTGATCCAATGAAGTAGTTGGCCTGAGATTTCAAAGTTGTTAAGTTGTTGGAGTAAATTAAAGGGGTGAATTTTGTCAAATACTTTTGAGAAGTCTAGTACATGATATCTAGAAAAAATAAATATACATCAAATACAAAATCGCGTACACTTAAATCAAAACTCTGAACGATGTAGCAGATGCAAGTTTCCGTTTATGTTTGCACGAGCAGCGAGTACAAAACTTTGTATGCAACAGCTGTGAACGTCTTAGGACATACATTATATATACAAGAATATCAACGGGGTTTAACAGATTGTTGTTTGGATGACTTTAGATTTGCTTCTGTACATTAATAAGTTGGTGTTGTAAGAGAAACCTATTTACTTTGTTATAACTTAATGAATTTTTTTAGACTTTTAGCCTATTGAATGCCGATTGTGAAAGGACTTTCATAACATTAGTCAATAAGACAAATAATCATTAGTGATTAGACTACCACAAGCTAAAAAAATTGATTTAAATGTATAAAACATTGGAACCTATTGAAAGAATGTGTGTATATTATTTACTTCTTATTTCACAATTGAAAGTGGTGTAAAAAATGATACAAAATAATTTATAAATTCAAAGACATATTATTATGTAAATTGTGTCTTTTACCATTGAAAAATAAATCATAAGTTTCTTTCATCTAATTGTATGATAATATATGGTCTAATTTTGCCAAAGAGCTGAAATGTTTCATATATAAATTATCATTTATCCAACAGATTTAAAATTCATCACTTGGATCAAGAAAAACTATTTGTCATCCATAAGAATGAACTGGCCACTGTTTTCCGTACTGATTACCACCATTTCTTACGTCAAGATTGTAGACGTACAGGTATTCTTTTTCCAGTTAGAAATTTTGTGAGATTAATGCAATTAATTAGGGACCATCAGGAATTTGTTCCGGACATTCACCCCGGCCAGATATCGTTTTTTTAAAAAATATTTGACTCGGCAAATAGTGCCCACGAAAATAGCCGAATGCCAAATATCTAAAAATACCTACAAAAATAAAATTTAGGAATTCGATAAATATCAAGATTAGTATACTGACAAATTGTTAAAAATGTAACAAATGTAACAAAAGTATAGAAATTAATAGTGTGTAATTATAAAGATATAAGGTTAATTAACTAATTTTCTACGCCAATTTCGTGTTTACTTCTAGCGGTTAGCGCCAAGCCGCCATGTATAGAAACATTTACTGTTTAAATATGAATAAAATAAATTCAAAGGAAAATAAATATATTCCCTAAAACTAGCAGCGACTAAGAGTTGCAAAGTAAATAAGAAACATATTAACAAGAAAAATCAAAATACAAGCACTATATAATGGATTTATTGTTTTAAATTTTAAAAAAATACTATTCCCTTCTTCTAACCATAATTATAATAACATTGCATTTTGCATGAAGAGTGTAGACGGAGGTAATAAAAAACAATAAAATACAGTCAATAATAATTTTATAAACAAAATTAAATGCCTAAAATTAAATTGTGTTTGTAGAAAACGTGAAAGCTAAATACAAGTCAGTTATGGTTTTGCATTAGAAAATGTCTACACTACAATTATTATTTCTTTTTTATTATAAACTTTTAAAACAAGTTAACCTTAATATTTTATTTTACTCTCTGCAGGCTCACTGTATGTACTGTTGTTTACTTAATTAATTTCTAAAAGTAACACATTAAAAGCTTAAATGTAAAATTCTACCAGAAAAACGTAAGTTCTAATCAAAATACACCATACTTGTAATATTTTTGTTACATACAAAGTGTGAAATTCAGGCATTCTATAGAATGCCTAGGAAATGTATAGAATGCCTGATGGTTTCAGGCAAAGTATGAAATGATTGTTATCTCATACATTGCATAGGCATTCTATAGAATGCCGAGTTGTCGTCCGGCAAAGTATATAATTGGGCTATCCTTGTCATTTTTCCCGCCACTGATGTTGGCGGTGGCGCTTTGGTCATTGTTTGATGATGGCGATCGAAGCCTGTGAGTGTTGAAAGTTATTGTAAGACAGCGTTTAGCTGGTACAATGTTCTACTACCATTTCAAAGAGAATGTTGCCAGAATTCTTCTCATGACGTCCTTTTATATCATCCGTCAGAGATTCCACAGACGTTCTCCCATAACTTTTCCCCTTGGATTGCTGTGTGACCATGTCGGAGCTAATGTAGTGCTAGGACAGGAATCACGCCATGTTGACATGCAACGTCAGTTCTACGATGAGTTATCTAATGTAAGAGCCAATGCTGCTAAAAACAGTTTTTTTTTAAAAACGGAAACTGTTACACAAAATTGGTGGTCGATGTGAACATTGCTAAGATCTCCATTAAGCAAGAACCTCAGGCTATTGGCTGGTGAAACACTATGATGTCATGATGGTGGAAAATAAGAGTAAGTTGATCTACTCTGTTAAATAAGGCGTGAGTGCCATTCTGTTTTACGTCGCACTCCGAGATATTTGACGTACTTCATAAAGCCCATTTTACAATTGGTTATGGAGGACGGGACAGAATGTTTAAAGAACTTTCAACCAAATACAACAACGCCACCAGTCATGATATTAAAATGTACATTAACATTATTGCGCCTTGCCAGAACAAAACAAAAAGATGTAAAAAAAGGATGTGGTCAAGCTAATGGCTTTTCTGAATTCAACTCTTGTTGTCAGGTCGACCACATCGACTTTCAATCCCATCCTGAAGGGGAATACAATTTTATAATTGTGTATCAAGATCATACCACCAAGTTCCTGGTTCTCAGGGCCCTGAAGACAAAGATGGCACAAAAAGTATCTTACAAGCGCGTAGACATATTTACGTTGCTTGGTGCTCCAATGATTCTACTGTCTGATAACGGCAGGGAATTAGCCAACAATGTGGTAAACAGCCTAAAGGAGTACTAGCCCACCTTGAAGATCATTCATGGTAAGCCGCGCCACTCAAAAGCTAAGGGAGCTTCGAAAGCGCTAACTAGGACATTGAAAATATGTTGTGTGCTTGGATGCAAGATGAAATAACTAGCCACTGGAGTTAGGGGTTACGTTTCGTCCAACTCAAGAAGAACAGAGTTTTTCATTCTGGTATTAAAAGATCACCATACGAAGCTCTCTTTGGCTGCAGAGCTAAAGAAGGCCCCACAACTGAAAATGTTTTATAAGATGTGAAATCAGAGAAAGACCTCGAACAAATAAAACAGAGCGCACATCATGTGCTCTATTTTGTCTTGCTATCACTTTAAAATACCTAATTATCACTAAAGTCTTTTGTTGTGCTCTTTTTACACTTTGCCTTAGAGAAATTCGGCATTTTATAGAATGTCTAGGCATTATATAGAATGCCTAGGCAAAGTATGCAAATGTTTTACAAATTTCATACTGTGCCTGAAACCATCAGGCATTCTATACATTGCCTAGGCATTCTATGGAATGCCTGATTTCACACATTGCCTGTAACTTTTATATATATATATATATATATATATATATATATATATATATATATATATATATATATACATATATAGATATAGATATATATAGATATATATATATATAGATATATATATATTAGTAACAAAGCCCGCCCAAGGACGGGAATAAGTGTAGGGTGACCTGTGAAGTTCATGGACGCTATGTTTTGGTAGTTGTTATGCTGAAGCGTTTGCAGGACATTATCGTCACAGGGCAAGGGATGTGGACAACAACAACAACAAAAACAGCAAAAACAACAAAAACAACAACAGCAACAACAACAGCAACAACAAAAACAAAAAAAAACAACATCAGCAACAAAAACAAAAACAACAACACCGAAACAACAACAACAAAACAACAACAAAACAACAACATCAACAACAAAAATAAATTAACAAAACAACAACTACAACAACAACAAAGCAAAAACTACAAAACAACATCAATAACAACAACCACACAACAACAACAAAACAACAACAAAAAACAACAACAACAAAACAACAACAACAATAACATCAACATAAAACAAACAACACTTAAAACTCTTGCCACTACCCCCCAGGACCAACAAGGAAAACGCAGAATTGTCATTGGAATAAGCGGCAGGCATCACTTCAAGATGGGAACAACATAATGAATTATTACAAAAAAACTGCACCAAAAATAACTCGTTTTGAACCTCCGCGTAATATGTAAATGTTTCTCCGCTAGTGATTGGCTGTAGGAGTCATATCTGTTTGAGGGACCAATAGCTATAGATGAAAGGACAGAAAGGACAGAAACTTGACTTTTATTATACAGAATAAGGTAGATTTTAACGTCATACTTTGATAATAATAAAAAGTAGGCCCTATTACTATTTCTATCTTATTACAGATTTTTGTTGTATTTGGACATTTTGTTCAAATAATGTGTTAGATATGTCACATATATGAAACATTATATATAATACTAGTGTATCACCCGTCAAAAATGACGGAAGTTTTCAAAATAAATATATTTCAGCAGAAATCTTGTAAATTAAAAAAAAATACACATCATAATAAAATATGAGTAATAAAAACTCGAATGAATATTTAAATGCAATTTCAAACAAAGAATTTCCTATTTTTTTTATTCAAGGGAAATTATTATAGATTACATTAACAGTCATTTCAAATCAGTAATTCTTAAAGTAAACAAAAAATGACGTAATATCCTCTCACGCTACATCACACCAATAAGGTGTCAATATAATGCGAACCGCTCACCAATCTAACATTAGCATTCACAAAGCGGGAAAACCCCATTAACTATCATTTTAGATTACGTTAAAAGTCATTTCAAATTTATAATTATGAAAGTATACAAAACAATTGCTTTCTACCGATTGTTGCTAAAATTACGGGACTCGAACGAACACAGCGCTTTCAAGGTTACCTACTCGAACATTGTTATAAATATTATTAGCTATCGTTTGGCGTTTGTTTTAACCCGATAGCTGTTATGGCTGGCGATAAATTGACAAAATAATGACACTTTTCGGTTGTTGTTTTTTTTTATTTTCCGGGAAGTCCAGTAAACCGTTTAGTTATTTTTTTACCCTGAACATATTTGAGACCTTCTTAACATATTTGCAAAAGACCCGATCCCTCTATCTGGTTTGGTTCAGGAGGAGTTGCAGGATCAAGCGTTTCAGACGTGTCAAGTATATAAACGCGTTTTTCCCATAGGAAATTGCGTTAATAATGTAAAACAGGGCTTTGCATTTATTTTTATTTATTTTTGTTTAATTCATTTATTTCCAAATTTAACAATTGTATGCGGATGTTCGAAAATAGCAATTTTTGGTGCAGTAATTTGGTGCGCTGTTTTCTAAAATTAGTAGGTGACGAACGGGACGGACGAACATACAAAGCAAATTATGTTTATTGATTAGTTCATTTTTAGTGTTTATGTGGTTCCATGATGTTTTTAAAACCGGCATTTTGACCACGGACGATTAAAAAAAATGTAGGTATTAAAATAATTCATTTGAATATATGTATCTTCTTAAAATATATACATTGTAAAAGAAATTAATTTAAAGTTTAATTCATTATTGAAAATAAAGTTAAAGACACTTTAAGACAGTGTACAACGCCATAGCATTTCATTTTTCTGGTTCTTCTTCTATAACAAGTTTTCATAATTATCATAAACGAAGATTCATTGTTCTTGTTTAACAAAAAACTGTATATTCCAGGATGATTTCCCGTTTTACGTTATCAAATACTAAATTTCTAAGCAACTAATGTTCCCCTTTTATAAATAAAATAAAAGCTTAGGTAGAAAGTCCATCGAAGCATATCCAACATCGTCCACCATCCAATCCGGTGTAACCGTACAATAAAAATTCCATATTGTGTGACGGTCATTTATAAAATTATCCACATTCTCTCTGCCACCCCTCCTTCTATTTACCTTTCTCATACGTCTCGTCAGCACATTGTGTCATATGATGATCACCTAGTTCAGCCCTCTGAATGTGTTATAATGTCCCCCACACCTTCTATTTACCTTTCTTTTACGTCTCGTCAGCACATTGTGTCATATGATGATCACCTAGTCCAGACATCTGAACGTGTTATAATGTCCCCCATACCTTCTATTTACCTTTCTCTTACGTCTCGTCAGTACATGGTGTCATATGATGATCACCTAGTTCAGCCCTCTGAATGTGTTATAATGTCCCCCACACCTTCTATTTACCTTTCTTTTACGTCTCGTCAGCACATTGTGTCATATGATGATCACCTAGTCCAGACATCTGAACGTGTTATAATGTCCCCCACACCTTCTATTTACCTTTCTTTTACGTCTCGTCAGCACATTGTGTCATATGATGATCACCTAGTCCAGACATCTGAACGTGTTATAATGTCCCCCACACCTTCTATTTACCTTTCTTTTACGTCTCGTCAGCACATTGTGTCATATGATGATCACCTAGTCCAGACCTCTGAATGTGTTGTAATGTGATATATTCCAGTCCCTTTTATTGTTAAACTTCTTTTGATCCCACCACCTTCATCCACCGTTTAAAATGACACAATATGATCTTGATAATATTAACTTATCTTAGCTTATCAAGTCTACATTATAATGTGTATTAAATGTCATGTTTAATATTTGTATGACTGTTTTAACATTGGTCAAACCGTCTGGGGTCACAACGTCGTGGTGTGTGTGTGTGGGGGGGATGGGGGTCGAAATGCCCATCCATCACTCTATGCATGTAGTCTGTAATAGACACGTTTATTTTCATATGATTATTTTAGAGTCAATGTGCTTATGGACACATTTATTTTCATATCTTTATTTGAGAGTCAATGTGCTTATAGACACATTTATTTTTATATCTTTATTTCAGAGTCAATGTGCTTTAACTGGTAAATGGTGTGATGAAAACAAACCGTGTTGTAAGAAATCTGAAACTTGCTTGGTTTACCGAAGTGATACAGATCCTAGCATTTGGCAACCGCACTGTAAAGAAGTCGTGTTTCCAAAATTAAATTTTTTGGCCGCTAAACTTCGTCCAGACCCTCTCCCTCATTGGGCAATGGCGAAAAAATGTGAGTTGATGAACGTAATTATCACTACTCTCTGGTTTTAACACAGGGGAAAAATGAAGATTAAAAAAAAATATTTAAAAAAATAATAAATTCATTAATTGGGTTTGAGTTTAAATGTATCATGTAGTGAATACTATATATATATACTATTTATTTAAGTATATTTCAACACTAACATCATATCCAACAAATTTCTGTGCGAAAATTAGTGTAATTATTTTTCACGTCACACATTTAAATAAACGTTTTTTTTTGTTTTGTTTTTTTAGGAAAAAAATGAAAGGGTATAAAGGAAAAAACAACATTTGTTGTTAAAAATTGTTATTTTAAATAATGTTTTTGGTAATGTAATTGGGAAAGAGAATTAAGCAATTATTGCTATTAAAATAGAATGTTCATATGTTCTATTAATAGCAAAAGAAAAACGCATTGTCCTTAAAATTGTTAATGATACTTTAATAAGCTTGAAAAACAAACGTTACTCAATATTTTTAAAACTATAATCTCATAATCTGCTTTACATTTAACAACTAGAATCTGGAAACGAAACAAAAACAATCTTCATCTCACCCGTCTTTACCAATGACAAGAACTAACCAAAATGATTTTTTTTTGTAATTGAAATTATTGATTACATTTTCTTTAAACATAGTGACCAGATGTTTTGACAGTGATCAATGTCTTGACAAGTGTTGTCAATACCACAAGGGTAGATGGGGGCACAAATACCCATATTTCTGTGGACCTGAGTATGATTATATTTACAGACAAAAGATGACATGTGTGACAACGACTCGGCCATGAAGTTAAACTATCTGAAAAGTAAAGCAAATTATTTTAGTTAATTTTTAGAATTAATATGTAATTTACTTTACAGAAATGTAAATTATGTTTTTTTTCCCAATTCATTTCTTTTTTAATTATGGCTATTGAGGTTACGATATTATTGTATTTTGTTTGTAATTTACATCTATTAAATACTAATAATACATAATAATTATATATGGTTCCTTAAATTATTTAATAATTTATTTAAACATTCACACTCAAGAAAACGAGAACATTGCCTCAACGTTTAGCAGAGGCATCCAATAAAGTTATATAAAAATTTGCTGTCTTAAAACGATTGTCTTAATGTAATATATATGATTATTCACTTATTCATCAAATCCTTTGCAAAAATAACTGGCATTCTATAATAATATTTTAAAAAATAATAGATTACTTGTATAGCGGAATACCCGAGCAAACAGCTGGCGTCACAGCGTTTGACATAAAATAGTAAGGAAACATATAATTATCAATGTATTCAATGTAAAACCGCCATATTTTACCTACAACATATAATTACATTATTGAGCAACGATCATCCTTAAAACAACTGGTCTCTTACTAGATAATTAATTTGGAAAAACAATTTTGAAGAGATGTGTTTTTAGTGTAGTCTTCAAGACCTCAGTTGTAGGAATATTGTTAATTTGTAATAATGGAGAATACCATTGTTTTTGGCACACAAAAAGAAAGAGCTTTTGCAAACAATTTTTGCTTCTTAGTAACATAGATAATGCGTGTGTCTGCAACAGAAAGTAGTTGGCGATTGTGTAAGTAGACAGCGATAAGTTCATTAAGATTGGACGAGCATGAATTAGAAAATAAATTTTAAATAAGATAGAAAATTTTCATCTTTGCTTGTATACATAGAAAATAAAAAGAATACAGTAGCGGGGTAATATGGTCCTGTTTTAGATCTCAAGAACTAGCCTGGCAGATGATTTTGGAAATTGTCAGTAGTTTTCCAATGCACTGTTTAGGCTAACCTGAAAAAAAGAAATAAACGAATACACTATCAGAACAAATGCACAGATTATTATTATGCAATATTGGGTTGAAATAGATTGAGATGATGTTCCACATGCCTGTGCAGGCAGAGCGATAGACGTAAGTGATGAATTTATTAATATACATACTTTTAGAAAAAAAATTGTAGCCACAATTAGTATTTGATGATGCGAAACTTTAATAGCAACGTGCTACTTGAATTGAAGTTGGAAGAGAAAAACTACTAAAATATTGTTTATTGCTTCGGTCATGTTAACATTGAGTTTTACCTTCAGAAAGTCATACAAGAATTAACCTCACGGATACACTTCTACAAGGCTAATATACACGATTAAATTAAACAACCCATAAAAACAAAGTTTTTTGACGATACATCCCTTCTTTATGAGATACTAGAAAAATACCCGAACTTTTAAGCGGGAGTGTGCTGACCCTTTATCCAAGTATTAGTTGCTGGTTATTACAATTTTTATTTGCCAAGTTAAATTTCAGATTCATCTATTTAGTTAAAATCTTATGAGAAACATGCCATTTTACCGCGTGAGTTGTTTTCACTTTATGCAGTGCCTTTTAACATAACCTTACTATTTAAAAGATATGATTTATTAAATAATGATTCTTGCCGACCATAATAACTAAATTTACAATTTCTTTCCCACTTGTACAAAATTAACATAACTTATAGGTTTTCCGAAAGAGTTCTACCACCCTCGTCACTCAAAAATTTAATATATAATTACGAAACTGCATCGTATCACAATTGTAAGTTATATAATATTTGTAACCATGTGTATGAGATAAAGAACATGTGGCACTATCCCTTTAAAAGGCAAAAGTTAAGTGACTCATAGCGCAAATAAACAAAATTATGAAATGTACTTTTCTAAAATACTATTTTAAAAAAAAACGGTCGTATTAAAATGATATCAAAAAAATGTGCACACCATATTTAGACATATAGAAAGTTGGCCGCATAAATTAAAGTCTTGTTATAAAGTAAATGTACTGGACCAAAATAACTTCTCCTTTTGACGTATTCATAATTGTCGTAACAGGGAAATAATATTTAACATTTTTTTATGTCTCTATATTTTACGATTTATTATTTACGGTTTATAAGCAATGTGTATAATTTCAAAAAGGAATCTTTTTTTTTGTTCCCTATTTCGGATAAGGCATCATATTTTGTAAATTATATTCAATGCACACACACACACCAGATTTTATATCTGAAAAAAAAATAAAAATGAAAAAAAAAGATTCAACCGTCTGTTAATAAGTGCATCTTAAAAATGATTAAAAGGCAATTTTAGAAATGGCCCTATGCTATTCTGAATACAAAGGAATGAACATAAAAACATATTCAATTCGCAATTCATATTAATTAAGCGTTTTCAGGATCACTTCATTAAATTTAGTCAACTTTTTGTTAATACGTTCGGTAGCGAAAGTTTATAATGTAAAGTGTATATAAAGCTTAAGTAAACAGTTTTAAAGTGTCAGTTTATTTGACATAGGCCATCACTTTCAACATAAAATAAACTCGCTACATCTATGGTTTTTAATTAAATGTCGAGTTATGAAATTAAATTTTTAAAAATCCCAATTTTATTCATTGCATGTAAAATATTAATACAATGCAACGTGAAAATAATTGAAATAAAATAATTTAAGCGCATATGTAATATATAAAGCTCAGTTGATATTTTTATGTTTTTTTGTTTGTATCCATTAAAAAAAGGCCACTGCTTTGTTGACATTTTTCCAAAAGATCTCTGCCACTGTCGTCACTAAAAAAGCTCTTATATATTTACGACAATGCATCGTAACACAATTGTAATTAATACAATATTTGCAACAGCGTCTATGAGATAAAGATAATAAAGATAAATAAAGAAATTAGGCTATATTCCTAATTTAAAAAAACAAACAAAACAAATCAATTTTATGTTAAAAACGCATGTGAAACCATGACAATAATCGATTTTAAAAATGGCCTATGTTAATCCATCATCAAAGGAATGAACATAACATATTCAATTCGCAATACAAAATAATTAAGCGTTTTCAGGATCACTTTATTTAATTTAATCTACTTATGTTAATAGGTCCGGTAGCCTAAGTTTAAATGTATAAGTGTATAGGTTATGTAAAAGACAATAGCTTATGTAAAAGACAAACAAAATATAAATGTTATATTAATAGGACACAGCTAAATTTAAGATGCGTACACGAAAATGTGCGCACAGTAATCAGGCGATAAAAGATTTTAAAAGGCGCACCGCTAAAAATGAAGCCTTGAAAAAAATACGGACACAATTATTACATAAATAGGTTTTTTATTAAATGTCGAGTTATGGAACAGAAAATAATTTTAAAACAAATTCGCAATTAAATGTAAACGTGTAAACAATTAAATCTAATGCATCGTGTGGCAGTTGTAATTAAATATGTTTACGTGTCTATCTAATATATAGAAAGTAACAGTAAAGAAAATGACAATTCTTTGTACTACACAGCTCAAATTATGAAGCGTACACGAAAATTTGCGCACTGTAATTAGACATTATAATATTTTTTGAAAGCGCACGGCTGAAAAAAAAGTATTGGGGGAAAAAAACGTCACCAAAAGTAACTCGCTTTGAACGGCATTTGAACGTCCGCGTAAATTTGTTAAATACAGAAATGAGGTTAAATTTTTTATTCTTTGTCTATGCATTTTCTGATTATTTAATTTACGGCATTCTGGGCAAAAGGGACAATTACAAAAACTAACTTAAAACCACCTTCAGGGTAAAAGGAACAGTCCTGCTAAATTTGGTCCCCGTCCGTCATTTGGTTTTTCCGTGGCTGTCTAACAGAAAGTCTAAAAAGTGAAACATACAAACATACAAACATACAAACATACAAACATACAAAGATACAAACACCAACTGAGCTTTATATATTAGATAACTAAAACTATTGATTATGATCAATACAATACGCACAGCTCTACAGACTTGCAAAAACATTTACATACCACATAGAGATATACAGAGATAAACTACAACTTCATTAATTTAATTACAGTACATTCAATCGATATGGAATTTTGATAGAATGCATTGTCAGGTGACAAAAGTCTATGTGCAACATTTGAGCTTGATAGGATACGGGAAGTGGGTCATTTTTGACATTTGTTTTTCCGCGGGACCATGCGACCACGACAGACAGACAAGACGGTGAAGTTAATATAATTGATTTAAAAACAGAGTGATGAGTATGATTGTATAGCTGCGTATCAGCTACGAAAGATTTGGCTTTTAAATGTTTACGTTTCGAGCAGTAGAGCAAGTTGCCTGGTAATCAGTATTAACATTAACGGGCTCAAAACCGAGCACTGAGGCACGCCATACACCTAGACAGACTTATGAAGGAGACAGTAATCCATTGATAAAACATGTTCTTTTTTCGAAGAGGTGGGATCGTATACACGCTGTAACTGAGCCAAAAAATCATAACTTATTTGGAAGGGTTGTTTAAATTGTGTTATGGCCAAAAGCACCAAAGGCTGCACTAAGTTCTATGAGGACCAGGATAGAGACTATACCACTAACAAAGTCAAGCAGGTGGTCATTTGTTACCTTCCAGAGAAAGGTTATGAGCTGTGAGTAAGACAATAGGCTGACTAATTTTGAAGAGCGTGGTCGTTTAGGTAGACAAAAAGTTCTTTTAAGACCAGTAAAATAAAAACATAAAAATGAAAAATCCCTACAGATCAATAGTTTTTAAAATGGTTTTGAACTAAACGATGCTTTTGTATGAAGGGTTTATTGATAACATTCTGTCATGAAAATGAAAAAGTAACATATTTTATATGCTCATTTACTATGCATTTACTATATGGTTATTGTTGTTTGTTACGATTTAACGAATAACCTAAATTTGGATTGGAGAGTGAGCCTATAGATCATGACGTAATTCTAGATTTTATAATAATACTTTAGAGTTCCTTTTTCGTAATAGGATGAAATATGTAAAAGCGTAAACTTGCATTAAAAGAAAGACACGATGAGCTATGGTAACACCGTACATTATTCATGATCTTATTACTATAATAAGACTTTGTTCGATGTACACTGTTTGTAACACGTCGCTTGGTAGTGGAATAAAGTTGCTTGTGAATGACACATCTTGACATTAACGACGTAGTTTCTGCTATACGCCAATCTTATGTGACACTGCGTATCTCTTCCCTTGTAGTTAGACTCCAGGGAGCTGACCTTACCGACTTGACGTCGTGGCTGGTAACAGGGGCATGTAGGTCCAGGATAGTGTAGGATGAACTATTCTAATTTCAAATATTCCAAAGTGGGGCAGAGGTCAATGGACACAGCTACACAAAGGTCGTGGTGGAAGGCCTCATAGTTCCTGTTAGCAATATTTCGTAACACTTGCTAACTCCGTGATTAGTGGTAGGTTTGGGGAACAACATTTATTAAACAGGTCATAAAGAAGTGATGCGATAACAGCTCTTGATCTATAGTCGCTGATTAATGACCCCAATAGTCAATCAAAAATATGTTATTGATAATGGTTTGTTTAATCAATGTTTGGCTGAATCTAAACGAGTAGAAGGCAAAGTCCTCACCGAATAACTCATCACGAATGATCCAACTTACAGTGCTAGAAGAAAGATAAAACTTTGGGAGCTTATAGAGTAAACTCTTACAATAAAATAATAAACATAAACATAAAATTACCACTTTTTAAAGTAAAAAAACCCGCTAAAAATTTATTTTTTTCCGAACAAAAAGTTGATGACCATATGAAAATTATTTAAGGCAAAAACCACTAGTGTTTCTTCGTTTTAGGCCGAAGGCCAACATCTTTTTTAAAATCCTTTATATTAACTTGTGGTGTCTGCACCCTTGATTGCTTGCTTGATTGCTTGTCGCCAAAACTTTTGATATATTTTTAACCCACTTCCTCGTAAGCTAGCGAACTGAAATTTTGCAGGCAGTTTCGTACCGTAACTAAAAACAAAGTATCAAAATTTATTTTATTTATTCCTATGTATCATGCTATTTTATGAGATAGAGCGTCACGGTGCGTAATACATTGAACAACCTTTCCGTCGCGCAATAAGGTGCGTATTTTATTGGCAATACTTTTTATAAACATATTCCTGATCGGTGCGCATTATATTAAACATGTTTTACGACACAAATGCAATTTTGTATTTCTGGATTGTCTGGCGCTGCGTATAATAATGCACATTCTTTTAGTTACGTCTCGTACATAAAGGATTTATAGTGAAAAACTTGATTTTTTAACGTTTTTTTTTAAAAAATCATTTATATTAACTCGTGGTGTCTGCACCCTTGATTGCTTGCTTGATTGCTTGTCGCCGAAACTTTTGATCGATTTTTAACCCACTTGCTCGTAAGCTAGCAAGCTGAAATTTTGCAGGCAGTTTTGTACCGATAATAAAAACAAAGTATCAAAATGTCAGACCGATCGCATCTACCGTAATTGAATTATTGATTTTCTAGATTATTTTATTTATTCCTATGTATCATGCTATTTTTTGAGATAGAGCGTCGCGGTGCGTATTATAATGAACAACCTTTCTGTCGCGCAATAAGGTGCGTATTTTATTGACAACTCTTTTTATAAACATATTCCTGATCGGTGCGCATTATATTAAACATGTTTTACGACACAACTGCAATTTTGTATTTTTGGATGGTCTTGCACTGCGGATTATCATGCACATTCTTTTAGTTACTTCTCGTACATAAAGGATTTATAGTCAAAAACTTAGTTTTTTACTGTTTTTTTTATTTTCTTTAACAATATTTTTTTAAGCATTCATTTTTCTCGATTTGACCAATGTTGTCAATTAATAATCCACATTAAAAGTAATATGTGTTTTTAACTATACATTTTACGCCTTATTGACCAGAATGGTCCTTAAAATACAGTTTTTCTTATGTAAGTTGAAAAAAAAAGGTTATTGTCCTCATCTGATCCGGTTTAAAAGTTAATAAAGTTATTGAGTTCGTTCACAAAAATTTCTGACATAACAGTTTTTAAAATAACACTTATTAGGGGCCGGGGACCCAAATGTAATTTTCTTTACATTATTTATATAAAAGGTTTTTTTTAAAAGTGACATGTATATAAATGGATGGATGGATGGATCTTGACAAAATTAATACATAAATTTTGATCGTCTAATTAAAAATTCTATAGGTCACTTTACTCTTCATGTCAACTCATTCAGTGTTTGGGCTTAAAATATTTTTTTTATTAACTTTAAAAACGTATGCTCCCATTACGTTACAAGACATAATATATCAACAAATATTGACGAAAATCTACATCATGATTCAGATTTAATAGTCTATTACACTGTTTTTCCCCAGGGAATCTTAAAGCCATTTTATTCCTAATTTAATTTTTCATGACCTTGACAAATATTGACAAACAAGATTATCCATCACGATCCATATTGAAGACAACATGTGTTTTTATCTTTTTATCTTTTTATCTTATCTCTACAGACGCTCCTTCTATGCAGAAGATAGTTGCGTCCACAGACCATGACAGATGATCTGTTGGCAAGTGATGCAGCAATCACAGGCCACGGCTTTGTGGGTTCCACGCATTACCCAGCCGCCTAACTACATGTAGTGTTAGGTACCCATTCGGAGCGGGGTGACTCAGGGACGCCCTAGGCCCGGGAACAAACCCTTGCC
Source organism: Ampullaceana balthica (assembly GCA_944989445.1). Taxonomy (NCBI): domain Eukaryota; kingdom Metazoa; phylum Mollusca; class Gastropoda; family Lymnaeidae; genus Ampullaceana; species Ampullaceana balthica. The sequence goes on along the minus strand of CALYLW010000937.1, from coordinate 180,809 downwards.
TTCACACGGATTCGAACCCGTGACCATCGGTACGACAGTCCAGTGCGCTGCCACTCGACCACCGCGTCCCCCTGTTTTTAAATTCACATCTTGCATTGATTGGTTCAGGGGACCTATTAATATTGATATTTATTTAAAGCTGTATAAATATTATTTATTTACTGATTGAAATAAGCTTTAGAAATTTTTTGAATACACTCCTTGTGTTCTGGCTACAATTGGTGTTTATTGATCAAATTTGGTACATGTGATTTTAATGACACATATTTAGAAACTATCGGGCAAAATTTGTCAACAATTTAAGCAGGTTTCATTTCGAACGGACTTAACGGTCGAAAACATTCGCCATGTTAAAATTTCTTATTTATGGCCCCATACAGATCACATCGAGTGAACAAATTGCTGAGGCACTGACACAGTAAGTTGCATAAATTCGAATGATGTGTGTGGGCATTTAAATTATGTGACAAATGAAGTCTCGTGGGTCTATGTACTTCAATACGCAAATGCAAGATTATAACATAAATTGATCGAACTAAATAGCCTGATGGAGCAAGATCATAACATTTAACCATATCACCAGCTCTCCTGAATAATCATAATATCGATCTTCCTATCTTTGATTAATTGACAAACATATTTTGATACATGACAGAGCATTGAATTATGTGATGAAAAGATGTCTTTTTTTTAGAGTTTGGATATTAATAAGTGTATTACATTATCTTTATTAGAAGAGCGTTTTGTGCTGTTTAATATAATGCGAAATATAGATCTAAAAAATTGTTGTTAGAAAATGACTTTACTTTGTCTTTGTTTTCCTCTGACTCCATAAGATTTATGCTTACGAGTAAGTTTTCGGCCAATAAAAAAAAATACACACGAGATCTTGTGTCAAGCGTGTACGCTTCTTATTCATTGAAAATAGACGATGGCGTGTGTAGAGAATGGTTGTCGAGGGTAATCTTGGTCCTCCTTTTGCAACATATTAAAACCAATCGTTAACAGCTCTAATACAGATTTGCTTAATCTGAAAACACAAAACAAACACTTGAAGTCGAATGTATATTACAACACACGATTGTTTCAATAGTTTAAGCATATGATCAGGCTAAGATCATGATCATAAATACATATAATAAAAACAATGGTCTGTAATTTTATAACGTCAATACAACTCAATCGCAATCCAGCCTTACTAAGTCCTTCTCTCTACGATACATCCTCAATCAGCAAAGCGATCCCATCCTCCTCTCGCTAACTCTTTGCCTAGCTCTTCTCCGCGTATTCTCCCTCTCCCGCCCCCCCCCCACTCAAAGCTCACCTCGTCTCAAGTTTCGTTATCAGCAAACCATGCCCCGTGCAATTAAAGTAATGCAGGCGGGTACAGAGGCTTATATAAAGATAAACTAAGAAATGCATTAATTTAATTACGGTACATTCGATTTTGATACAATGTATTGTCATCCAAGATCTATATGTGATACAATTTTGAGCTCTCTAGGACGATTAGAATTGGTTTAATTTTACGTTGGCAAATTTTAAAAATGCGGACAGACCGACACGAAAGCAAGAAATAATAAAATATAGATAAACTAAAAAGTTCAATAATTTAATAACGATACATTCTATCGATCTGAGATTTTCATACAATGCATTGTCATCCACGATTATTTCTGTGGTAAAATTTTGAGACCTCTAGGGCCATCAGAAGTGGTTTAATTTTACGTTGGCATATTTTAAAAATCTTGTACAGACACAAACAATACCAGAGGAACGAAAGCGAGTTAATAAAAACGTGGTAAAAAATGAGACGCTCAATGCAGTGTGTGCTCGGTAGGCGTTTTCAAACCCATTTTGTTAAAACATACACCAGCCATGGGGAAAAGGTTCACCCAATAGAATTGTTAGGAATGTAGGACATATGCTATGATGGCGTGGGTGAGCGGTCCTTTATATACAGGGGAGAAATCATGAGGCGTCCTCTCTCCCAGATATGACAGGTCACCCAGAGAATTATTCCAAAAAGGGACTGCAGCGAAGATGATTATAGTAATTTGAGGTTTCCGCCGCAACCCCCTTTTTCTTTAAAAAAAAAGAAACAAAGGAAGAAAAAAAAATAAATTAAAAAAACAACAACAGAGAATTATGTTCTAAGGGGCTAGACTGTGTGGAACCGAGCCTTGCTGAAGGGGTTCAGGTTTGTTAGACTGTTAGACTTATAAGGATAGTCAAATGTATGTTAGAGTTAGATGTTATTATTCTTTTATGTATTGATTGATTGATGTATTGATATACTGTTAGTCAATATATGTATGTGTTTGGGTATTTATATTTTTAGCAAGTATTGTAAGGTAGTGTTACCTGCCTTCCTTTGAAGGAAGTACGGTAGGGTAGTGTTAGCTGCCTACAGTGAAGAAAGTAATGTAAGGCAGTGTTACCTACAGAAACGAAAGTAACATATGGCTAGAATAGCCAAGTGCAACTTAGTGTTGAAGTGAGCACAAGATGTGCTCTACAGGCAAAAGTGGGCAAGACGACCCTGAGCCGTGACGAAGTGAGAACCAGTGCTGAAGACGTAGCTGAGGGGGCACGACTTTGAAGTCTGGGAACGCCCACTAGAGTTAGCGGTCGAGCGAGACGGACAGGTGGTCAGACTAGCATAAGCATTTTGGAGGCGGAACCAGGTGTCCGAAGAGGAGAAGGACATGGACCAGTTGTTAATGTGAAATTGAGAGGTTAAGTCGAGATCACAACGCACCGTTTATTTTATCGAAGTGGCTGCTCGTCTAGAAGTTCGAAACCGTACTTCCGGTAATGAAATGTTGTATTTTTACACTTTAAAATAGGGAATAAGTAAATAGGGAATAAGTGCAATTATTTTTATCCATTAACGTAATTAAGATTGTAGTTTTAGGGTCTGGGTTAGGTTTAGTTGTCTATTTTTTAAATCAAAACGAACTTCGAGACGACTAGTATTCATGCTGGATGACTCGAACGCGAGACGAGCAGCATGCTGGATGACTCGAACTTCGAGACGAGCAGCATCGGCCTTATTTTATATGTTCTGTAGCTGAATATTATTGTCAAGATATTCATAGTTTGTAATCAATGTCATTTTATATTTGTAGGTATATATTTTATGTAAATAAATATTTCTCTCTGTTGTACACATAGGTGTTAAGTGTCATTTATATGTGTTTAAGTATTGCAGTTCAAGATATGTATTAATACTTAAAACACTGGTGGCTAGAGCCATTATATAATATTACTCCTACACAATAGAGTCAAAATACTACATTTTGCCTAGACAGAGCGAATGTAATGTAACTTACAACAAAGCAACAAAGCTAGAATTGGGCCTCTTTGTTTCCCTCCTCGCTGCACAACAGCGTCAAACAACTCAGAAGAACAGTCGTTTTCGGAGCTAAAGAGAGTAACACAATTACTTAAAATCTAACATCATATATATATATTTAACCTCAATTATCCAGCCGTAATGCTGAAGGACATCACTCTGCTTTTTTTTTAATATATAGACTTTAAAATCATGATAATTTTGGCTTCCAGATTAACATTAAACACCCTCCACACTATTATTAATAATTGAACAATTTCATGCGGACGTTCGAAAAGAGTTATTTTTGTGTGCAGTAATTTGGTGCGCTGCTTTCTAAAATTTCTCGCCGTAAAAAGATATTATATGACGTCATTGATTTACCTCATGTTTTAATTTTGGAAAAGGGAGTGATGTAAAAAGAGGATTTTAGGATTATTAATTATAAAATCCTTCGTGTACATTTCAGGGATATTTCGTATTTATCATAAAAAGATAAGTAACTTGGGGTTTTGAAGAATGTGGGTGCCGTAGGTGACCTAAAAAAAGTGGGCGCCGCAGGCGCCACAATGCCGCAGCACAACCTAGTCATATATAGATTTACCCTCGATTATCCTGCCTAACGCTAAGGGACATCACTGTGCTTTTTTTAAAATTGAAAATATAGACTTAAAAATCATAATCATTTTGGTTTCCAGATTAAAATTAACCAAACACAGCACGAAACTTTGACGTCAGCATTTCTGTTGTGAACAGTGCTGACGGACTCAAAGAGTTATTTTTTAGTGCAGTAATTTGATGTGCTGCTTTCTAAAATTAGTAGAGTCACGGACAGGACAGACGGGAAGTGCAGTTAAAAAATATTATATATATGCTTTGTGTACATTTCAGGAATTGTTCGTATTTATCACACACGGATAAGTTACTTGGGCTTTTGGGCAACCCCTATTATAAAATATTTTGTGTACATTTAAGGAAGTTTAATATTACGTATTGATCATACAAAATAAGTTAGTTGGGCTTTTGAAAAAAGGTGGGCACCGTAGGCGCCCTAAAAAAAGTGGGCACCGCAGGCAACAAACTAGTAGGAGAGAACACGCTTTGTGATGCACATAGAGTCATAATTAATGTTGTCAATTGTTTATAATGACCTCATTCGTTCTTTAGCACAAAAGAAAGTTTGTTGTATGATTCAAAATCATTCATATAATAACGTTACTGTAGTAAAATAGCAGGACTGGCTTTATACATAGGAAAACTAGGCAGCCAAAGGGCATCCCATTAGTCTTATCATTAGTGGGGGCCTCAAACAAGAGTATTTTCATTTTTTTATATAATTTTTATATTTCGTTTAGGGCCACCCAATTCACTTCGCCTAATGCGTCCATTTCCCTTAGTGCAGCCCTGAATATAAACTGTATTATTCTGATTTTTGCTAAAGTCAATAAAGGTGATGAAACATGTATGTTCTGTATACTAGTGCATTTAATTTGCTAAATTTTAAAAATAGCTTCGACTTTGTTGGGGGGCGGTTGGGGGGGGGGCTGAAATGGCAAGTGCCTAGAGTCCCTGAGTCTCTAATTTCGGACCTGGAAACATTAGTCATCTTATTTATCTGCACTAACCCACACACACTAGATGTGGTAGACCAGGCGCAATGTTTTTATTTTTTAAAAACATTTACCGTCATGACTTGGCATTTCTGCAGAGAAAAAAAAATCATTTCACTTACAAAGCATGTGAAAGTAGTCTATGATCATTTTTAACTTTAGAATAAACGAGTTAATTTCCTTTTCCACCCATCATAACATGAAGACCATTTTAAGAAAATATGCTGATACATTAAATCCTTCCATTACATTTATTGAATTTATTTTAGTAATTTTCCATAATATTTCTTTGCGTGGTGATAATCGCACATGGCCAGACATCTATGTAACATTAACAATTTTATTTTAAAAAATAAGTATTGGTATGGAACAGATTACATTTGTTTTTGTTTTTTTACTAAAATAAATGTTTCTAAAATGAAATTGCAAAAGCGAAATAATACGAATACATAATTAATAAATACACAATGAAACTAAGTGGCCGTCAGATTTCAGCTCATTTTGACTGAATTAAATATTACATTAAATTTTTTTGTTGCATTAATGTTTGCAAGAAAACTACTATATAGTAAACAACATCGTTTAACTCGAAATTCAGTGCATACAAGGAAACCATCATATCGCTGCATTAAACTTCTGTAATTAAAATACTAACACCTTAAAATTGTGACGTTTGTTGTTTGTGTGTATTTGTTTGTTTGTTTGTTTGTTGTTTTTTTTTGTTTGTCAGCTGAAGCACATGTCTGAGTCTGTTTGGTTTTGTTCATTTTATCTTTAGTATGTCACATGTTGTACGCACGTGCATGCTCCGCTCTTGTGAATATTAAGAAAATTAAATCAGGAAATCCTTAACTTCCTGACATGTTGCATCCGACTTCAGATTAAACCCGATTACATTTTTGTTAGACAATTAACTCTTGTAATACATATATAGATTTGTGTGTGTTTTTTTTTGTTGCTTGTATTTTTAAATGTAAGTTGCATGTATTTCATAGTAACAAAACAATTTTTACGACTTCAATCAAAACTTTTATTTTTAAATCGATAACAAAGTATAGGTAATTAGTATTTCATCCATATCGTAATGGATGTATTTATAATTCTTTGTAGGGATCATGTTAAATTGAAATGGGAAGGAAGTTTTGAACGTTATCACATGAACAAGAGAAAGAACAATCCAATTTTCAGTAGCTGGCGCTTAAACTACCTTTTATATAGCTTGGAAAAGGAAACAATATAGTTTAGTCCCCCGGCGCCCCATTAATATCAATGTTAAAAATAGTTTTCACTAGTTAACATCCAAGGAGCGAACTCAACAATACCCAACGATTCATAATGAACGTATGAGTGGTGTATTCAGCTATAAAGGACAACCATACATGCAAACAGGTATTTCTTCATAAATATATATATATATATATATATATATATATATATATATATATATATATATATATGTATATATATATATATATATATATATATATATATACAGATTACATTGTATAAGCTGTATTGCTTGTTTTTTTTTGTTGTTTTTTTCTACTATTTTATTTTTTTTCTTACTTCAAGTTACATTGAAAATACAATATTTAAAATATATATATATTGATGCAATGGGCATGATTGTATTCTGATTTTTTTCTGCCTCCATCTGCAATGGCATATTGTCAAAGATTAGCAGATGGTTTTATAGATAGTAAAATCCTTGGAAGATGCTTTCAAGTACAACTAGGCAGAATTCAGTAATAATGTACATGTAACTGTTTCCGGAATATGAAGATACCACTTAACTATTTTCAAGACTTGTTTAAAATGGGCCAGGAAGCTTAAATAAAATAAGTTTAATGACTTTAAAAAAAAATAAAAAATTACGAGTTTAGCATTAAAGTGACAAAAAAGAAATGCAAGCTGCGACATGACTAAAATATCCTATGGGGCCGGTGAGGAGGTCTACAGCAGCTAATTTGGTTTGACCACATAAGAGTTTGGACAAGGGCTGAGGTGGAATTTAATACTGGCCGCCACTTTAGATATGCGAATGTTGGCATCGGCGTCTGTGGATGTGTCCATGCGCTCCCAAAACGATAACAACGATAACGGAATTGATGATGATGATATCATAAACATGTTAGCCGCAAATATATAAAGTGGAATTACAATGTTGATTAATTCAGTCGTGTTATAATTATCAGCTACATCAATATGTATTTAATTCTTGCATGTAAAATTTATAAAGTAATGTATGCATATAATGATAAGATAGTAATATATATATATATATATATACATATTTATATATATATATTTATATATATATATATATATATATATCAATGTATATATATTGTATATAAATAATATATATATATATGCATATATATATAATATCATTTATAGGCATAAATGCATCTACATTATACAATTACACAATGCTATTTCAAAGATAGTCTTAAACAATTTTACATATATTAATTTGTTTTTATTTGTATTCTTAAAGAATAGGTGTTTAAATTTGTAATAAGATAATTCAAAATATTAGCTTCTTTTGTCCTACAGTTGTATCAAATGGATTATTCAAATTACAATTAAACTCAATTTTTCTTACAAGCTTGAGACTGGTTATTTTCAATTATATTATATTATATTATAGTGTGTTAACATTGGCAACTTCGGGAATTGGCCAGCCATTTCACGAAGTGGCTGATTTCGGGCTTTGGTCGTAATATATATATATATATATATATATATATATATATATGTGTGTGTGTGTGTGTGTTTTAGTGTGTGTGTGTGTGTGTTTTAGTGTGTGTGTGTGTGTGTGAAAAGCCACTGGAACTTGTGTTTTCCTTATATTAAAATAATGTTTTATTACAGTGACCCTAAAAACTTTAAAATTAAATTTATAATTTCAAATAGTTCATTGCAGGACATCACAATATTATCTGGCACAAACATAAGTAATTTTGAAAAATTAAATAAAATAGCCTTCAAAGCAATACGTACACAAAATGTTGAGTAAATTATAAGCTTATTGAATGAAAAGGGAACGTTTTAGAACGTTATCAACGTTCCACTTTCCTTTCGTACACGTTTGGCTGTTCTATCTTTCGTATATGAGATGACAATCATTTCACTCAAACAACGGCACATGCCATTTAAAAAAAAACACTTCTGAGAAAAAAATTCAGTCTCGTGGGCTCTAACGTACGTAAGGTAATTGACTTTATTCCAAACTAATTCAGCGGGTTACCTATACGCCTCACCTCAACCCAAATCTCCACAGTACTTTGATCTGGGCTACACAATAAATGTAACGTATCGGATGACTCCAACCCTAGCTACGACACTCATGTTTAAACGTGTGACCTATTGTTTGGGTGTTTAAGTTTTCTCACATGCTTTGTTTCTTAAGACTGCTACACAAAAAAGTAATCCCATTTGAAAGCTCTTGTAATATATTTTAAAAGTCAAATTGAAAATTGTATACATTTACAAACATTGGCTACTTGGATTTTTTTTATATTTTCTACAATAAATTTAGTAAACGCTACTGGTAAAAGACGGTAAGAATATGTTTGAATTATAATGCACACACAGAAATTTCAAATTTCGTTTATGTCCTAACATCAGGTGCTACTCACAAACGCAAAGAAATAAAAAAAATTCCAAGACTTCAGTGTCACTTCCTCGTATTACTTCATCAACTTCGTCTTTCAGTTGATTTGTCTGTTATTCTTTTAAATAACTCTGGGCAATTAACCAGCTCTAAAAATGTGTCTACACGGGCATACACACAATTAGCCTGCCAATTGTTACGCGCCTGACTAAACTTATAATTGTTGAATTTCCCATAATCATACACAAATACATGCATAACAAATAAAAATTATGTTGTAAGTAATTAAGTTTAATAAAACACTTATTTATAATTTCCAATAATTAAGGGGATGATTTTATTTTAATCGGGAGAGACTTTATTTTGTGGAAGACTTTATTTCGTGACACAGGATTTAGACTTGATGAGGCCCTTATGGCCCTTTATGAGACATATGGCCCTTTAGCATTTCATATACAGTGGTACCTTGAGATACGAGTGCCCTGACATATGAGTAATTTGAGATACGAGCTGTCGAGCAGGTGAATTTTTGTTTGGAAATTCGAGTAAAATTTGAGAAACGAGCACTCTCAGGAACTGCCGACCGATGAATTACAAAAGTTACATTCACACCAGCATTCCAAGGTTCTGCAAGAAATTGGTTTTGTGGAAGAGCCGGAGATGGATTAGAGTTATCTCTACAAGTGAGATAAAAGAGATTTTGGGAACGAGTGAGAGAGTTTCACAGTACGTGGAAAAGAAACACCCCGAAAAAGTTTCAACTGATTGGAGCTATTTAATGACACTTGCCTAACTCATTTCCGCATCACTCTGAAAGGCAGGAATAAACAAACCTCCTTGGACAGATTTTTAAAATTGTTTTTTATTTATTTATTTTTATTTATTTATTTATTTTTTAAATTTTTTAATCCGGCAAAAAAGGCAAATACCAGGGAAGAGAAAAGAAGTGATTAAAATTAAGCATACAGTAGCAATTAAGTTGTGTGTAAGTTACATTTAAGTGACCAAAATACAAATATGTATGTAAACTTCAAAAAACATTTGTTGATGCTTTACATTCTCTTCTATTCGCTTCTATTATGTTTTTATACCATATTTGACATATATAAATACATTTATCTGATTCAAAAACACTTAAAAAAACAATTAGGGGTAGCAAATTTTTGGGCTGGAACGGAATAATGGCATTTCAATGGGGGAAATTGCTTTGAGATACCAGCAATTAGACATACGAGCAAGGTTACGGATTGAATTAATCTCGTATCTCGAGGTATCACTGTATTCTCTATAAGTGCCAAATATAAATTTCAGGTTAAAATTATATATTATCAGAAGTGTATAGATAATGAAATAGTATTTAACTTATCATCTATTTAATTTATAACAATTGTAAAATGTAAAACTATAGTAAAAGAAACAAAAATTACTTTAAAATACACATTTTGCAAAGACGTATTATCTAATATATTATAAACTGGTATAAGGTTTAGGAATTATATTAAACTAACATATTATTTTTTTTTGCTTTGGACAGATCAAAGTAACTGATGACATAATCCAAATAATTTGCGTAATTTATTACTTTCTATGCAAATGAAACTGAGGGAAAATACTTTATATTGAGGCATTGTTGTTCTAAGTTTATTTTGTGTATCCCCTTCAGCTGAAAAAAAAGCAATTTGAAACTTAATAATAAAAAAACAAGCGCTTATTTGCTTATACTTTAAAGAATGATAACTGTTTAATGTAACCCTATAAAAATCCTGGTGTGTCAGAATATCTTACTCCGCTCAAACATGAGCTTGAATACGTCTTTCATATTGATGAAACTGAGTGATTTCTACTTGACTTCTTGATTCATGGCCAGATCTTCAGGCTATGTTTGTCATACAACACTAACTCCTTCACATATATTCTCTTACTTAGAATTTAACTTTGTTACTAATACAAATGTTTATGCCGCCTTATCGTATACAGTGCAAGACCTGAGTCTAATAGATCAATCACAGGTATACTTTTTTTATTCTCCAATTTTCCTCAAGGTTCTCTATCATGTTTTATATTTTTTCCTCTAAATCTGCTTTTCTTGCAATTAACTTCTTCGTCATAATTGCTATGACTTCTAATATGTCTGTTTTTTTCGTAATCCACAGCTGGCAATTTTTCCTCTTCTTTTTCTTATAAATAATTTAACATATCCTTGGAATATTTAACAAAATTATGAAAGTTAAGCATACAATATCATACATACATCCGAGTTTCTAGACTTATTTGCAGGTCTTTTTCACGTATGAAGCGCGTGTTGGATGACGGGGAGATGGCACGTGAGAGAGAGCGCGGGAAGAAGGTTCGAGATGATCAGAGTGGGACAATTCTGGTGTCATGGCGGATATGTGTCTGAGTATTCCAAGTTGTATAACCTCAAATTATATGTTATGTACATAGTGTAGATATTAAAGTTGTGTTTTTGAAACCAGTTCTTCGCAGCCTTATTGTATGCAAGGTTATGTATTGAGCAAACGCCTACAAGATAAAGTAATAAGTAAAACATCGCAAAAAGGTTACATTGGTGTCTGAAGTGAACAAATATTGAATTGTTATCATGAGAGATATTTGAGGAAGTGACAATGATTTTGTGTATTCAAAAGAGGAAAGTATTAATTGACGACAGAAATAAAGTGAGCCATCATAATTTATGAATATTCAAGTTCGTAAGCAGCAGTACATACTCTTTTGTAATTGAATGAAATATACGATACAAGAAGTTTTCAATATGGCGGCTTAAACGCACTTGACCACTGCGTGCACTGTAAAAAAACTAGGTCATCCCAGTTGGTTCTAACCTTACAGTAACACAGTCGACAGTGTGTACATGCCTACTCTCTGCTAAACACGGTGAACGTATATACGACAGAAAACTCACTGGTGCTGGTGGATTCCAGGAAATGTTTTGTAAACAAACCTTGAACTTGAGAAGCTATGGACTATTAACAACTGTGTCAGTGTGAATTATAAATTAAAGAACGGAATTTGTATTCATTCATTGTGTGAAGAGTGTGATAATTGCAATTTGGATTATTTGGTTAAACTGAAGTGTCTAAGAAACCACTATAAATTCTGGAATTCGGAAAATTTGACTAAGTGACTTATTTTATTCGAAACTTTGGACCATCGGATGTGTTTTGTCAATCTGAGGGAGCGTATATATAAAGTATACTTAAGATCCCGTGTGAGGATGCTTTGTTGCCTCATTTTGTAAAAATCAGATTTAATGGTTTAGACGTGTCACTAATTTGGAATTATCGTATTTTGAAATTAAGATTTTTTTTCATTTTGAGGATTCATACCTTAATACATAAATACTTACATTCAATACTGTATTGCTTAACTAATATTATTTCATAAAACGAAACATGGATTACTAAAAAGAATTCACAATGATTGCTAAAGAGATCGGACTAAGTGGAAATGAAATGAAATACTTTATTGAAGAGAAATTCAAAATTGCTGAAGAAAAAGATAGGCAAAAGCAAAATCAAGCTGAAGAAAAAAGAGAAGCTAAAAATAGCCAGATAAGAGGAGATGCGAAAAATAGCCAAAGAAGAAGAGAGGCAAAAACAAATAATTGAAAGGGAAGAACGAGCTGCAAGAAGAGAATTTGAACAACTTCAAATTGACAAGTTTAAACTACAAATAGATTTAGGCCACAATCCTGGTAATGACACAAATAGAAAGTCAGCTAAGAAGGAAACTATCAAAGTTAGAAAATATGATAGCCAGAAAGAAAAACAAAATTATGTGTATCTGGATTATTTGAATCCAAAATGGCCATGAAAGATTATGATGAAGAAGATTGGCCAGCACAATTGATGACTCAACTAACTGGAGTAGCATTTGAAGCTTACAACAGTATAGCCAAAGAAGACAAAAACTTATATAAAAATGTCAAAAAGGCACTTCTATGTCATTTTGGAAAGTCAGAAAATGATTATAGAAAAGAATTTCATGAAATGAGAATCAAGATGGACAAAAATCCACGGATCATAGTGCATGAAGCACAAGTTAAATTAACAAAATGGCTGGACCTTACAGCAATAGATACAAGCAATCCAAAGGCCCTACTAGACAAGGTGTTAAATGACAAGTTCTTAGAAAATGCAACACCAGCGCTATTCACATATTTAACTGATAAGAAAGTTCGTACTCAAGCAAAGCTAACACATGCATTACGCACATTAAAATACTCTCACCCAAATGTGGAAATGGATAAGAGAAAATATATCTTTGCATCAATACAAATTAAAAACCAAGAAAAAAGACAAGAAATGAGAAACCAGAGTCTACAAAACCAAGGCAACAGACAAACTAGTTGCCGGTATTGTAACAAGATATGACATATGGCGAGGCAGTGTTACCACAATAAAAGAAAACCAATTAGGGTGTCACCTAATGGCAGCCCTATAAGAAAGAAATCAGAAGAAAAATCAAGACAAGATCACTTTGAAAAGAAAGGTAGACATGCATGGAGAGAAAAATACAATCATAATTCCAGACCTAGAGATTATTATGAAAGTAGACAATCGTGGAGATACAGATATAATCATATTATAATGAAGGTAGACGATCATGAAGAGGCAGATATAGTTTTGATTCCAGAAAAAGAAATTATGATCAACCATGGAGGAAGAATGAGAAGCAAGACATGAATGATAGAAGAAAGATGAATCGAGATAAAGCAAGAACTAGTGACACTGTAGCTAATATTCACAATCACATATATGGTAGAAGTGATGAAGATCATGGTAGCAGAGATAGAGATGGTACTAGTGAGTCTGAAAACATGTGTGTGGAATCATCTGAAGTAGGAAGAACAATTGGTTGTGTATTAAGCAGAATCAAAGACATAGATACAGACAATGATTTTCAGATAAAGGTTTCTAGTGACAGTGACTCATCTGGTCGAAATTCTGTTGCATTATCTGGAAGCAAAAATGACATCTCAAAAGCTAAGCGACTTATTCAAGATGATGGAATTGATATTGTGAGTAGACATAATCGCGGTCGAGGTTGGTGAATTATTTAACATTTAATAGGCCGAGGAAGCATTGAAAGCACATCTATTTGAATTCATACTCGTCAGTTGAAGAATGACTATTTTTGAACTAGGCTATGCTATTAGCCGACTACAAATTTGACAATAAACATGTTAAGGGAAAGGACAATGTGGTTGCAGACATAGGAAATAGAATGACAATAAATAAAGACATTCTGTGAATTTCTAAATGATAAAACCAGAGACTGTATTAATATTAGTCTGTGAATTCCTAAATGATAAAACCAGAGATTGTATAAATATTAGTCTGTGAATTCCTAAATGATAAAACCAGAGACTGTATTAATATTAGTATTTTTATTCGCTGAACAATAAACAAGGAGCAGTGTTTGAATTCCACTTGATATATATTTAATTTTATTTTTAAGAATATTGATTTTTTAAAGACTTTTACTTACACAAAAGTAAATTTGTGTTAAAATTTCAGTTTCATTTTTTCAGTACAGGTAGATTGTTGAAGTCCTACATATTTTTTTCTTGATCGTTATGTATAGATATTGTTTTTAAGGCAATGAATGTCCATTGATGATAAAAATTTGAAATTTGAATATACATGTAGATTAATTTGATTTTATTAAGACAAAAAATGTTGTATTTCATTAACATTTTTCTTGAAGGATGGGTGGAATGTCACGTGTGAATCGCGTGTTGGATGATGGGGATAGGTCACGTGAGTGAAAGCGCGGGAAGAAGGTTCGAGATTATCAACGTGGGAGAATTATGGTGTCATGGCGTATGTGTGCCTGAGTATTCCAAGTTGCATAACCTCAAATAATATGTTATGTGCATAGTGTAGATATTAAAATTGTTTTATTTAAACCAGTTCTTCAGAGGACTATTGTATGTAAGATTATGTATTGAGAGAACGCCTACAAGATATAGTAATAAGTAAAACATAACAAAGAGGTTACAGTCTTGCAGTTATTACTCTTTTTCAATTCATCCAGGATGTACTTAAACAAATAAAACATTAACGTAAAATCTAACTACTGAATTTTAAGCAAAATGTGCATGGCTTGATTTCTTATGAAATCCTTTATATTAACTCTTGGCATCTGATTAAAGTCTTCCTTGATTGTTTGTCGAAAAAAAACTTTTGATCAATTTGTATCCCACTTCCTCATATGCTAGTGAGCTCAAATTTTGCAGCCAGACTCGTGCCGAGGATCAACGTGATATAACAAAATTTAAGATCGATCGATAGTACTGTAATTAAATTAATTCCTTTTTAGAATATCTATATTTATCTCTATGTAACATATTAACGTGTGTGCTAGAATATCATTCTGCGTATTATATTGAACAACCTTTTTGATACTTTCCTATCGCACGGTGCGGTGCGTATTATATTGATGATATTTAAAAAAAATATAATCCCGATAAGTAAATGTAAATGCTAGTAATTGATAGTCTGTTTTGCGGTGCGCACTATATTAAACATGTTTTTATAACCCTTTTGCCTTGATCAAATCGAGCTGAAATTTAAAAGGCAGACTGTAGTGTTGTTGTTTTGTACTATAAATCCTTTACATTTAAGACATAACTAAAAATGTTGTAGTTTTTGATTGTCATGCGATGCGTATTATAATGAACATACTTTTAGTCATGTCTCGTAAATAAATGATTTATAGTCCAACATTTGTTGTTACGTTTTTTTTATTCTGTAGTATCAATATACAGGTAAAGTAGTGCATCAATTATCTAATGATATATATCAATTATTGTACTTGTGATCATTGCACAAGGTTCCCGTCTAGAACTTTTGAATCATGTATTTAATAATGACATAAATACTTCCCATATATGTGTGGATAATGAAACAAAGAATATATTTCTTAAATAATTCCACATTTTAAAAAACAATAATTCATCTTAATAACAGTCAACGGATGCACTACCAACAAGATTCAGGGAAATACCTACACATGAAATATACATAGCATATTTGTTGATCTTAACTAATATTTATAGCTTTCAGTTGCATACAGCATTTTAATATGACTTACAAAACTAAAATTATGTTTCTCTTATTTTAAAGATATGTGTGCACAATCTTAGCAATACTTTTCTCTGTGTGCTAATCATTTCTAGTAAGTAGTTAAGTTCCCAGACTGATGGTCGTAGGGGATCCTAATGTTTCCATTAGAGCTTAATCGGGGCATGTTTATACCTGGTGGGTGTCCCAATTCCCTTCCAGGGGTCAGCGGTGGACTTTCGTAGCATATCATTTGTGGCTTGCGTCGTATCGTTCCCACGCCCCTCAGCTTTGTAAGGCGAGCGCACTACCGACTTCACTACCAAGCCATCCCACTGCTAGGGGGGGGAGTAGCCCACTATCTGGTACAACAGACCTCACAAAAACAGTGAACTGATAATTGGGATTGGTCATGCACGGAAACTACAATAAGCTGAACTTTTGTGAGGTTCTTAAATCATCCATAATTGTGTCACTTAATTTATGTGCAATAATTTGAATAAATTCAGCATATGCTGTAATCATGGGCGCCCGCAGACAATTTTCTAGGGAGGGGGCAAAATATTTTTAGTAATGTTTTAATGTAGTTTTAATTTACTGTATCGTATATGTATGGTAAACGAACGGACTGGACACTGTAGTAATGAAGGGCATACATTAGTACCAAAGTTGTTATTTACACAATGTATGCAAGTATATAACGAAACATAATTTTAAAATAGATGTTATTCTTTTAACAAGAACTGGAGTCGTCTGTTATCCCTGCCAAACATATCTACAATTTTGTCTATAAAGCTTTTTTTGTTGCCGTTCACTTTGCCTCTGTGTACGCTTAACATGCACAACCCAGACAGACGTTCATCTGACATTGTAGATCTAAGCCATGTTTTTACACGACGTAATGTGCTGAACGATCGCTCCACAGTATATGTTGTTGCTGGTAATGTTATAAAAACTAGTAAGGCATACATGACAGCCGGATAAAACTTTGTAAACGGTTACAAGTCGAGGAAATCTTGGCTACTTTTGCATTCTCGCGTTTTCCAAAAATCAAATCAACTCAAGGCTTCAGTTTCAAAATTATCAATGTGGTAGACCTGATTAACAGTAGACATTGTATCCTTAAACTGTTGACGATTCAGTTTGTACAATTTCGAAGGGTGTAGCAACGTTAAGTTAAATTGTGCACTGTTGGCTTCACAAAATCGACTCTCAATTGAGCTAATTAGAGAATCCAAGTATGGAATGTAGACTGTTTGTCTGATGTACTCCTCAACACTTTTGCTTTCTGGATTACTTCGATGCTTTTGTCTTCCACACTGTCTTGGGATAATCAGTTCCATATCCACCTTCTGTGCGAGTAGTACTGTTTTCTCAAAAATATCCCTGAAATAGTTATCGGAATCTCATCGGTGAATTGATATTACACTGAGCAGGTTTTGAACTTGCAGTTGGACTTCTGGAAGATCAACTTGAACAGCTTGAAGAGCCTGAGTAACTGGTTCCAGTATGGCAGAGTACTGTGAAATAATATTGAGACAAAATAAAAACGGGCTGGACTTTGATGAACAATATAATTGATGTGCAGCCTGTCGTGTATTTTCTTTTGCATGCAATGAAAATTCTTCAAGTTGACAATAAATATCTTCAAATTTACTAGACAAAATCCGATTACTTTTATACTTGCTTGTCCATCTTGTCTCACACAGAAGAGAAATATGTGGAACAGAGGACCTCCTTTTTGGACTTTCACGAAAAAATTTAATAATTGCTTTGATAGTACCAATAGTTTTTCGCATCACTGCAACATTATTAAGATCATTTACTACGAGATTCAGTCTATGCGAGGCACAGTGAACAAAGGCAGCGTTGGGGTAAATACTTCGAATTTTTGCCTGAACACCATTTTCTTTCCCGTCCATTGTAGAGCATCCATCATAACCGTGACCCAGCAGATTATTAAGGAGAAGACCAAATGTTTTGCAATGTTCAATAATACAATCAGATATCGTGGCGGTGTCCATATCTTTCAGCGACGAAAATCCAAGGAATTCCTCACGAATCATAGCCTGCTCACTAGACGTATCTACAAACCGGACTCCCAGTGATAATTGTTATGTTCCTGATATATCTGTTGTTTCATCGGCTATGATCAAGAATCCAACAGCATTTTTGGCAGTTTTTACAATGTCTTCTCGCAGAGCTTGTTCAGACATGTTGATCAAATCATTATGAGTTCGTGTGATGTGTAACGTGCAATTTCAGCAGTTGTATCAAAATGTTTTTTTTTAAAATACTGTCTTCGGCATTTCCTTTGGTGCTATTTTCCCCACGAATTGCCAAATCGTTTGTTCCGCAAAATAAGATTGTTGAAATACTAGGATACAGTTTCTTTCTGTTTTCTTCAATAATTCGTTTTACTGAATTATCTACCTGACAAATAATAACCTTATTTGGATCACTAATGGTTGACATGAAGTGTTCAGCATCTTGATGAGACCAACGATGCCATGCTGAGCTGATATGGTTTCTTGCACATTCATTAATATCTTTGTACTTTGTACAAGGAGTAGTAATAAAGGCACCTTGAATTCCTCTTTGAACTGGTTGCGGAAATAAGACACAGAAAATGCAAAAGGCACCTTTTAACCTTGGTGAATATGATAACCATGGACTATACTTTGTCAGCCAAGATTCCCTGAAACAACGTTTTCCACTTCCAGACATGTCAACTTCAAAATCATATGACTGTTCAGGCTTGTATGGATCAGTTAGCAAACGATACTTAAGATCGACAAGAATCTTCGTAGTATATTTTACATAGTTTCAAATGTAATATGTTAACATAGTATCTCCACTTTCAAGCTTGTCAGGTTCTGGTTCTGGTGGTAGCGTTGCTGCTCCAGATGAACAAGCAACTGCGTCGTTTTCCGTTTTTTGCAGACAGGAGTTACCGTTATGTCGCCAACATCTGGAATCGATTGATGTGGCTGTGTGAGAGGTTTTAAAAATTTCCGGATATCCATGACGCCTAAAAGTAAACTGTTTATTGCAATAACTTCTTTGCTTTGGTACACACAGTTAGTGATGTATAAGTTCTTGAACTAACACAGAAAACATATTATACAGTTATGCTACCGTCTATGCCCTACTGACGACTATCTCTACAGCACTGTCCTAAGTCTCTTACATGTCGCAACTTAATGTTGTCTAAAAAAATTTTCTCCCTAAATGTTCTCTTCCTTATATAGTCGGCGAGCCATAAGGTATTTGATCTGGTCCAGCAGTTTGTCATATACTCTAATCTGTCTAATTCATTCCCGGTCATTGTTAGGAGGAATCCGGAAGGCCTCACATCCGGCAGCAAAATACACAACATTGTGCTGGGCTGGGGGGCGGTATTGTTTAGAGAAACGATAATTTTCACCTCTGCCCAACGCATTCCAAGCTCCACCACAATAGTATGGTGGGCTGCAGGGGGGATGGCTGTGGAAGCTTTTACTTCCGAGTCCAATAAATTTCTGGAACCGGATATCCTCACTTCCGAATTCCAGTCAGTCATCAGTAATCCAACACCCCAGGTACCGTCACACTGCGGGAGGGAACAGAGGGCCCTTTGTTGCATGCATGAGAAAGGGGGAGGGGAGCACAGTGGCGGGCGCTCCCCATGTATTGTTTTTGGGGCGCACGGCCACATCCATAATAAAAATACGTATGTTCAAAACAACGTTTGACTCACAACATACGGTTGTACATAAAATAATTAATATTGTAGAGAACCTGTTGGTATGTGGGTGTATTGCGCCTCATTACTACTGGTTGGACTAAACTCTCTGCTTTCACTCAATTCAAACACCAAGACTGTAATACTACATGAAGACTTATTATTTCCTCTTTATTGCCTCACTCCTTGATTCCTACATACACGGTAATCTTTACAATTCTCTTACTCTAACTCTCTTTAGTCCGCACACAATCTACATTCTACTACTACTATCTACACTCTACAATTTAGTTGCCTGAATGGTTGAGCGCTGAACTCTCCCGTGTGATTTTGATATGTCACCTGAACGGCGCCGCTGCTGTCTCAATTCGGTGTATCGTAGAGTTAACTCGTCCTACCAACTCGCCGAGCTATTGGAAACGTGATTAATGGATGACGTATAGACTCCTTGAATATGAATTGGGGAATGACTCTGAGGGTGGGGTGGGGTACCATGACCCGCTCTGGTCTCTTTGTTAGCCCCTGGTCTTCTTTGGGCGATCGCAATCATTTCCCCTGGTCAGTGCTTCGGACGGCTGACCTTTAGATAACAGAGTCTACATTAAGCACCTCTGGGCATCTGGACGCGGTTCGTTCTATTCATCTATCCAAGCTACCGCATGGGGCAGTTCACACATCTTGGTTAGTCCTGACCAGACTAAAAGTCCTTGCCAGCAACAGCAATCTTTGATTTAAAGACCATTTAACTGCCCTAATTCTCTACAATATAGAAAATATAAACATAAGTACCCAGTAAAATGAAATCAGCATCAGCTTAGTTACTTTCTGTTTATTTCTCTTTACTTTAATGCTTTTGTTGTCTAATATTGACAATTTTTTTTAAAATCCATCAATCCAAGGGGTGGAGCGGCAAGCGCACCCCTGCCCACCCTGCGAGCGCCCATGACTGTAATAGCAATATTCCCTTTTTTAATATGCTTGCTAGTCAATAATCTAAATGTTGCTGTAAGTTCGAGTAACCCAAATAAATGTGAGGAGAGCAAAATGTTTCCTTATCTCCTTTGAAATGTAAATACGGTTCTGCCATAATAATTACATATGTTAAATGGAGACAAATTAAAAACGCATAAATTTAATTACGGTACTTTAGATCGATCTGAAATTTTGATACGATGCATTGTTAGGTAAGACGAGTCTATGTACAAAATTTCAGCTCGATGGCATTACGGAAAGTTTGTCATTTTTTACTTTTGTTTTTTCGCCCGTCCACGAACGACAGAGATCAGGACAAGATTTCAAAGTTAATAAAAGGGATTTTTTTTTAAAAAACGGAAAAACAAAGTTTTTGACTATAAATCCCTTATATATGAGACATAACTAAAAGTATTGATTATGTTCAAACGCGACAAACATTGACAGACTGATATGTCTGGTCACCGATCGCTGGTCCGAGCTCAGCGTGACACGTACAATGTAAACAAAAGCACACCGGTACATCAACGGACGGCGTCTACGCGCGAATTGAACTGTCACGTGAAAAAAAAACAATAACAAACTGTGAAATTGAATTACATACGTTGTATAGAGATAAACTAAAAATGCATTAATTTAATTACGGTAGTTTTGATCGATATGACATTTAGATACAATGCATTGTTAGGTGAAATGAGTCTATGTGTGAAATTTCAGCTCGATGGCGTCGAGGGAAGGGGGTCATTTTTGACTTTTGTTTTTCTGCCCGACGTACGAAAAGATGACGACAGACAGAGAGAGAGACAAGATTTCGAAGTTAATATAAGGGATTTAAAAATATAGCTAGACGCATGCTATAATTTTCTAAAAAATAACATTCAACATTTCAAACAAAAAAAATCATTTGCACTAAAATACAAAAGGATTAAAAAATTGTGTGTGGAAAGCCTATTCTTTTTTTTTGGGTGAAATATTTGTTTGTTATGTATTCGTTTCCCCAACTTTTACTGATTTTGAGCTCATATCTTGAAACTATGTCATTGTTGTCACAGCATGATGTCTATTGTTGTTTTGTTCTGTCTGACACGATGTTGTGCTAGTTTAAAGACATGCGTATTCACACACTGCTGTTAAGATCTCTTCCATGAATTACAAACAGGAAGCCACTACATAATTGTTACAATCGCATCGCTGCCCATAATTGCACAAAAGTTTAAGACGGACACGTGGCAAGTAATACGTTTCCGTGCCGGAAAATGTGTGGTTTATTTATGGCACCACAAAAGATGATATTTTGAACAGCTTTATAAATACATTTTTACAATTTAAAGCGTCTTAAGTGTTGGCAAATTGAATAAAGTAACATAGTATCAATTTCTTATAAGGTATCATCAACTGAATTTTTAGAGATCTAATATCAGGAATCAAATAGTAAGTATATGATATATATTTAAATCAATTAAATTATTTAAAAACAAAATTCAGATATTTCTGTTTTAAAGTGCAAATATCATTTAGAAACCATGTATTTAAAAAAATAAATAAATTGGATTCAATAAAAGTTTTTTAATTTCACATCATACTTTTTAATAATAATTAATTATTTAGAAAACTTACAATTAAATGATAAAAGACATGTTTTATATATGTGTATTATTTAATGTTATTTAAAAGTAGTTTCTTCAAGGACAATAAATTGTATTACATTATTGCTGCAAACAATCTCGTTATTGGCAATTTCAACATGTTAATTTCTTTATATTTGTTTACTGACATAACTGTTTCATATGCAGGAGCAACATTACCACATAGAGTAATGTGATCCCGTTAGTTTGTGTTAAAGAATAAGACCATATTTTATTTGATTTAGCGTCAATCAATTTTATTCAGAATCTAATTAGTCATAGCTGATAACACAGCGTATTATATTGCATATTGCCTGTTTTTGATACACAATTATTGGCCCATGAACTTGTGTAAATATCTTTTTTTATGTGTATGTTATGTATGTATAAAATAAAAAAAAGTTATAGTTATACAATTACATGAAATATGATTTAATGCTTACTCTATAATAATTTTAATCTGATAACAAATTTCAAAATTGTGTTGGTTTATTGTCTCGGATAATTAATGCTGTGTTCACTGTTTTGAATCTCATTTAAGGCAGGGATTTGTTCCATGGGCCAAAGTGATAAATATATATATAAATCTGAAGCATTTTTTCTTTTCGTTTCATCTTAAAAACTTTCATACTCACCACATAAACCAGACATTTTGACTGAGATCAAATAAACTTAGCAGAACAACTTCTAAAATGTTCGAATATTTAAATCAAATGTATTAATAACTTTGACATTTTACAAAAAAAAATATATTGTTTATAAATGACATAATATTTCTGGAGAAAATGTATCGGTGAGGCTAGATTCTCATTTTTTTCCATACATGTGCAACATGTAAATTTGTTTTGCCTTATAAACTAGACAGTGAATTATCAATACATGTCTGAAAAAACGGGTATATTTCAGGTTGAAATTATGCAACCTCTACTTCTCTCGTCATATCTTTAATTGGATTAGTATTGGCGAGCTTATCAATTATTGTGAAAAAAATTATTATTTTTTTAAATATGATTTTTTGTTAAATGTATCTGGTTTTTTTCTTCTTCTTTTTTTTTCTTTTTTCAGAAAATGATATATGCATTCATGTTGATAGTAATTGCGGTTTTTATTATACCTCGTAAGTATCTTTACAAATGAATAAAATCGAATAATCTTATAGAAATATACTATCTCAAAGATCATTTATACTCACGAATTTTAAAAAAAAATATCATTAATGTTGTACTAAATAACTGCTATACTGTACGATGTATAATTATATTGAAAGATGATCTGCCATAACAAAGGTATAGGCATTGTTAATAGCGATGAAATAATACCAAATAGTGTAAGCCAATCATTTAGTCTTAAGAAAGTAAATCAATATATATATATATTTATATGTATATATATATATATATATATATATATATATATATATATATATATATATATACATACATATATTAAAACATGTGTGTTGAATTTCATATACATATTTAGAAATAATAACTTAATCTCTTAATAAATCTGGTAAAACAGTTAACTATATTTTTGAGAAATGATTATCCTTAAAGACTTGAACATCAGTGGCTTAGCTAGAAATGTGTAGTAGTTTTCGGGCCCGGGGGGCTTAATCACTTTGGGGGCATATATGCATGGCAATAGCGCAATATTTCATGTTAAAAAACTTCGGACACTAATTTGCCCCCTCCCTCACGTGGGGACCCGGGGAAATTTCGTTTCAAAGTTTTTACCCCCTCCCCCTCCCATAGCTATGCCACTGTTAAACATGTCAATAGTGTTAACACGTCATCGCCATCCTCCACCTGAAGTAATAGACGATGAACGTGAATAGGTAATTTTATAATAAGCAATTCTTAAAACGCAACATAGTTGATATACATAGAAAAAGTCAATACATTAAAAAAGAACAATGTTTTGAACATTATTACTCTTAATTAGGATGAAGTGGTTTGTATGTCTCTGTTAAATGGATACTTAGCAAGATTTGTTTTCAAACCAGGAGGTGAAATAGTTAGCAGGACATAATATAACTCAGCTTCATTAGCTGCAACTCATTAATAATTGTACAGTAGGCCAAAGAGAAATTATTGATTTTGATAACATCAATATTTGTTGCTGTATGAAATACATATGAAAAGAAATAAACTAAAACATTTATTTTGTTCTTTGCTTTGGTATTTTGTTTACCTTTTTTACAACAAAGAAAAATTGTATTTTTTCCAGAAAATAATACTTTGCAATTTTACTATGCATATCATCATAATAGTTATTGGCAAATTTATTTAATGTTTTAAAAAAATCATTTAAAATATGATTTTACAAACATAAATATATCTGAGTTATAAATTTGCAAGAATAATTGAACGTAAATGAAAATAAGGCGAAATGAAAAAAACAAAAAACAAAAACAAAAAAAAATAACAAAACTTAACAAGTTGACTCTAAAAATTACTGCTACATTTAATATATAATTTTGCAGATCGCACTTCGGCTGGGTACTTTCCGGTAATTCTAGGAGAATCTCAATCGTTGTCGTGTAACGGGAATTTTACTTCAGTACAGTGGGTCTTTCAAAATCAGGGACAAAATCAAACACTTTTTAAATGTGATGCATCTAATAATACATGCGTTTCCAGAGATGATGTTTCTACGCTTTACACCGCTGACATTAACACAATTAATGGGCCACATGTATCAACACTTACAATCAAATTGATAACCTCTGCTCTTCATAAAACAAAATGGTTATGTACAGCTAATTATTCTATCCAAGCTTCTACATCTACAGAGTATAAACTGTTAGTGTTTGGTAAGTTGTATTATACAAAATAAAATGTATGTGTAAACATATTAACGTACTACGAGTAGATATTAAATATAAGTTAATCATAGAGTTGCATCAATTTCCATGAAACGATCAAAAACATAGAATGCTACATTTGTTTAATAATTACGTTCTCTTTTAAATAATTTCAGAGAAAAGGGAATATAGTCATTCAAGAAACAATATGTTTCTGATTTTTCTTCTACGTTTAGGCAATTTGTATTAATTGAATTTTTAATTTATTTATATACAAAGATATCAAAGGTTCTAAAGAACGCACGAGATGTGACGATGTGACTTTACATAATAATTGTTTCATTCAAGTAACTTGTTGGACGGTTGAATTCGGAAAAAATTACATTTTTCTTTTGTCAACAAATGTAAGTATTTTTTTTTAATTTGATTTTTTTTTACTGTGAAGTTAATTGGTGGTCATATTACTCTAATAAATTTAATTTTACTTTTAAAGTTAGGTTTCTTAAGCTTAATATAAAAAAATTGTCAAACTTGCATACTGTTTCTCGGCCACATATATACTTACTCAAAAACGCAAGCATCCATGCATGCTTTCTAATTGCAAACATATATGCATACATATGTACGTTCAGACATTCATACACATACAAATGCATACACACATACATATATACATTCATACGTATTTACATAAATTTACGCATACATGCATCCATTAATGCATACATCCATACATACATACCTACACATACATTTACAAACACACACATACATAAATATATTCATATGTAAAAATACATGCCTGCAAACATACATACATTTATACACATGGACGCATACATACAAACATACATACATACATACATGCACACATACGTACACACACATATAAAAAACTTCAAATACATGCATATATGCATAAATACATACATGTAAACATACACACATACATATATATATACATATGCTTAAATATAAAAATTCATATATAACTCAAAACATACATACATTCATAAATACACACATACATACATACATATATACATGAAACATACATACATACAGTCATGCATATATACATCATACACCCATACATACATTCATACACATACATATGTTTTGATAAATACATTCATATATACTTCCTGTCACGTATGAATCACGATTGTATCGCGTGCTGTATGACGGAGAGGTCATGTGAGTGAAAGTGCGAGAAGAAAGAGTCGTCCCATTGGCTAACAATGTTGGGGGATCAGTTGTCAGAGAACTACCGTGGTGGAAGGACAGAATATGTGTGTGTCTCAGGATTCCACGTTGTATAACCTCAAATTATATTTCTTTGTACAAAGTATAAATATTAAAGTTGATTTATTGAAACAAGTTCTTCAGAGGATTATTGTGTAGAAGGTTTTGTGTTGAGAGAACGCCTACAAGAGTTACATATAAAAAGCTAACCATTGACATTGGTGTCAGAAGAAAAAACGACATTTGATAAAGGCGTTTTCATGGAAATCACCAGTATTGTATTTTTCAAAAAGGAACGTACTCATTAAAAGAAGATATATTGTGAGCCATTATTATTTGTGAATATTCAAGTTCGTAAGAAGCTGTGAATAAACTGTTGTGGTTCAATGAACTATTTGATACAATAATATTTCAAGATGACGACTTAAACGCACGTAAACACTGCGTGTGGTGTGTAAAACTGGTTCACACAAGTCCTAATCATATGGTTACACAGTCAACTCAGTTCAAGCCTAATAGTGTACTACAGTGCAAGCACTACCGAGAGCTGGTAGGTCGTTACGTCAACAAGCAGAACAAGCTAGACGTATTGAATCTGGGTCTCATGTCGACAAGCATACTGTCGTCTGCATACAATGTATGGTGACACACGGTCAACGTATATAGGTCAACAGGCTCCCTGCTGCTAGTAGATTCCAGTAAATATTTGTAAACATAACCTTGAACTTGGGAAGCTATGGACTATTAACAAGTGTAAGTGTGAATTATAAATAAAGGAACGGAATTTGTATCCATTCATTGTGTGAAGAGTTTGATAATTTCAATTCTGGATTAATGAAGTGAACTAAATTGTCTAAAAACTACTCGCAAATTGAAAAGTTAACTAAGTGACTTATTTCATAGTAAACACTTTGGACCATCGGATGTGTTTTGTCAATCTGAGGGAGCGTATATATAAAGTATACTGAAGATCCCGTCTGAGGATGCTTTGTTTTCTCATTTTGTCAAAACTAAATTTAATGGTTTAGATGTGTCACTTATTTAGACTTAACATTTTGAAACCAAAGTTTTTTTTTCATTTGGAAGATTTATACCTTAATAAATAGATACCTACATTGCTTACCGAAATGCTTGACTCATATTATTCCATATAACAAAATATGGATTACTACGAAAAATTCACTGCCATAGCTAAAGAGATCGGACTAAGTGGAAAATAAATGAAATACTTTATTGAAGAGAAAGTCAAAATTGCTGAAGAAAAAGAAAAGCTAAGAAAAGCCGAAGAAAAATGAAATCAAAGAATTGCTAAAGAAGAAGAAAATCTAAGAAAAGCTGGAGAAAAAGAAAATCAAAGAATTGCCGAAGAAAAAAGAGGCAAAAGCAAAAAGAGGCTGATGAAAAAGAGAGACAAAGAAAAATCATTGAAAAAGAAGAAAGGGCTGCAAGAAGAGAACTTGAACAAATTAAAAATGACAACTTAAAACTACAAATTGAGCTAGAGAGTAGAGACCACAAACCTGGTAATGACACAAATAGAAAGTCAACACCAAAGGATGCTATCAACATTAGAAAATATGATAGCCAAAAAGAAAAAAAAATGGATGTTTATCTGGATTATTTTGAATCCATCATGGCCATGAAAGGTTATGATGAAGAAGCCCAATTGATGACTCAACTAACTGGAGAAGCATTTGAAGCCTACAACAGTATAGCTAAAGAAGACAATTGCATAGATAACAATGTCAAAAAGGCACTTCTATGTGATTTCGGAAAGTCAGAAAATGAATATAGAAAAGAATTTCATGAAATGAGAATCAAGATAGACAAAGATCCACAGATCATAGTGCATTAAGCACAAGTTAAATTAACAAAATGACTGGAACATACAGCAATAGATACAAGCAATCCAAAGGTCATAATAGACATGTGTTAATTGCCAAGTTTTTAGAAAATGCAACTGCAACTATATTCACATATTTAACTGATAAGAAAGGTCGCTCTCAAGCACAGCTAACAAATTCATTACGCACATTCAAAGACTCTCATGCAAATGTTGAAATGGATAAGCTACAAGATATTTTTGCAGCAATACATATTAAAAGTCAAGAAAAATGACAAGGTATGAGAAACAAGAGTCTGCCAGACCAAGGCAACAGACAAACTATTCGCTGGTACTGTAATAAGACAGGACATATAACGAATAGGGCTGTCAATGTTGTTGAACAAAGCTGCCCGGGTACCCGTGTAAATTTCCAACGGGTACCCGTGTTACCCATTCTAAACGTCGCATAATTTTCACCGTTATACCCGCTATACAATACAACCTAGCCACCATCCATGCACCTTATTTCACACAGTAGTGGTAGCAAACGGCTTGCTTCCAGTAACATACTATTACTAATGTACTCCAAATACCGGTTTAACTATAATTCACTAAAAACTGTTATTCAATTCATGCGGTAAATGCATTCGTCATACTCATAAAGTAAAACTTCAGTAAACTGAATATGCAAACAAAATGTCAACAGCAATGACGTAACGTTCAGAGTCATAGCTTTAATGTTAATATCCACTTGGCGTCGGCAGTCGATGCTAAGGGCGATGAAGGACGCACTACTTCGGTAAATCTCAAGTGATCGTGCTTTGGTCAGTGGAACTGCTTTTGTTGACACCAACAATTTTCTGATATTGGGTGGATCGGCGGTTTGTTTATCAATATTAATTTTATGAATAACATTCAGATGGCGTTTTATTGCGTTGGGTTGCAACCCTTCGCAGACACACTTTCATTACAACGGTTGCATTTTGCCTTGTCGCTGTCAACTCGATTAGCCTGATTCCACACTAAGTCTTACACATCTTGTTAACTTTGGGTGTATTGTTAATATAAATTTTTGGGCTAGGCAAACACGTGTCAATGATCACAAGAAACACAAGCGAATGCAAGGGTTGTGGGTTTGAGCAGTGCCTCTCAAAGTGGGGGTCCGTGTAAATTATCAAGAAAGAAGAGAAAACTATAATTATAATCCTCCAATTGCTACCAATAATACTAACCCTATAGAATTTTTCCTTTTTGACAATAAGAGAACAAATGAAAGAAATAAAAGGAAATAAAATACATTTCGCTACCATGTAAGTACAGGGAAAGTAGTGTAGCGGTTCCTAGTGCAATGGAAAAATTCCTGCCGGTCCGCCATACTAAAATGTTTGAGAAGCACTGGGTTATAGAAGTGAAGATAGGAATGGGGGGGGGTAGAAAAACCGACATTAGATAGTGGGGCCGTCCATAAATGACGTCACGCACCTAGGGGGGGGTCACACTTTTGTGACGATGCGTGACGAGGAGGAGGGAGGGGGGTTGAAGAAATGTGACGTCACATCAAAAGGGTAACTTTAAATAAAACTTCCACTGAAATATTTGGTCGCTTACAATTTATTTAATGACTTTTTATTAATTTTTTTTTAAAATCAGTCCTTCTAAATGTGCCAGTCGGTAGGCCATCAGACGCTGGTTGGCGTAAGCTATCAAGACGCGAAAATTAAATCTAATTATAATCCTTAAGTTTGAGAACCCAAAAGATAACATATGAAATTGCGTCATTTGATGTGGACATCAAAGCATTTGTGATGTAACTGCAGTTCCGTTTGGTTCTCATGGCAGGAGTCGTCGATTTATTTGGCCAAAATATACAAGTTTGTGTGTGCGTTACCCCCCCCCCAACCCCCAGACTCTAGGTCCTGCTCACATGACTCGGGGATTTGGGGGAGTTTCGTTAGCCCTCCCCCCCCACCCGAAAATGCTACTGGTAAGTTTTACAAGCATGACAAGTGTTAAAAATGATCTGAATAGGATTATGTGTAGATATATTCAGTCAAAACGACAAGGAATATCCTTTTTCTTTAAAAAGGGGAGGGGGGAGATCTATTTGATAAAATTAAAAACGTTTTAAGTATGATATAATTGTTCGATTGGTTTTTGGTCAAACGCCCCTTGCCATTCTAGTCTTCTAGATAAGTGCTTCTCAAAGTGTTGGTCCGCGGACCGGTGCCGGTCCTTGCGTCATCCGCTTTCGGTCCGCAGATGTTCTCAAAAAAGGACCGAAAAAATTGTCAGTGCAGGGAAAATAGTGCACCGTTTCTTGATGCAATGGAAAAATTTTTTCTTGCGGGTCCGCCATACTAAAAAGTTTGAGAAGCACTGTTCTAGATATAATGGTAAATGGGTCCCATTTAAAATTAGTCAACTATTCATTAACTTTTATTGAATGCATCAAACTTCTTGACATCGCAATTCGAGAGGAGCACAAAACACATTTTCTTCTTAGCTCAGTTTTTAAGGAATTAATTTTAAATATCACAGAATGGATACTTGATACAGACAAGTCATGTGGATTAAGATTATTGTCACTCGTGTCAATATAAATGAAAGTAGGGTAGATTTAGGTGTCTTCGTATAGTACGTAGGTAAGAAATCTACATAGTTGTCAAATTTTTTTTAAAATGCATTTTTTGGAAGGAACCGGTTCAATAATGGGCATATGTTTCCAAGCGTACACGTACACATGACGTATTTTAATATATCTAGTGGATTGTAGTGGATGTTATAAGTCCCAAATGAGTCTGCATTACCCCCAAGAATTTCCCTTTTTGACACCCCGGATGAGGTTATTTACCTCTGTTCGCCGACCTTTAACTTACGGGATGCCCGTTAGTCAATTGAGGGATTTTTATAAAATAAATGTTTAAAATGTTATGTTCAAATTTGTTTTTTTCTAAACAAAGACGATAACCGTGATGATTAATAGGCAATATTTAATTTGTATGCAGTAAAATGAAATATAATCTAATGATGTTAACACAGTTAGTTTTCTGAAGGCTGTTAAACGTTTTTAAAAATGCTTCACACGGGTTACGATATTACAATCTAGATCTCCACTAAATAAATAATAAATACTTAAATGACAATAAAAGTGATTTGAGTGATACTTATTTTCAAATAGAAAATAAAGTGGGTTTTTTTTTCCTTTTTTTTTGGTTGTTGTTTTGTTTTTTTGTGGGGTAGGGTCAAAGATTTGTGACGGATTTTTAGAAGGGGGGGAGGGGGTAAAAAATCGGTAAAAATTGCGTGACGTCATTAATGGACGGGGCCAGTATCAATCGGTGACCCACTGTCGGTTATTTCAAAGCAAATTTTGTGTTAAAGCAAGGCTTTTTTAATGAACAAAAAAAAACACGGCATCTTTCATCTCTGTGCAGTCCATCCTCACAGCCGACGTCTTACCCATCATACACTGTTAGTAAATATTTAAATTTAATAATACTGGCAACTTTGTACGCAATATTAACATATGTTTTTCTAGGTCAGCACGTGTTAATGAACACAATAAGTAGAAGCTAATGAATGGGTGTGGGTTATAGGGGTGAAGGGAGGAGAGGGGGGAGGGTAGATAAACATTATTAGCTAGTATAAATCAGCGTATTTCAAAGCAAAGTTAGTCAAAGCAGGGGTGTTTTTCTTTTATTAACAAACACAGCGTCTTTCATCTCTAAGCCGCCCATCCTTTTTTGGCAGATGACTTTTGTTTTCTTTATATGATTCTTTTAAAGATCCATAACTTTTTTCTGTTGTGCGATTTCTGTTTCATGTTGACAGAAAAAAGCTTTATCAAAATACATCGTAGTTTTTTGGGACCGTATTTTATTACACGTTGACAGATATTTCTCCTTATATGTACTTCTAAGCATATTTTGGAAACTGAAATTTTAATTTAATAAATTGTTTCGCGAGCCACAATGTAAACACAAAAAAGCCACATGGGAGCCGAAATTTGGCCTACGGTTAATATAGACCTTCAAGCAACATTTTCACGGGTACCCAAGCGGAATTTTATTACCCGGGTAATCACATGGCAACGGGTACCGAGGTCCCGGGTACCCGTTGACAGGCCTAATGGCGAAGCAGTGTTACCACAATAAAGAGCAACAAAATAGGATGTCACCTAATGGCAGTCCTATAAGAAAGAAAACAGAAGAAAGACCAGGACAAGATCACTTTGAAAACAAAGGTAGACAAGCATGGAGATAAAAATATAATTATAATTCCAGACATAGAGATTATGATCAAAGTAGACAATCATGGAGAGACAGATATAATCATGTATCCATATATAGAGATTATAATCAAAGCAGAAGATCATGGAGAGGCAGATATAGTTTTTATTCCAGAATAAAAAATGTTGCTCAACCATGGAGAAAAATGAAAACCAAGACATGAATGATAGAAATGGAAGAAAGATGAATGGAGAAACACATAGTACTTGTGACACTGTAGCCACTATTGACAATCACGTATATGATAAAAGGGATGAAGACCATAGTAGCAGAGATAAAGATGGTACTAGTGAATCTGAAACCATTCGTGTGTAATCATCTGAAGTAGGAAGAACAAGTGGTTGTGTATTAAGCAGAATGAAAGACATAGATAAAAAACATTGATTTTCAGATAAAGCTTTCTACTGACAGTGACTCATCTGGTCGAAATTCTATTGAATTATCTGGAAGCAAAAATGACATCTTAAAAGCTAAGCAACTTATTCAAGATGCTTGAATTTAAATTGTGAAAGGACATAATCGTGGTCGTGGTTGGTGAATTATTGAACATTTAATAGTCTGAACAAACATTCAAAGCCCACCTGTTTGAATTAATACTCGTCAGCTGAGGATTGACTATCTTTGAACTCTGTTATGCTATTAGCCAACTACAAATTTGACATTAAACCTGTGAAGGGAAAAGACAATGTAGTTGCAGACATATTAAGTAGAATGACAATAAATTAAGACAGTCTGTGAATTTTTAAGTGATAAAACCAGAGACTGTATTAATATAAGTCTGTGAATTCCTCAATTATAAAACCAGAGACTGTATTTTAAAAAAAAACATTCTGTGAATTCCTAAATGATAAAACCAGAGATTGTACTAATATTAGTATGTGAATTCCTAAATAATACAACCAGAGACTGTAATAATATTAATATTTTTATTCGCTGAACAATATACAAGAAACTGTGTTTGAATTCCACTGGATTAATATTTAATTTTAATAATATTGATTGTTAAAAGTATTTTAATTACACAAAATTACAGATGTGTTTAAAATTTCAGTTTCATTTTTTCAGTTCAGGTAGATGTAACTGTAACTGGTTATTCTTATTTAATATGTATAACTCTTTTGTAGGCGTTCTCTCAATACATAATCTTGTACACAATAATCCACTGAAGAACTAGTTTCAATAAAACAAATTTAATATTTATACTTTGTACAAGAATAATAATTTGAGGTTATACAACGTAAAATTCTCAAGCACACACAACTGCTCGCCCAACCTTCCCAGCCAATTGGAAGGCTTCTATCTTCCCGCGCTTAATACTCATGTGACCTCTCCTTCATCTGATCTTGCAATTCACTCATGATACACCCATGACATTCCCATGTGACAGTAGACTGTTGAAGCCCCACATATTTTTTCCTCTTGATTTTTATGTCTAAATGATGTGTGTAAGGCTATGAATGTCCATTGATGATAAATATTTGAAATTTGAATATATATAGCGATAAATTTGATTTTTATTAAGACCAAAAATGTTGTATTTCATAAACATTTTTTCTTGAAGGTCGGGGATGAATGTCACGTATGAATCACGAGTGAATTGCGTGCTGTATGACGGAGAGGTCACGTTAGTGAAAGCGCGGGAATAAAGAGTCGTTTCCATTGGCTAAGAAGGTTGGGGGATCAGTTGTCAGAGAACTTCCGTGGTGGAAGGACAGAATGTGTGTGTGCCTCAGGATTCCACGTTGTATAACCTAAAATAATATTTCTTTGTAAAAAGTATAAATATTAAAGTTGTTTTATTGAAGCAAGTTCTTCAGAGGATTATTGTGTACACGGTTTTGTATTGAGAGGACGCCTACAAGAGTTACTTTAATAAGTAAAATTATTGACACCTCCAATCATACATACATTCCTAAATAATATATACATACATATATATAAACAAACATACATACATACATACATACATAAACACATGCATACATGCATAAATACAGAGATAATTGCTAAACATCACAAAGCTAAACTGTGCGAGTACTAAACAATCTCTGGAGACAGCCCTGGAGGGCAAACTGAGATCCACCACTCTAAACAATATGAACATTGAGAATGTTTGGACGAACTTTAGAGATCAAATCTACAGCACAGCCTCCCAAATCCTTGGACCCGCGTCAAGAAAGCACCCAAGACTGGTTCGATGACAATTGCGATGAAATCAAGCAAATGTTGGCAAAGAAACATCAACTCCACAAAAGACACATCAGCAATCCTAGGTCTTCAACCGCAACGGACTCATATAGTAGCATACGCCGCGTCATACAACAAAAACTTCGATGGATGCGAGACTCATGGCTAAACAAGAAAGCTGATGAGATTCAACAATATGCAGACAGGCATGATATGAAGAATTTCTACAACGCCCTTAAGGAAGTGTACGGACCCACAACGTCTAATTCATCCCCGCTTCTCAGTGCTGACGGGACATATCTAATTACTGACGGGGAGAAGATTCTTGAGCGCTGGGCTGAACACTTTCATGATGTCCTGAACAGCAACTCAAGTATTAATGAAGATTCTATCAGTCGCCTCCCTCAAGTACCAATCAACCTGGCATTGGATGACCCGCCTACACTTCTTGAGACGCAAAGAGCTGTACATCTTCTGTCATGTGGAAAGGCTCCTGGAGCAGACTCAATTCCAGCAGAAATATACAAAGAAGGTGGCATGGTTCTACTGGAAAAGCTGCATGAAATCTTCCTAATGATGTGGCAGCAAGAGGCTGTCCCCCAGGATTTTAAAGATGCCTCTATAGTCCACTTGTACAAGCGAAAAGGGAACCGCCAAGCCTGCGACAATCATCGTGGAATTTCACTGCTATCAATTGCAGGAAAAATACTCGCCAGAATTCTCCTAAATCGCCTAAATGCACATCTGGATCAGGGACTTTTACCAGAAAGCCAATGTGGTTTCCGGAAAGAACGTGGGACCATTGACATGATTTTTGCAGCAAGGCAATTGCAGGAAAAGTGTCAAGAGCAGAATATGGACCTATTTTCCATTTACATAGACCTTACGAAAGCCTTTGACACAGTCTGCAGAGAGGGCCTATGGAGGATTATGGCCAAAGTATGGGTGTCCAAATAAGTATATAGCCATTGTAAGGCAATTTCATGATGGCATGCAGGCTCGAGTCCAGGACAACGGAGAGGTCTCTAAACCATTCCCTGTCACAAATGGCGTTAAGCAAGGCTGTGTTCTGGCCCCAACATTGTTCAGCCTCATGTTCTCAGCCATGCTCACAGAGGCCTTCAGGAATAGAAATGTAGGCATGGACTTCAGGTATCGCACTGATGGTCGTCTGTTTAACCTCAGGAGGCTTAAAGCTAAGACAAAGGTCAAATCAGACAGCATCCTGGAACTTCTTTTTGCTGATGATTGTGCCCTTAACGCAGGGCTCTGAAGCACAACTGCAACTAAGTGCTGATAAATTTTCCAGTGCGTGCTCTAACTTTGGGCTCACCATCAGCACAAAAAAGACAGAAGTGCTATACCAGCCGGCCCCGGGCAAATCCTATACTGAGCCTAACATATTCATCAACGGCAACAAAATCAACACAGTGAGCCGCTTTACCTACCTTGGCAGCACACTGTCCCAGAAGGCCAATATTGATGACGAGGTGAACTCCAGAATCTCAAAGGCCAGCGCAGCATTCGGTAGATTGCATGACAGTGTCTGGAACAGAAGGGGAATCAGCACCCAAACAAAACTAAAAGTATACAGAGCTGTAGTGCTCCCCACCTTATTATATGCATGTGAAACTTGGATTGTATACCAACGCCATGCGAGGTTGCTGAACCACTTCCACACCAAAAGCCTTAGAAAAATTATCAATATAAAATGGCAGGAAAAAGTTCCAGACACCGAAATATTAGCCAGGTCAGGACTCCCCAGCATCCACACTATCCTCATGCAAAGCCAACTACGCTGGGCGGGGCATCTAGTGCGCATGCCCGACCATCGCCTACCCAAGAGGCTCTTCTATGGTGAACTTACCGAAGGGCATAGAGCACGCGGAGGTCCACGAAAGCGCTACAAGGACGCACTTAAAACGGCTCTGAAGGCCTTCGACATCGGACATGACTCCTGGGAAGCAGCAGCCAGTAACCGAGCCCACTGGCGCTCTACGATATGGAATGGCGCAGCTGTCTGTGAAGCTAATAGACAACAGGCTGCCAAGTTAAAACGCCAAGCCAGAAAGGAACGTAACCAAAACCCACCTGAAGGGACCGCTTCTATCTCTTGTCCGACATGCGGACGCTTCTTTCGTGCAAAAATAGGGTTAATAAGCCACCAGAGAACACATGTGGCGGCCCAGCAAATATGATGAGAGTGGTCATCGTCGATCACGACGGACGAACAACAACACAGAGATAATTACATTTACACATACATATACACACAAAAAACTGTTATATACATGCATACACTCATAAATTCAAACACTTTTACATACACGCATACATACATCCACCCATACATGCATACATACATACATATATGCATACATATATATAGACATATATGCATACATGTTTAAGTAATTTACGTGACATCTTTTCGCAGTGGTTTGTTTATTTTTAGTCTTTTTGTTCGAAGCTCATTTGCATTTTAAAATGAACCAACAAAGTGATTTTACTAGATCTAATTTTGTTTACACAGTTTATACATTATTTCTTATTGATTCGTCTTAAATAGTTGCCAAATTTGAACTGGCCACTGATGATGATTATATTCAAATATTTGTTTGCTTGTTTCTGTAACCATGCCATGCAACACATTCTTTTTTTTAGCCTTAACAGTTTATTTTTTTAAGAGGAGCGAATTGAAATAATAGAGAATCATGTCATTTCTATTATTATATTTTTTTTATTCTTGAATGTGTATTTTCATAGGGAGCCGAAGATGTAAAAATTAATGTTGGTGGTACTGTTAACTGTCCAAGGAATATAGTTAATGAATTTACTTTTAACACATGCAAGTTCAACGTTTCTGCTACTGTCTTAAATCTCGGCAGTCATCGTTTTAGAGTTGCTTTTGGTGATGGCACTTCTACCAATGTTATTTATAAGAATCCGGGTACCTACACACGTCCCATTGAAATAAGTAACTATTTCTAATCTTACACGTTTTAAATAAGTTGTGTGAATGTAAATCATATTAATTTATTTTGGAAAAAAAATGTCTGGTATCCCATGACAGGATACATCAACATTAGCAAAATATGTACACACATTCCAGTTAATCATGAAAACATGTTTTTCAAACATTTTCTTTTTAAATTAACAATTTTAAGTCACGATTCCGTTGATTTTCAATGTATCGGGTTAAATTTAAATATGCCAGTTTTTTTTATACGTCTCCGTAAATTTCCTTGATTTTTTCAAGGACATCATTTAAGTGTCTTTAGTTTTGATTTATATTTAGACTTAGGCGATTTATTACATTTACACGAGAGTAACAAAAAAAAACAAAAAATAATTCCAAAATGATATCTGAGGACACATTAGGGGAGTTAATCATTGACGAGTTTGAAAAAATATGGACATTTTTTTTGAAGTGTTCAAAAAGAATAAAAAAGGTTGTAACTAGTGAAATTTTACATTTGAAACAGTGAATTTTGTAATCGTCTTTTCATTAAAACCCTAAGGTTAACTAAGGTGAAAATCACAAATGTTTATCGACTAGTAAACTATAATACAAATGGACGAGTAGACAAAAACAAATTTGATTAGCGTCACTAGGGTCAGTGTAATCCGGTATGGTAGGTCATGGTGTAACCAGTTCACGACTTGCCCTACTAACTTACTCTGAATGAGCCAGTGAGAAATAACGTAAACATACATAATTTTACGCTTCGGTGTCATTCTTTGTGATTGCGTCTCCCTCTTTGTGGTCCGCAACCACTAGTGGCGCCTCTGATAAGCGTAGTACGCTATAATGTTATGTATAGAAGAATCGATTATAATAAATAATTTAGCTAGAAAAGTCTACATAAGGCTAGGTTCATCTATCAAGCTTAGTACACTCTACTCATTTGTATAATATATTCTGTAATGTTGATTTGTGTACATATGTCGAAATCATGACTGCAATCATCAACATTTCGTAATCGCAAAAAACAACATAAACATGTTAAATACAATGATTTGTTTAATATATTTTTTTAGAAAAATATAATATATTTTTGAAGAAAAATGTTAATGTAAAATAAACAAAACCCATTAATTTAAAAAATAAATAACTGTATATTTCATATTTACAAATCAGCTCAACCTAAGGCTGTACTAGCAGACGACTGCCTAGTGCCCGGTTCTTGTGAAAAAAACACTTGGAGTAGATGTACTTGTAATGATAATAACACTGGTTTTTTACCTACTACGGCCACTTGGTCAAATGAAAAGTCGGCAATAACTTCAAATAAAATACAGGATTTTTTTGATATCAGTAAGTAGTAAAAGATCAGACTGATTAAAATTAATTGCGTTTTAAAAAAAAATTAAAATAACCATAACTTTAAAATGTTTAAAACCCCTCTTTCAAAGAATTAAAAACACGTTGAATAAAACATTCACTTTTATAACAATGACAAATCCTTTCACAGTTATCCCTAGATAAACTAAAAAAAAATATTTATGTAACTAAATAAGTATTCACTTTTATTTTAAAGCATAATGTGACTCAAAGTCCTATGGAACTTATCAATGAATAAAATTTACGCCTTCCGAACTTTCTGTTGAAAATTTTTATTGTGCAACCCACTGTGTTTTGCCAAATATTAATAACTTTAAAAAATTTAAAAAATTAAACATAAAGAATGTTTTAAAAAAATGAAAAATATTGATGTATGTAGAAATAAATATATTTACAAATTACCCAATGCAACTTTTTTGAGGCCATTCCAGGGAGAGTCTCGTTGTAAGGAAATAAAATGCAAAAGTTATTTCAGAGGATCGTCACCAGACAAAACCGCTACTTGTTTAAAAGAAATCATTATTTGACAAAATATAATTATATTGTATTAATATCACGTAAACTACATTTTTAAAAAAGTAAATTGGATTTATAATTTGATAGTAAAATATATTTTTTAATAGTAATACTTTGTTTAAAACTAAATATTTTATTTATTCAAGTATGAGCTAACCGTTAAGATTACAAATGCCCCACAACAATTATCTAAAAAAAATTCCAGGAAATTTTTACTTCAAATGTACGATAACAAACTGTTTGAACTTGGCGGATACCATTTATTTCCAGCCTAATGGTGTGTCAAGTAAGTTGAGTATTCTTGTCTAATAAGCTACACTTTATTTATGCCAATTTAAATTTGTATCTTTATAATAGTTAATGATATGTAAAGCCAAAGCAGATCATTAAATTTTAGCTCATTTGTTTTATTTTATTTTTGTGGCACCTATCCTATTAACTCGTGCACGTAGTCGGATCTGTATATGACCTCCGGATTTCAACTTTTTTCAAAACGCTCATAAACAAGTTTTCTGACTTGGTAGGTTTGGCTTGTGGGGAGGGTTATACTATTTAAGTCTCAGATGGATCAAATGTAACATAATTAAATTAATGCATTTTTAGTTTATCTCTATACATCTATATAATGGGTCAGCATATTGTGAAAAACCTTGGGAAATCCCCTTATAAAAATAGCTAACCAATCGGAGTTAAACCTACATTAAAGTCATTGCAACTGGCTACCCCCATGTTTTATCTTATCTTATCTGTTTACAGACGCTCCTTCTATACAGAAGATTATTGCGTCCTACGCTTATCTATGGTTTGTGTTTAGTCCTGCATTTTTACTAGAGATTTAAATGTTGATAAAGTGTTGGTTTTCCTGGATTCTTCAGGCAACCCATTCCACGCCCGAATTCCGGACGGGAAGAAGGAAAACTTGTATGTGTTTGTTCTTGCATACGGAATAAGAAAGGTGTTTTTATCCTTATGTCTATCTGAGGGTTGTATTAAGTTATCTTTGTGTTGAATTTCTAAATTAGAATTAATTGCTTTATGTATGATTACTACTTTGCTCTTGGTTCTTCTATCCTCTAGTGTTTCAAGGTTTAATGATTTAACTAATGGTGTTACTCTTGTCAGTTTCGAATATTCTCCAGTAATGAATCTGGCAGCTCTTTTTTGAATTTGTTCTAGTTTATCAATGTTTTCTTTGGTGGATGGGTCCCATACAGAAGATGCATATTCTAGTGCAGGTCTCACCAAAGTGAGGTAGCATTTTAGTTTTATATCTCTATTACATTTGTTAAAGTTCCTTTTTATAAAGCCTAAGGTTTTGTTTGATTTTTTAATAACTTCATTGACATGGGGATTCCATGATAGTTTCTCATTTATTAAGACTCCTAAGTATTTTGCATCTTTAGTTTGGGTCAGTTCTTTTCCATGAATGTAATATTTTGAATTTATTTGTTTCTTTTTCTTTGTTACTCTTAACAGCTGACACTTTTCTGGATGAAAAGACATACTCCAGTTAGTTTCCCATTTTATCAATTCATCTAAGTCTTTTTGTAAAATTTTGCTATCTTGTTCTGATTTAATTGTTCTATAGATTATACAATCATCAGCAAATAGCCTAACTTTTGTACCTGTTGAGATGTTGTTGGGTAAATCATTTATATAAATTAAAAAGAGTAAGGGACCTAGCACAGTTCCTTGGGGAACTCCTGAGTTAACCTTTATTGGTGCAGATTTAGATCCATTAATTATTACAGTTTGCTCCCTGCCCAAAAGGAAGTCTTGGATCCAGTGATGTAAGGAACCTGAGATTCCAAAGTAGTTAAGTTTTTTAAGTAAACTAAGGTGGTGAACTTTGTCAAATGCTTTTGAGAAGTCTAGTAATATTGTATCTATTTGATCATTTTTGTCCAAGCCTTTTGATAGTTCATCTATTAAACCTATTAATTGTGTTTCACATGATCTGTTTTTTCTAAAGCCGTGTTGATGTGGGCATAGAGCATTATATTTGTCAAGGTGGTTAACTATTCTACTATATATTATGTGTTCTAGTAATTTACAGGTGATACTAGTAAGTGATACAGGCCTGTAATTACCAGGGTCTGATTTATCCCCTTTCTTAAAGAGTGGACTTACATTAGCTAATTTCCAATCCTGGGGCACTTTACCCTGGTTTAGAGAGGCTTGAAAGAGAACTACAAAGATTGGGGACAGTTCATTGCTTAGTTCTTTTAATAATCTTGCAGGCAAATCATCTGGGCCAGTAGCTTTGTTTATTTTTAAGTTTTTTAGGAGTGAATGTATACCTATCTCATCTACAGTTATGTTACCTATTTCCTCCATTTTATTTAAATTTATTAAAACTTCCTTGTCGCCTGAGGCAGAAAAAGATGATGCAAAATATGTGTTAAGGATATTAGCTTTAGTTTCATTATCATTATAGGTTTTATTATCTGAGCCTTTTAGTGTGGCTATTCCTGAAGGTTCCATTTTTTTAGATTTGATAAAGGACCATAAGTTTTTATTGTTATCTTTGGTAATTACATTGTTTATATATTCATTTTGGAGGTTCCGACTAAGTTTTTGTGTCAAGTGTTTAATCTTTAAGTATTTTTTGTGTATCCTATGTGAATTGGTAGCTTTATATTTCTTAAATAAGTTCTCTTTTAATTTGCATAGCTTTTTCAATCTAGAATTGAACCAGCATTTGTTAATTTTATTTGATGTTAGTTTTGTTGGAACATTCTCATCCATTATAGTTTTTAGATTTGTTTTTATATCTTTCCAAATTTCTTCTACTGGGCTATTTGTGTTAAATTTACTTAGGAAAGTTTGTTGGAAGTTAGCCGCTGATTGGTGTAGTTTTATTGAATTACATTTATTCCAAAGATAGATTATTCTTCTAGGTATCTTATTAATTTTAGTTTTTATTGTATTGGTGACCCTAACAATATCATGGTCGGACAGTCCTGGAATTATTTTATAGTCTAACACTTCATTTGTGTGAGTTTATGTGAAATGTTTTTGAAAATTCAATTAAGACGAGTGTCTGATGAACCAAGCACTTGACAGGAAAATACAACTTTGTGTATGTGTTTTATTCTTTTGATTTTGTCTCTATCTAACTCATAATTTTATCAAGAATACGTTTCCAGGTCAAGTACCACGCTATGCTACTAACATTGCTAGAGCTAATCATAGTCGTGTTGTATGTAGAACATGTGTAGTGTGTAAAGAAAAAACATTC
The DNA here is from genome assembly GCA_944989445.1 of Ampullaceana balthica. NCBI lineage: Eukaryota > Metazoa > Mollusca > Gastropoda > Lymnaeidae > Ampullaceana > Ampullaceana balthica. The sequence goes on along the minus strand of CALYLW010000937.1, from coordinate 138,380 downwards.
CAGATAAAACAAGCGAAATCCTAAAATGTCGTATTTAGACAATCTATGTGTTGTGTAACATATTGTTTTTGCTAAGTGTATCAGCGCACAAACAGCTTACAAAAGCAAAAGGGATATTAAATAAACCTTGGGAAATCCCCTAATAAAAAGAAAAGCTCAAGAAAGTTTTGAACAACGAAAAAAGTGACAATAAATTTTACAAATCTTTTGTTAACGCGTAAAAGTGGAAAATAAAATTAACACAAAAACTTTTTTAAAAAGATGAGGCCCAGCTGCAGCGAGGAATGTAGAATCTCGCATGAAAAAGCAGAAAATAATATTTTAGTCACAAACTAAGAAGTCACACAGGGGGACTCAGAACTCTAAGTTTTATGAATATTTATTGCGATCGATTGTGGGATTTAATGTGAGATATAAAATGTGATCATATAACACGAAAGTTTTGAGTCCCCCTATGTGACTACTTAGTTTGTGTCTAAAAAATTAGTTTCTGCTTTTTAATGCGAGATTCTACATTCCTCACTGCAGCTGGGCCGCATCTTTTTTAAAAAAGTTGTTTTTGTTCATTTTATTGATAATTAAATTTCATAAATTAATATTTGTACTATTATTTGAAGATCACTGTTATGTTCTGGGTTCTGGCTAGTTGTATTACCAACAAGGACAGGCTAAAACTTACCGCAAGTCCAACACTATCAAAACATTCTATATGTTTAATATGTTTCAACTCTTTAACAATGTCTTTCTACACACAATAACATCATTCCCCTGAGCGCTATCGAAAACAAAACAGCCCTATGTCACATTCATTTTATCACGGCATATCCCCTCACGTTACGCCATAACTAAAATTGTGTCAATATAATGCGCACCATGCAACAGACTAGCATTAACTTTCACCGATTGGGAAAACCCCATTATCCTAATTGTCCGTGACAATCACTTGTTTTGATTTTATCAGATAAGATCTTGCATTTATATAATTTAACTCAATATTACAGCTGCTACAGTTGCTACAGTTGCAGCAGTTGCTACAAATGCTACAGTTGCTGCAGAAGCTAACACTGTAGTGAGTGATGGAGTTATCGCGGCCATAGTTATCGCAGGAGTATTGCTGATCGCATCTTTTGTTTGCATTTTGTTGCTAGTGATCATCTGCAAGAGTGCGTGCAAAATCATTTATACTTTTTTTCAAACTTCTTACGATTTTTTAGGGGTAGTGTGTCATTTATGTGTATTGTTTATTAGTTAATGAATTAAATTTACTAAGGTTTGTATTTTAAATTCTGAGACCATTGGTTATCAATTTCTTTTATACAATTTTTTTTTCATTTTTCAAGCAACAATTTTCAAAGTATTTATCGATTACACATTTCTTGATTTTTTAACGTGACACTATCAACGTTTCTAATATCAATGTTTGACGACATTGCTGGAATAAAATTATTACAGTTAATGTATGCATTACATAAAATAATAACATTTAATTAATCTTTTAGGACAGCATAAGATAAAGTCGCAGAAAAAGAAAAACCTGTAAGTTTATTTTCAAAATAAAAATAAATAAATAATAAATAATATGAAGGACACGGCTTAGTCTCGTCTAGCCTATTTCTTTAGAATTCTAAGTTTGAAAATGCCCTCAAATTCTTCTTCAAATTAATTGATCTAATTTTATAAAATAAAGAAATTGTCAATTAATATTCAAACAAATTTGCGTCTTATAATATTCAGTGTCATAATGATCTGTTTCAAATATTTTAAAAAAAAATTGATTTACTAAGTGATAAGTAATAAATAAACACAAAATACATTTATTAATTTATAAATCATGTATTGCTTTAATTGTAAAACTGACGTTCAGATCCCGATATAATAAAAAGAAATAATGTAATAAATAAATGAGTGTGGATCAACGGTTTTATCAAAGTGCTATGCCTGCATTGTTCAAGGTGAGCGATATCCATCGATTTAATTAAGGGCAATGCATTATTGCTATTTTGAAAGTGTTTTGTTAGAAGGTAAAAGGTATTTAACAGTTAATAGTATTTTCATAAATAAAACCTAGAAACTTGCAGTTCATGTTTAATGCTTATCTTTTTTTTACCTTTCAGTGAAAACATCTATTATAACCACCCCGGTAAGAATAAAATGTATCTGATCATTAGCCAATACCTCATTATCTGTTTGTCTATTTGAATAATTATTGTTTAATATATATATGTTTACCCATCTAATGGGACATGGTGGTGGAGTTTTATGCGCGCTTGATTGCCGTACCGATGGCCACGGGAAGGAAGCGATTTGTTCTCTGGGCAAAGGGTGTCCCAAAAATCTTCTGTGTATAGAATGAAGTAAGGGGGTCGATACTGCAATCACGCTTTCAAATAGGTAAATGTATAACATAAAACAGGGTATTAAAAGGCCTTACAGGACGTAACACAGCAGCGAACGTTTCGACAAAGAGCCTTCCTCAACGGACAAATAGTACACAAATGAAACGAATATAACGAAATAATAAAAATCACTTAACTGCGGTGAAATCCAAGTAGTCCAGTAGAGATAAAGTAAGGAGAGAAAAGTAAGAGCTTATATAGGAAAAAATAGGGGGGGGTGTGGCCAATCAATCAGGTTGTCAGTGCAAACACAATGTTGATTTCATGTGGTGTAAGAGTCCCATACTCATGGATTAGTCTATTCTCCAGACTGATCCGGCCGTGTGTGTTTGTACAGGAAACATGTCATCGACGCCCATGTGGTCACGTCCATTGAAGTGTCGGGAGACAGGACACTTTTTGTCTTGTTAAATGGCTATATGCTCAGCGATACGACATGAGAGTAAACTCCCCGTCTCACCAATGTATTTCAAAGGACAGCGCTTACACACAATGGTGTAGATCATATTGCGGCTGGTACAAAGATAGCCATTCCTAATCTTGAATATCTCCTTAAGGAAATCTTTTTGAAAAACCGCACCATCCTCTCCGCGGACCCTGAGACCAACAACATATTTTCCACCCCACCCCTCATTGTATTCAGGAGGGACAAAAACCTGCGAGACCTATTGGTTCCTAGCCGTCTGCTTATTCCGTCCTCTCATCTGGGCATCAAGCCATGTGGCCGTAATCGCTGCAAGACATGTCCCTTTGTTACCCAGATGGACCAGATTGTCTTTCCTAAGGGGATATTCAAGATTAGGAATGGCTATCTTTGTACCAGCCGCAACATATAAATACATAGATAAGAAACAAATAACTTTTTTGCCTAACCGGGCTCATTCGGTTAACATATAACGTTTGAAAAACCTGTTCACTTTAAACGATTTCAAAATGAATCTATGTATCTATATTTCTCAGACAGTGTACAATTAAATTAGGAATAAAACATAAAATTTTGGCTAAAAAAGACATCGTGGGGCCCCGGCCCCGTAGAAATGCACATTAGGAGTTCAGTGAACTACGGTTTCTTTTATTGTGGGTCTAAAACTTTATATACCAAGATTGGCCAAGATCGTTCTATTTAGCCAGTAGCTCATGCTTCTTTTTTTTTACATAGCTCATGTAAGCCACAAATGCATTAAGGGCCCATTGTGCCCATTCGTTGAAAAAGGTTAAAATAAAAAAAAATGTTAATTTCAATTAATTGTATATGTATACATTTCTTAAATTTCTCAAGATGATGTCCAATTGAATGGGGAAAATAAAATATTTTATGTACACGAAAAAATATATTGCGGCCCCCTTCCCTCCGGGCCACAAAGGAATATACATTATGAGTTGAGTGCCGTATAGTATTATATTTAGGATCTCAAATTTGTGTATACCAAGTTTGTTCAAGATCTATTCGTTAATTAAAAAGCTAACGCTTAAAGTAATTTTTATATGGGTCATTTATGCAAAAGAGCCCCCGGGCCAATTCTTTGCATTATTTTAAGGTCTAGACACATGTTTATTTCAATCAGTTTCATATTGGCTTTATTTATCTATATTTAACAATATCTAGTTATTTTGAATGTGGTATAAATCTTAAACGTTGACGACACAAGACTTTTTTTGCTGCCAGCACCGAATGAAAAGAATAATATGAGTTACTTATCCTATCGTGTTTTAATATGGGCAAACAGTTTTTTATGTACCACCATCTACACAGTAGCTAACGCTTAAGCTAATTTTATACAGCCTTTTAGATAAGCAAAATAAGGGGAAAATAACATTAAATTATAAAATTAATTATCCAGTTACCATCCCAGGAGCGTACACAATTATCTCCTAAAGTTTCATGGTGATCGGATTAAATGTGTAGTAGGCTATAAAGGACATAGAGACAGACAGACGGACATACTTTCATTTGTATATATCGTATCTCTCTTATCTGATCTATACATCCGCTCCTTCTATGCAGAAGATTATAGAGTCCACAGACCATGACAGATGATCTGTTGGCCACGGCTTTGTGGGTTCCGTGCATTACCCAGCCGCCTAGCTGGTGTTAGGTACCCATTCGGAGCTGGGTGACTCGGGGACGCCTTCACATGGATTCGAACCCGTGACCATCGGTATGCTAGTCGAGTGCGCTCGCGCTGCCACTCGACTACCGCGTCCCATAACTGACATGTAATTGACTGCTAGATCCATGACTTTCTTTGACTTAACTTGACTTATCTATACAGAAGATAGTTGCGTCCACAGACCATGACAGATGATCTGTTTGGCAAGTGATGCAGCGTTCACAGGCCACGGCTTTGTGGGTTCCACGCATTACCCAGCCGCCTAACACTCATGGAGTGTTAGGTACCCATTCGGAGCGGGGTGACTCAGGGCCGCCCTAGGCCCCGGGAACAAGCCCTTGCCTTCACACGGATTCGAACCCGTGACCATCGGTATGACAGTCCAGCGCGCTGCCACTCGACCACCACGTCACCTTCTTTGTGGGCACACTCATCTATATCTGCAATATACGATTTAAGAGCAGATTAGCACTTCGCCTAATAGCACAAGCTAAACATCCGCCTCAAAACAATGTCAAATGCAGTAACAAGATAATTAACTCATATCTGACGATATCAACAATAAATGGCAAATAATCACACGATACAGATAAATTAATGTCAATTTATCAAAAAGCAACTTATGAGCATATTAAACGATGAAAATTGTTAGATCTAAATTTGGGATATAAAGTTAAAGGAAATGTATGAATGTAATTGTCAGTTCAGTCTATAACGTTGTACAGTATATATATATATATATATATATATATATATATATATATATATATATATATATATATATACTTTAGTGCATTAATAAAACATAGAACACATTGGCACAATGGCCTGCAATATTCGCTTGGGCTGTTATGCTGTTATGTGGAGCTATTTTTTGTGTTAATAATTACATCGGACAAAGAACCCCATAAACAACTTTATTTATTTACGCCAGGAAAAATCTTTAATAATGAAAGTGATCCGTATGAAAAACCAGTGATGAAGAAGACTTATGCTAATCAAGAGCTGACTGACAGTGGAATTGATAACACATACACTAACATCACATATTAAGGTAAACAAAAAAACAACAAATGTATTAAAATTAAAATAAACTCAAATTTAACTATTATGTAATTGTTTTCTTTTAAACTTCTCAGTTAAAAAAATATATATTTTACTAAATAAAGTATTGCATTATATTTAATATTAATTTATTTTGGATTATATCAATTCATGTAACATTTTAACGTAGATAAACAATTCTTTAAAATTACAAATTTAATAATTATTTTATATCCACAGGTGTCTTCCGGTTTGTCAAAAAAACATTTTTAAGTCTTTTTAAAGAATTTTTCACTGTTTTTACGGTAAACAACTGCATTTTAAATGTACATATACATTTTTTGTAAGATAAATAGAAAGAGAAATAATAATATTATTGTATTTTTTTCTTAACACAGGTAATTACCTTGTATAAGGCCATTACTATTGTATAATTACATTTTTCTCCAAATAGGCGTTATTTTCCATTGCCAATGTGCTATTAGCTTCCTTATTTTGCAATGTTTTTTTACTATTGCAAACTATAATTTTCCATATGTTATAAGGTGCGTATTTTATTGACAACTCTTTTTATAAACATATCCCTGATCGGTGCGCATTACATTAAACATGTTTTACGACACAACTGCAATTTTGTATTTCTGGATGGCCTGGCGCTGCGTATTATAATGAACATTCTTTTAGTTACGCCTCGTACATAAATGATTTATAGTCACAGGCATGTTTTTTTACGTTTTTTTATATTATTAATAAATACCAATCTCTCTTTAGATCAGTGGTGGCGAACCTTTTTTGTGGCCGCGTGCCTAAAATTAAACCCGAAAATAGGTTATGGCTAAGCAAAACAACACACACTTGTCTTAAGACTTACAGTGTATCAACAAGAAGAAAGTTTTCAATGATACGAAAAAATTTATTAAATGAAATAGCTTAGTTTTTGCTGTTGTATACATTCTGATAATTTGTCAAACCTTGGCTCATACTTCATTAATTTGAGCGCAACACATTCATCAATCATGTTATCTGTCAGTCTGTTTATTGTGTTACATTTGATATAATTCAACGCTGAAAAATGTTGTTTACAAAGTAAGATGATCAAAAGAATGTAAGAATAGCAACCCTCAAATGATTTGATTGATTTAAAATTATTAGCTAGAGAATCATATGGTTTAAGGATTTCATTTTGATAATTATCAATTGCGCAGTCCTGTGTTATAACTTAACACTCCAACTTCTCAAGTGATGCACGCAGATCACATAATTGCCTTGTCCTCTTAGAGCTTTCTTGAAATTTAAATAGCTCAATTTACAGATATTCAAGATCCAACAATTGTAAGCATAAAAAATAAAAAATACACAAATTGTGCAATGAAAACAATAAAATTAAACTTTATTTTAAACTAACACGACCAAAACGTTTCGGCTAATGCCTTCAGCAGTACATTAGCATAAAATAGGTACTTAAATATATTTAAATCTTTAAAACATATTATATTATAAAATAATTTAACAAGAACACATGATATAGGAAAAAGAAGGACGTATCTAAAGTTAAAATGAAACACACAACGGGAAAAATATACCACAGTTAGACAAAATTATGAATTTGGTTAATTCCACATGGAGCCAACGTACCAAATTGTTTTATAAGTCTATTTTACATGTGGATCATATCATTAATAATGCTTGCATATAAAATACCAGTAACTGCAATATCTGAAATACCGGCATGGTCAACGCTGTTAAAATGTTTAGATATATGACATAGAACCTATTTATTTATATTATACAGGTGTTCTCGAAACCGATTTCAAAGACGAAGACAATTATCACCCACGTAAATTTTATTACACCTCTGGCAAAGAATTACATAAATACGTTGCGACATGTGCAAGTGAATCCATCTTTTATTATGAAATTTTCAAGAGGGAAAGACATTTTGTTAATTTCAAACACATGTGGAAAGGTATTGAAATGGTTACGGTTGCAAATTTTTTTCTCCAATTAATGCTTTCATTGTGGGAAGGTGACTTCTTACTAGTATGTCTATGAGGCTTCTATCTCTCCGGAAAGCAAAAAGATGACGTTTTTTGAAAACCTGCTCAGTTAGAGGGTCAGCCTTGAGGATTGGTCGGTTTTTTGAGAATCACCTGGCTTGATTTAAAATTATGGGGATTAAAAGTTAAAATAAATTTGGATCTATCACATTGATCAGAAATTGATTTTGTAAATGCGTCCTGTCTGGTCATTCCTTTAATTCGATTGACAGCGGATATTAAAACTTTTTCCGGGTATGACCTCCTTCGAAAAAAAACCAGCATTTCATTACTTTTCTCAAATAATTCTGCCTCATCACTGCAGAGTCTTTAAGTCTAAATAGTTGAGAATATGGGATATAATTCTTACACGATTGATTATGGCACGATGTTTACATAAGGAAACTATGGCTGTCTGTAGACTTGTAAAAAATTGTTGTTTATATTAAGTTTTCTTTCAATTTAATGTGTATGTCCAAAAAATTGACATCACTCCTATGGATGATTAAAGTAAATTTGATTGAAAAATGGAAGTTACCAAGGAAGTCCATAAAACTTTGCAATTGTTGCATGTCCATCTTTGTTATTCAGATACAATCATCAATGTATCCTCTGTAGTAATCTCGAGAGATACTTTTGTAATTTTCACTCCATAGGTGTTCTATATGGCCCGTAATTATACATGCATAGCTTGGTCCTATCTTTGTTCCCATAGCAACTCCACTAATTTGATCACAAAACTGCCAGTAGAATTCAAAAGAGTTTAAATTATATTATATATATATATATATATATATATATATATATATATATATATATATATATATGATATATTAAGCACGAAATATAACTTATTCAAACTAAAATTTATCTGGAGAAGAAAGAAAACACATGATAGTTCCATCTGATGACACTGCAGAAATATGCCATTAAATTATCCGTTACATTTTCTGTGATGCTCGAAAATTCCTTGTAGATTTCTTAACGACTTGAAGGCGTGTGTGCAAATTGTGTGGAATTTTCTAGATGCATATTTAGATTTGGAAAATATTGCAGCTGTCCACTAGCATGATCTCTTTTAAGAATATGCAGTTTTCTTTCAAAACTTGATATATAGCAAAACATACTTTCTGTCGTTTTAATTACGTCTTGCAGTTTCATGTTCAGTGCAGTGAAATGATGTAAAATTCTAAGTTAAGATGTTATTGTTTTTTGGTTTTTTTTAACTTTTTTTTGGGGTCTGAGCGCTTGTAAATAAGCTTGGTTTGCTTACAAACCTTTCGTGCTTTGCTATGTTATCAAATATTATTTTTTGTACAATAACTTTGTACATTCCGTTTAATATATTCAATTAGAGTTATTCACCGATTAACTTAAAATGCTTAGATCTGAAAATTGGATTTTATTTAACAATGAAAGTATTAAACATCACGAGTAATGTGAAATAAACTTAAACTCGTTTACGAAACATTAGCTGCTTCAACTTTGGTGTATTCTTTGCCATGTGATAATTAGTATGACTGGTCAAAGCTATAGAAACGTCATAAATTGGGTCAATAAATAAGTATGTAATTTCTATAGCGATTTTCGAAAATCTTAATTCTAGGTCTTATGCAAGTGTCATAATGCGATAAGTAAGTGAAGGAGCAGAATAAAACGCTCATTACCATTACATGGTATAAATTTAATTTGATTATTGATGAAGGAAGTCATATTTTTGCAAACCTATGAGGCACTGCGTGCCGACTGTAGCTCTGTGCCAAGTGTTCGCCATCACTTCTTTAGATTTAAATGGCGATCATTGAAAGACAACTAGTTTCAAAAATACATTCTTAATTCATTGATAAAAGAAGCATTGCATTTGTAAAAACGTAATAAGTCAATTAAATTTAAGGCATCAATAAAATATTAATAAATGAAATGTACCATATGTGTTTTGATGTTTTTTTTTGATTGTATGTTTTTTGTTTTATGTTTTTTTTTGTTTTTTTTTATTTCAAATACTAACTCAAATTAATCGCATATTAAAATGTGTCCTTCTCTTTGGAAGGTCAGGTCTTCGGCTATTTTGACTCAGTCCTATAATTTATAGTGCTGCCTGGCCTGACTGCATCCTCAAACGCTACGGAACATTTGACCACTATGTGATTCACTGTCTCCTCAACAATGTCAAATAAGTGGCAGCCGGGGTCGCTATTTGGGTATAACCTGTACAGGTAGCTGTATTTAGGGCAGTGTCCAGTTCTCATTTGCGTAAAAATGTAACTGTCAGATACGAGGTTATTCCCAGTAAGAATCATTCTTGCTGGGTCAGTAAAGCATCTAGCCGTGGTACTATCAGCCCATCCTTTCAAGTAAATAAGCCGTAATTTGGACCCCAATCGGGTAATTGGGTGCTCTATTTTGGGCTGAGCTGCCTCTTGGTGTTCCAGCAGGTTAGCCCGTTCCTGTTGCGGTATCTTACTTACCCCGTTATGTACAGTATAATTCAGTACTTGTTCTATAACGATTTCCAATATTTCCAAAGCAGTATTGATAACTTTAGTCATTTTTTAGCTCCGACAGAGATATTCTAGTGGGTATCTTGTGATGATGAAGACGACGATTGTTGGAAAACTCTTTCTTTTACACAGGCGTAGCTGCACATCTTTCTCATACTAAATCACATTTAAGATTTGTAGATTTAGTATAAAACTTATCTTTTGAGACATTCCTTGATCGTGTCACAGTGGTATGAAAAGCAATTAAATAATATTTTTTTAAAATAAATACATTTGAGAAAAAATAACAGCAACAATTTTAACTACACTATTTAACAACATTTATCTAGACGCTAATTAATTTAAATTTTAGATTTAAAGTAAAATAGATTCGTAAATCTTAGCTGTTATTGTTATCTATAGATTCCATCACAAAACATCTGAAATTTATAATACTGGACACGTGATTTTAATATTTTTTTGGTGTAGATGTTATTGGCTTTTGACCCGTCTCATTGTTTGACTTGCACGCCTTATAAAGAGGATATTATTTAGTTTTATCTGTCATGGTCTAGTTATGAATATTTAAAAAGCAAGGATCAGCAGGTGGTTTTAAAGCATATCAAATATCCGGAGGATGTTTTAAAGTGTAACACAATATACTTAAAGGGAAAACAAAATTCTTACATAAGGTAATCACTTTAAAGACGTTTGACATAATATCATCTTTCTTTCACGACATTGAACGTGACGTAAAATCATTTCCAAGAATTACCTTAAATAGGCCATAAAGCATACATACCATCCACTTAACTAATTTTTATTAAGGCATTACTATCGCTGATTAGGATATTAATACACGCAAAACATAAACATGAATCACGTTTATATATTAGGATGATATGAATGTTTTAATGTAGATTAAAACGAGTTGCATCTATAAGCAAAATAGTACGTATTGAAATCTTGTATCTACTTATTTTAGAAATCATTTAGTATTATATGTCTATATATCATATTAATCCACAGAGAAAAGTCATTATTTGACCTTTTTATCCATCACTAAATCATCTGATAAATGAATTTTAGCGCGTTTTGTTTTTCTTTTCAGTTCGATGTATATAAGTATATATATAGATATATATATATATATATATATATATATATAACTATTATTTTAAAAAGAAATATTAATTCACGTATATTATAAAACCTCAATTGGGAATTGTCATTTTGAATTTATGACGGTTACGTTATCGAAAGTGCACAAATGCAAAAATTAACTTTTATCCTAGTTTTAAAAAATGTAATTGTTTAATTAATTATTTTTTAAAAAATTTTAAGACCTAGCATCAAAAGCTTCTTTTTCGTTCGTGAACATAATCTGTTTGAGAACCCGAACTAAGATAATGAGAGCATTCAAAGACACATAAATTAGTTCCTATTTTTGTATGTGTATCGTTTTCGTCGTGAAGCAGTAGATTTTAGAGGGAAAAAATGTGTGTATAACTTTTTTTAACAGTTAACCAAGTTATAGAGTGAAATAGCTTTTTAAATATAAGATTATAATTGTAACAATTCTAGAAGGTGCATATTAAAGCCTCTAAAGTTTGCACTGCTAAAATGTATGAATGGATCATAGACTACATTAGACAGGTTATATCTTTATCTCGCAACATGAAGTCTGTAAGCATTGATCGAAAATGTATAGTTAATGTTGCTTAAAAAAACTATTGAATGGCTTTAAATATTCATTGATAACTCCAAATTAAATCAATGATCTAATTTTCCTATCGACTCCTTAAAGACAAAATCAGCCTCACCAACTTAATCACCAAAGTCACTCTTTTTTAATGACCTAAACGTGAAATAAAATCATTTCATTATAAAAAGTTATCCACCCGCTAAGATAAAAAAAAATAATTTTTACCTTATCAATTCATTGAAAAAAAAGCTTGGTCAAGTGCCAGCTCCAAGAGAATCCCCTAGCAGCGCAAATATGTTGGCATATTCAGAACAAACATTTAGTAATTAGGATGAGTCAAGATTTTGTAAAGCTTTAAACACTTCAACCCATTTTTTAATGAAACCTTAAACATTCATCCGTGTAGTGCATGTGTCGGCGAGAAGGGTAATTTACCCTATTTGGGATTAAATTGGTTCCTTGGAGGTAAAGCAGACTCATTGGGGACATATAAAATCCGCTAAATTCCGCTAGATACAAATCGAATCCGCTAGTTTCCGCTATATACATTTAAAATCCGCTATTTTCCACTACATACATATAAAATTCCGCTAGTTTCCGCTAGATACATTTAAAATCCCCGATTTTCCGATAGATACATATAAAATCCGCTACTTTCCTACCGATACATTTAAAATCCACTAGTTTCCGATGTATGGCATCCGTCCATCCTCATGAGATGATGGCGTTTCCTCCTGCTCCTCTACCCCCTTCCCCTTTCTCCTAGCTCTTTTCTCCCCGCTCCTGGCTGTAAAGGAAGCTTCCGCGAATTGAATGCCCTCGCGCACTTTTGCCCGCAAAGAGGTGCGCTCCACAGCAATGGTCTCCCACGTTTTATGGTCAATCTGCGCCAGAGTCCTGTCTTTCTTGCAGACAGCCTTGAAGCGCAAGCAGGGGCGTCCTCTCTTCCACATACCAGTTGCCAGCTGGCCTTAAAGCAAGGTTCATGGAATGCGCTCCGGGCTCATCCTGCGGACATGTCCCAACCACCGCAGGCGCCTCTCACTCAGGATTGAGTGCATGCTCAGCATATGACTCCTGAGTACCTCGTCATTCTTGATCTTATCCTGCCACTTGATGTGCAGAATCCTGCACAAGCATCATAAGTGGAAGCTGTTGAGTTTCTTTGTTTGTTTGGCATAGGTCATCCAGCACTCGCTGCCATAGAGGAGTGTGCTTAGCACGAAGGCCTGATACACAGTGATTTTCACCCTATCAGTAAGCTGTGCATTGTTCCACACCCTTTGATTCAGCCTAGCCATGAATGATGCAGCCTTGCCGATTCTGGTTTCAATTTCCTTTTCCAGGGAGAGTTTGCTTGTGATGTTACTGCCAAGGTAGGTAAAAACCTCGACGACGTCCAAGGTGTTTCCCTCAATGGAAATTACTGGGAAGCAGTCTGTTCCTTGTCTCATAATGTTGGTCTTTTTTAGGCTTATCGTTATACCAAAATCCCTGCATACCTCTGAGAACTTATTGACCAAAAGTTGGAGACCTATCTCTGAATGTGAGGTAAGGGCTGCGTCATTTGCGAAGAGCAACTCTCTAATTAGAACAGTTTCCACTTTTCTCTTTGCTCGGAGACGGCTGATGTTGTATAGATTTCCATCCGACCTTGTGTGGATGTTTACATCCTCGAAGCATTCTTCGAAAGCATGACGCAGTAGCATCGAGAAAAATATACCGAAGAGAGTTGGAGCAAGAACACAGCCCTGTTTGACTCCGCTACAAACTGGGAAGGGTTCTGAGGTGGCACCATCGAAGAGCACTGTGCTTTGCATATTGGTGTGGAAGGACTCGATGATGGTATATTTTTAAAAAAAAATGTTTAAATACTTTTTTGTTTTACATTATACATTTTAGCCCCAATGTCTCCAATGACCATCGGTACCAAAGCCGAGCGCGCATGCCACTCGACCACCGTGCAAATGTAGATACAGCTAAAATTCGACCTGGACCATATTTTAACCTATGCAATAAAGAGTAACATGAAATTTTGATCCCTTGGAAAATAGGAGCTCATCTAGATAACGATCTGATTATATTACTTTTTGTTTTGATCGGACCCTGCTATATCAGGAGTGGTTAATACTGTGGCTCGGAGGCAGCTTTGTGAAATCGGATTTTAACGAAGAGCCGCAACGAATATGATCAATTTCTTTAGTTTACATTACTTTGCATTTCATAAAAGGTTTGAATAGTACATATAATTGCAAAAAAAGAAAAGTGGTAATTTATTTTATAATTTTATATATTTGTTAACTTATTATTTTCTATTGTGCTAATTTCATATTATCTAGATTTCCAGCAGTTAGCCATTTAATTCTAAAATCAGTTTTCTGATACAACACTACTTAAGCACAGTTGTTTGTTCCTTTTTAAAAAAAGAGGCGTGAATTTGCTTCTGGAGATTCTCGACAGTGCCTGAAAGTTTGTGTCTGTCGAAGAGCATCTGTATTTACTCCTGAATCGTTAAGCAAGACAATTTTTTTTTACAATTATATTTAAGAATTTACTTAAATATTGCAATCGTTCCGTGACACAGTAAACAAACGGCGTGCTTGCAAGTTTTGACAACAACGTATATGTTTGTCTAATTTTTATGAAACACTCATGACTGATCAACAATTTTCGCACGAGCAAAGTGCATATTTACCCTGATTGCGCACGCGCATTGACGAAGCAGGTCTAATGAAAAACACGAGACAAACTTTCAGTCACAGACTTGATAAAAATCTCAGGTCTAGGCGAGATTTCTGACTGTCTTGGCGGGTAACTAACAATTTTGTGGATTTGCAGCACTTTGCCCACCACTGTACTAAAAGACTAGATTTTGCGAAAAAAAGATGGACATTTCGAGGAAATTTATTGGGCAAAAAATATACAACATTATGCCTTGAGATCATACGGCTGTATGTGAATCTTTATACTTGTATGATTTAGGGATGACTATTATTTATCCTATGTTGGAGATAATTTTCTATAGAAATAGAAATATACGTTTCTTCTTGAAATTCACATAAAATTTATGTAGAGACTTTATTGAAATCAGTTCTCTTAAACTACATTACTTTAACCTTACGTGTATATTTGTGTTTAAAAATACATGCACATTAACTGTACGAGTTGCATTCGCCTATGAGCGTCAAGCTATCTGGCTCGTATGACCGGATTACGATTCCCGTATAAGGCATTAACAAAAGTGCATCATAATGCCAGTATCAATCCTTGCATTTAATGTTGCATGCTCTGTCTACATTCCCAAGCGTTGTTGAGTATTCAGCCAGGAAATGTGTCACTGTTTCCTCATCCATCACTTGCAGATGGGTCCCCTTCTGGTCTAGCTGGCGTAAGTACCTACGTGTACGACATCACGTCCTGCAATATATATATATATATATATATATATATATATATATATATATATATATATATATGAAGCTAGGATTTGAGAGTGTGGACAGAAGTCATCATTTCATTTGATGACATCGTGTTTGTTAACACCACCAGCCTAGAAATTATTTCGGCATTCCATACCGGAAATTGCAGGGTGAAGATAATACATTTTTGTCCGCACTTCATTATGCAAGACAACGAATCCTTTGCTTCCATACTCCTTAGTGTTCAAGTGGCTTGGACTTTGGCACTTACATGTTATAAATTGCAATGTTCTGCAACTTAATAAAGCTTGTGTTCATGGATTCCTAGCTCTACACCCTTCTCAGGAATACAACTAACATATGACGATGTAATGTAATGACCCCCTTTCCAGTCCATGACGGATTATGGGGCAAGCGATGTAGCGTTAACAAGTTTTTAGCCACCACTGACGAGCAGGGGAATGTGTGGCCAGCACAATGCCCCAGAGTCCTTGCCAGAACCTGGGCTCGAACCCGCGACTCGGGATCTGCCTTGGTTCGATAGTCCAGTGCACTTCCACTTAGACATATGACGATGTGCTATATTTCTTTTTACATATCTTTTCAGGGGAAAATTCGTATAGCTGTATCGTGTCGAATTCTTTAAATTGGACAGATGCAATAATATATACTCCATTAGTTGCCTGTAAGTATATTGTTACAATATAAATATTTTTCAACATGTTTATGATGCCAATAAAAATTATTTTTTAATATAATAGTATAATAATTTTATACGCGTGTGAATTTATTGTAATATACTATGTAAGGAATCTTATTTCTGATTATGTTTTTTTTATTGAAGACATTGTCACTTTTGAACACAGAACAATATCAATGTGTGGGAAACATCATTGACATCGCAGGCAGCTGTTATGTGGATAACGCTTATCCAGAATCTACTGTGTATATCTATATCAATGATGATCAACTATTCACTGTCAATTACTCTGGTAATAGACTCGAATTAAAAACACATTACACGTCAGCTGGAGTGGTGAATATGTCTTTTCGTGTTAAAAATGTGGAATATTCCGTTGAAAACACACAAATTCTGAATTTCAAGGTAAAATTATATAATCTAAATGATTATCTAAACATTAGCTCTAGTGACCTTCAAATCAACCTCATAAAGTTCCTAATTTATTGAGTTAAATTTCCGTATTTAAAAAAAAATATTTAAATCTACGAAAATGTATGAAATTCTTTTATAAATTGACTCGACTGCATGCGTTGAAATTTAAATAATAGTAATCTGACAATTAATTATTAAATGTTTTAACATAATTATCAGTCAAACTTCACTAGCTTAAATTATAACAGAAGTCAATGTGGAATCATGAAAAGGGTAGTAATTATATTTATTTTGTAAATTCAATAATTTTTAATTTATTTTGTGAAACACATATTAATAAACGTATATAATTTTTCATATTGAGAAACGAATACGTTTGCGATCGATTTTGTTCCAATAATAAGTTGGTTCTATTCTAGGATTTCTTTATAATGCCATTATAAATAATTATTTTTAATATACTAGTATAATAATTGTATATGTGTGTAAATTTATTGTAGTATACTTTGTAAGGAAGCTTCTTTCTGATTATGTTTATTTTTATACTTTTTTTATTGTAGACCCTCCAAAAGTGAAATTGTCACTTCTAGGCACAGAACAATATCAATGTGTGGGAAACATTATTGACATCGCAGGCAGCTGTTATGTGGATAACGGTTATCCAGAATCTACAGTGTATATCTACATCAATGATGATCGACTACTCACAGTCAATTACCCTGGTAATCGACTCGAATTTAAAACACAATACACGTCATCTGGAGCGGTGAATGTGTCTTGTCGTGCTGGCAAGGGGGCATGTTCCGTAGAAAACACACAAACTCTGAATTTCAAATGTAAAAGTATATAATCTAAATGATTCTCTAATATGAAGAATAAATATGTTGAACTGTATCTTCACTCTTATTACAATCGTCCTTTCTTATTTTATACCAAGTTTTATTTTCTAAACATTTTTTACACATTTTTGTCAATTTAAAGTTATATGTCTACAGTGTTATGCTCCATACTCTCTAAAATAATCCTTATGAAGTTTGATATATTATGAAATTATATATGTTGCTGATATATAGTTATATTAGGTAATTTTACTGCATATCTCTTCAAATTACAAATCCATTTCGTCGAATGTGTATACAAATTTACAATCTTAATTTATATTATCTTTGTTTTTTTAGAAGCTCACAAACAAATACAGCTGCTAAAAGAAAAAAAAAGATGTTTCAGAAAATGTAAATGAACACATGCAGTAAGGTTACTTTTATAAATATGTCCCTTATTAATTTAAAAGATACGTGATATAAATATAAACTTGGTGTAGTAAGTCAAATAATTCACACTTGCGAGCCCCTACTTGTTTTAATTTATTTTAATTAGCTTACCTTAGATGTTTTCACAATGTAAAATATGATTCTTTTATGTATTTTTTTTCTTTTAGAAGACACGTATTCAATAGTATGGAAGGTATTGCATTTTCTTTTTTTAATGTCTGCTTATTTCATTTTAATTGTAGAAAAATTTGTTCAAAGGTCTTCCCGATATCTACTAGATTCAAATATAAGGAATGGTCTTATTTTTAAAATGTAATATGTAATTATATCATATTACAAATTATCAATTATGTCGTATAGGTAATATGCATACATGTATTAATTTCCATTCAGTATATACCAGTGTCTAACAGTCCAGATACGCAGAGGTTAACGATAATTACAGATATTCAAATGCAAATTTGTCAGGTTATATAACTCCGGTATCTGAATCATCTAATTCAACTATTCAATCAGGTAAGGATTAAATCATTGGATTTACGTATATGCGTTTACCTTAAATAGAAAATAATCATCCATAAAATAAATGTATGCGCACATAAATATATATATATATATATATATATATATATATATATATATATGTATATATATATATATTATGTTTGTGTACGAAATATGCTTTACCGGTAGTGCGTTGTTCTCCTAAGCAGATTGATCATATTCGTTTAAATGGGATATGTGTTTTGCATATTTTATTGATAATATTGTTATTACTTTGCATACATACGTATATTTCTAGAAATATTTTGAAAGATAATACCGGATGTTTTGTTGTGTTTTTATTTAAAATATTGTTATATTTATTTTGTTCTCGAAGATGAAGGAGGTGTTGTCACTTATCTCGAAATAACAGATGAACTTATGGCTCTTTATTAAGTCTTAAAAGTGAACCAAGAGCAAAAACCTCACTAAAAGTAATAAAAAATGAAAAATAATGATAATGAGACAAAAGCCAACATCTTAACACATATTTTGCATTAGCCTTTAAGCCTCAGTTGATGAGGACGTTTCATTAACATTAATTACAAAAATTAGATGAAATCGGTAACATAAGTGTAGATGTGTAAGAGCCATGAGTGTTTTTGTGTTGTTCCTAGATATTGTCAAGCAACACTATATTCATTCATTCAGAAAATGAGAAGTAGCTTTTTTCTTGAATATACCACTTAAGAGAAATTTGCTCATCTTTTTTAATTATAAATTCCGTAAAGGAAATGACATGTAACTGAATTAGAAGGTAAGACAAAAAGCCTAAAGTAGACATGTGAAAACTAAAATTACAAAGGCTGTTCACAATATTTTTTTAATGTTAAAATAATGCATAATAATAACAATAACTTACAGATGTTTCCGTACTAGCATTAAATTATTTAATCATAGTGAAATCAATTATAGTTTGTTTTGTTATCTTTTTTTTGAAGTCACGGCTAACTCCGCCTGTTCTTGCTTGACCGGATCACTTCCTTTGAAGCTAGTCCACAGCAGTGATGCAACGCAGCCCTGAATATTTACAGAAAGTAGCTGCCCTTGAGACAATTGAAGGTTTCGCGGGAACCCATTTGAAAGTGTTCACGGATGGATCTGCAAACTTGAAAGAAGGAACTGCAGGACATGGTGCACTAATCCTATACCAAAATAAGCGGGCCACAAAACGATGCAATTTCGGGACCCTGAGGGACTATGGCATCGAATTACAATGCAGAGTTGAAACTATACACAGGGCCCTGGAAAGTGTGCACTAAACACTGCAGGTGTCGGATCTAGTAGGTTTTGACAAGATATTGTTTTGTGACCCGAGATCAGCTCTAGAGATCCGGAAAAGTGAGAAGTGTAGCACCCACTTGATTGACGGCATCTTAGATGACGTGGGTAAGCTCACAAGACTCGGGGGGTAAGGTAACAGTGCAGTGGATCTCGAGCCACGTGAATGTTGATGGCAATGAGAAAGCAGACTCCCTGACAAATACCGGGGCGGCCCAGCCCCAACCAGACATCCCGGTCACTTATCTCGGGGCAAAGACCAGACTAATGGACCACTTCAGGAGTTGGATAACAATACGACTACCAGGGTGCTATTCGCTAACATGTCCAGTCGAAGTCGATCAAACCAGTGGTGGAGTTTGCGTCGCAAACACAGCACAACTAACTCATATTTCAACAGGATAAACCATAACAGAAACTCGAACTGTCGTCATTTGAGACAAGCCTCTGAAACAGTACTACACCTGATAACTTCGTGTCGCTCGCTAGACTTGGGGAGGCAAAAGAGTCCAACGTGAAGACAATGTTATATGGCACTGCTCGGCAATTGAAGCAGGTTGCTCAGGTAATAGCCAATGCCTTAAGCGACTAATTCTCAGGGCAGAAGAAAATGTAGAAGATGAAGAAGACAGTCCACCTGCTACTCTCAGTAGGCGTTCCCAGTAGGTCAGCAATACAAAGAGTTCTCTCCAATGTCTGAACTATACTTAAGTTTGAGTTTACTGAACGTGTACTCTGTCAAACTCCACTCGCACATCAACTTGAATGTCTAACATTTAGTGGCTAGTATAGACGAAATGGGACATACATTATCTATCATTAAAATAGTATAATTAACCTAACTACAGTTCACAATTTATACATTAAAATGTATCTTAAATAAAACTCTTCTAAACATACCTGAAGACAATTTCAAGCCAGGCCCTCAATCACAAGTCCCACTACTGTCAATTACGGTCTACATACGTCTTGGTATGGGCTGGAATACAGAGAGCGCGTTGTCTCTCAGTTGTATTATCTAAACAGCACTCACCCACGCCTCGAATCAATCTGACCTCCTTTCCTCTTGGACATCCTTTTTGTCCCAATTATCGACCACGTTCATAGTTCATTTCAATTGGTCGAAAGTTCTAGCTATGGCACCAAAATGAGGCAACCATCTCGGTTGTCTTACGCCATGAGCCACGGCGTGTGTTTGTCCGGCGGTTCAAAAAAAAATACTCAGTAGACCTCAAAAGTAGTCTGAAACCCTAGCTACATCACTGGTTGTTTAAACGTGTGGCATGATTTATTTAATTATTCTATGTGATAGTCTATGCTATTGCCTGTGTGGTGTGTTCTGAGACGACTACACTAATATGAATTCCATATAATATCTCTATTAACCGAGGTACACACATAATAAACTTGGCTACTTAATGTATTGAATTTTCTGCTGAAACTTTTGTAAATGCTACAAATATAATATGGTAAAAAATATTTAAAACTATTTCTTTTACAATAATTATGAAGCTATAATAAATCACGCAGCTTATAATAAAAATTAATAATGTCATTTAAAATGTTTTTTTATTGATAGAAATAACATAACATATGTATACAATAATAAACATGATTTGAACTAATATACTTTCATTTAGTATAAAGTTGAAACACTCAAACGCATGTACACACACATTTACAAAATTATGTTGCTTTTAAAAAAAAGATATATATTAACATTTTGATCTGTAACATAATGAAATAAACTTATTTTCAAATCATCAAGTTCTATTAGTTATTCTTATTTCAAGAAAATTAATTTTTTGAAGTCGACACTATTCTTTCTGAAATGAAATTTTTGACTATGTAATTATACAATTTGCGAATATTTTTTTTTCTAAATGTGTATAAACTATTTTATGTCGATTACCACAACATTTTCATGTTTGCCTACTTTTTTTCAATAAGCATTCGTTTTTAAAGCATGTTTTCTAATTCCACAAAAACTTTGAAAAAAATTGTATTTGTATTAAGCGCAAGTCATGATTGCTAACTTTAAGAATGAATTTCTTTCGTTTCTTAGTCAATTACATGGAGCAACTTTGATGTGTGTTGGAAAACAAGCAACAATGAAAGCAAAAAAACGGGCCATACAAAATGATATGCTTTTTTTTACTTTACTGCACTTACGCTAAAATCGCTTTCGCTTTAGTATTTCATATATCCTCATGGGGTAAGATTGGTGTCTGATTATGTGAAGGTAATGTTCATATATTTGATGTTTTCCAAAATCGCTAAACACATCGTTTAATTCATTACCACATGAGCTACTGACAAACGTAAAGAGTGAATTACATGTATCAAGTCTTAGGTGTACCATTCTGTTATTATCTGATAATCTTTGCTTTTCAGTTCAGTTATTAGTTATTTTTATTTTTATTATTATTACATTTTTAATTCAATGGCAGGCACTTTGCCATCCTTAAATGTGTGTTGCTCAGGGCAGAGGAAAGCACTCCCTGTTGAAAGCTCATTGTTTTTGAATTTCCATAAATTATACGCAAATGTACGTAACACAAATGTGATGTATAATTTTAGACATAAAATGTAATACAAATCTAGTTGATAAAATTAATAAAATTTAATGGCGTTTTTTTTTATAAAGGAGACTTTTAGGACGTTTTAGTTAAAAAAATTAAATTTTAAAAAAAACTTAAATTTTTATTTTTTTTTGATTTCTAGGCACTGAGAAGGTTACTAAAATATTTAAACAATGCATTATCCCTAATACTTAAAATAATATTTAAAACCTCTTTAAACCAGTGTTGAGTGCACCAGAATTGGAGACGTGCTTATATGACTCACCATTTAGCCTTTAAAAGAAGAAAGAAAACTAACCCCGGTAAGGTGACCCGTCAATTTTTCCCCCGGCAAAAACAGCCCTTGTCAAAACGGCCCAAAAGCATTTATTAAAGTTAACAACTCTATTTTACTCAAAAATATAGGATATCTGAAATTTCTAGTGAATATTTCATTTGAATCAAGGTTATATATATATATTTTTTTATAGAGTAAACTTTAGTAATTAAATGATCTAAATCAGTAAATTTAAAGATTTCCACAAGTACTGTCCTATGTCTCCTTGTCTTCAAAATTTAAATAAATGATTTACACAGTAGCCATTTATCAGAAACAAAAGTAATTTTGTTTGCTGATAATTCTATAATGCATAGGACAATTAAGTCATATCATGTTAGTATATCTTACAAAAAGATGAATTAATGAAATAGGAAACTGTATGGCATCTGTCCGTCTACGAAAGACGATAGATTTATCTTTATTATCTGCAGCTCTTGGTGTGGCTGATGAGACCAATCCTTGAGTGGCAGTCTCTTCTGCATGACACACACACGAAAGCAGTGGGGCAGTGTTTCCTGGCCTTTCTCCTCGCTCTTTTCCCGACTGCTTCTGCCCTAGTTTGCTCCTCTGCTCTTAGTGATCCTTCTTTCACTATAGCCCGCCACATGGACCTATCCTCTGCCAGGTTTTCCCAGTTTTGTATATCAATGTTGGCTACTTTCATGTCTCTCTTGCATATGTCCACGTATCTGAGACATGGCCGACCAACCGACCTTTTCCCTGTCGCCAGCTCGCTGTAGAGCACATCCTTGGGTATGCGACCACTTTGCATCCTCTTGACGTGTCCAAGCCAACGGAGGCGTCTTTGGCTTAGTATTGCTGCAATACTACTCATGCTTGCTTGAGCCAGGACCTCTGTGTTGGGGACTTTCTCTTGCCATTTGATGTCTAGGATGCGGCGCAGGCATCTGAGGTGGAAGCTATTGAGCCTTCTTTCATGCCTGGTATAGGTGGTCCAAGACTCGCATCCATAGAGGAGTGTGCTCAGTACGCAGGCCTGGTATACCTGCAGCTTAGTCCTTGCTGTGAGTTTGGCATTGGACCAGACTCTTTTGTACAGTCTAGCCATAACAGTTGCTGCCTTCCCTATCCTACTACTTATCTCATCTTCCAGTGAGAGGGTGCTCGAGATGTTTGATCCCAGATAAGTAAAACTGTCAACAGCATCCAAGTTGCAGTCGTCAATGGTGATAGTCGGGAGAGAGGCAGCATCCTGTGCCATAATGTTGGTTTTCTTTATACTTATGGTCAGGCCAAACTCTTTGCAGGCAGCGGAGAAGCTGGATACAAGGTTCTGCAGGCCGTCTGCTGTGTGGGATATTAAGGCGGCATCGTCTGCAAATAAGAGCTCACGCAGCAAAATCTTCCTTATTTTGGTCTTGGCTTTAAGTCGGGCAATATTGAATAATCTCCCGTCAGCTCTGGTGTGTATGTATATCCCCTCGCTGTTGTTCTTGAAGGCATACTGGAGTAAGATGGAAAAGAATATTGCGAATAGAGTAGGTGCCAACACGCAGCCTTGCTTTACTCCACTACTTACTGGGAAAGCCTCGGAGGTGGCACCGTTATAGCACACTGTGCCCTGCATGTTTTCGTGGAATTGCTTGATGATGTTAAGCAGATGTGTAGGGCAGCCTATTTTTACTAAGATCTGGAAAAGGCCGCTTCTGCTGACAAGATCAAAAGCTTTATTTAGGTCGACGAACGCTATGTATAGAGGCATATGTTGCTCCCTGCATTTCTCCTGCAGCTGGCGCAGAGAGAAGATCATGTCTATGGTTGATCTCCCGGCTCGAAAGCCGCACTGCGATTCTGGGAGTACACGCGATGCTAGGGTCTGCAGGCGTGTCAATGCAGCTCGGGCGAAGGCCTTTCCAACTATACTGAGGAGAGAGATTCCACGATAGTTGTTGCAGTCACTCTTGTCTCCTTTATTTTTATACAGTGTAACGATGTTGGCATCTTTTAACTCCTGTGGTATCTGCCCCTGTTCCCAGCACAGAGTGAGGAGGTCATGCAAAGGCTGTAAAAGTATTTCTTTTCCACATTTGAGAACTTCTGGTGGAATTCCATCATTACCAGGGGCTTTACCGCAGGCTAGGCAATCTATGGCTCTACTTAGCTCGACCATTGTGGGTAGGCTATCGAGCTCTTCCATGACCGGCAGGTCTGGGATATCGTCCAGGGCAGCAGTTGAGACATGGTTTATAGTTGCGTACAATTCCAGGTAGTGCTCGATCCACCGTTTGAGTTGCTTGTCCCGCTTATATGACTCACCATTTAGCCTTTAAAAGAAGAAAGAAAACTAACCCCGGTAAGGTGACCCGTCAATTTTTCCCCCGGCAAAAACAGCCCTTGTCAAAACGGCCCAAAAGCATTTATTAAAGTTAACAACTCTATTTTACTCAAAAATATAGGATATCTGAAATTTCTAGTGAATATTTCATTTGAATCAAGGTTATATATATATATTTTTAATAGAGTAAACTTTAGTAATTAAATGATCTAAATCAGTAAATTTAAAGATTTCCACAAGTACTGTCCTATGTCTCCTTGTCTTCAAAATTTAAATAAATGATTTACACAGTAGCCATTTATCAGAAACAAAAGTAATTTTGTTTGCTGATAATTATATAATGCATAGGACAATTAAGTCATATCATGTTAGTATATCTTACAAAAAGATGAATTAATGAAATAGGAAACTAGAGTTTGTCTTTAAATGCAGAAAATTCTAGTATGTTAAAAATAACAAAACAAACAACAACACAAACTATACAAAATTTTGATTCAAAATATTTAGGATTAAGAGTAATGAAATACGAACATATTGTAATATATAGTTTTTTTTTAAATTTTTTATATTTTTTATAAATGTTTTAATTTTTTTGTTGTGATTTCCCATGTAAATAAATGTTAAAAAGTCAATCTAAACATTAGGCTTTATGAACGCAAACTTTTACAGATGTAATGGGAATATTAAAAAAAAATTTGCAAATTTACTTTGGTAAGACATGTACAAGAATATGCATTTTCTGTGTGGGTCCCATACATGAAAAAACAAAAAATTCAAAGAGATTGATAAATAGAACAAAAGAGCAGCCAGATACATTACTGGAGAATATAAAGAAATTGACAAGAGTAACATCATTAGATAAATCATAAGACCTAGAAACACTAGAGGATAGAAAGAAAAATAAAAGCAATGTGGTAAAAACCATTAATTAGTTATTTAATACCAACTAGAAATACAACAATAAGATAATCTAATTAAACGTATAACAAGATTTAAAAATACTGAGGCATTATTTTTTAATTTTTAAATTTCAATCCGCCATTTATATATATAGTTTACCAGAACAAGTACAAGACGAGTGCAAATAAGCTTGACGAATGACCCTTACCAGGTTCGGCCAATCACAGTTTATTGTCGGTGATGCAGGGTGGGGGGATAGGTAGCTAACCGCAGGCGAAGTTTTCGTGACCAACAATACGTCGGTGGTTCTCCCTCCCCCCGAGCTTCACTCGCAATGTTCTGATTTCTTCGTCATGTACTTTGTGTCCGCCCCCCCCAAGCTTTGCACTATCTATGAGTAAGTCTTCGGCGTATGATACGCCGCGGGTAGCATCTAGTAAAATTAATAAATGGCACATGTTTTAGCGCAGTAACACAAGCAGCTATGCTCATAGCGCTTAAATAAAGTTAGTAATGCATATAATAATTAATTTCAGATGTTTTGTTTGCAGATACATAAAGAAGAAAATTATAATATGAGATTAAACAATAGCGCACACTAGGGTATTTGTAGCACTAACTTTAATATAGTGACGAATTCAGATAATATTACGGATGATGGTTTGATGCAGGACGACAATTGTGAATGATAACGTTCACTTGTAGACATGTTGTTAGAAATAAAGCTGTAAATATTCCTATTGTATGATGTAAACTTTCAATAAGAACCAGGTACATTAATAGAAGTAAGTAGAGATAGATGCTGGATGAAATAGTATAGCAAGAGGTGAGTGTTTCAGTCGTATCATCATTCAACTTAAAATCATTGAACGTTATCCAAAACTTAAAGATATTATATTAACTTCTGCACATTATGTGAATCAAGAGACTTGCATTTCTGGATTTGTAAAATGTGTTGGCATTCTCCAATACAGTTTGCACACGTTTGTTTTTTACACTTTATTCTCACTATTTTATTTATTTGTTATAACTTATAACCTATACACACAACGTCTTAAACATTGGTATTATTGTATTTATTTGTTATAACTTATAACCTATACACACAACGTCTTAAACATTGGTATTATTTTATTTATTTGTTATAACTTATAACCTATACACACAACGTCTTAAACATTGGTATTATTTTATTTATTTGTTATAACTTATAACTTATACACACAACGTCTTAAACATTGGTATTATTTTATTTATTTGTTATAACTTATAACCTATACACACAACGTCTTAAACATTGGTATTATTTTATTTATTTGTTATAACTTATAACCTATACACACAACGTCTTAAACATTGGTATTATTTTAAAGGCACTCCTAATTGTGTGACTCGAATCAGCTACTATTGCGAATTCAATGTTAGTTTAAATTAAATTAATGCAGGAATTCCTTTTATTCAGTAAATTAGAGCAATACTTGAAACAAATCGTTATGACAACATCGTTTTTTTTGGTTGTTGTTGTTGTTGTTTTTTTGCATAGAACAATATTGAGTCAATTTACAGTAATACTTACGTGGGACCTTTCTATAGCATGCATATATTTTGCAGCTTTATGATCTGTGTTTACATTAACGTTGTACCAAACATTGGACGTCATTCACTTTCTGTAAAAAGGTGGGATAATGTGTAGGCGTGAAGTGTACTTGATTGAGATTGAACTAATATCAACACGTGGACAAATAGAAGGATGTAAAAACAATTTTATTGATAAATCCTAGTTTAATGTTATTAAAATATTACAGGATAATTGTTTTTTTTTATTTGTCCTACTATTAAGAAAGATAATTACGATAATATGCTGTGGTAACCTGTAATTCATTTGATTTTGTTTTTAAAGTTAAAAACAATATGGCCGCCTTACCCATTTTACACTATTATGGTTAATGAAATAATTCTATAGACGCAGCTATTATTGATAAAAATTAATGAATACTTGAAATGAATTTATAATATTACAAAACAAAACAACCAGATGGTTAATAAGCCTATACTTTAAAAAATATAATAAAACCAATGGATTCGTTTGACAATAAAAAGGAAACTACGCTTTTACATAAATATATACAATAAATATATATAACTAGAAATACGTGTTAAATTGGTTAGGATAACTTCATGACTACCAAACACAACACAGGTAACAGCCATAGCTTATACGTATAGTCATGTTTTATGAACAAATATAACTTGTAGACGATGTTTGTTATATCTGTTTAGTCCTAAACTCAGACAACGTTGTTTGGCACTTCTCAGCAGCAGCAGATGGTGCAAAGGAAAAGCTTTAAAGGAGTAATTTTACAAAAAATGCACCAAGTCAGTATCAAGCCTCCGAAAAATGTCTAAATCGGAATGTGTCCAAGGATAGAAAAGTAGGAAGGAGTAAGAGTAAAATGTATGTCTCATGAGTCTAGTTCTGATTCCAAAATTAACATATAAAATAAGGAACGGTAACCACAGAGGTCGACATTACACACAAAGTTTGAAGAATAAGCATCCACAACCAATGATTGAGCATCAACCACGAAAGTGTGTATCTTGTAATCAAAGCGCTAGTTGATACTTAAAAATGAAGACTCAGTTAAGTATCGTATTGCACGTGCAGCGAGTAAAAAGCTTTTGTGTAACAGCTGTCATCTTCTTCAACAACCTATTAGCTATACAAGAAAAGCAATGAGGTTGAGTAGATAGTGGACGGACAGCTTTAGATTTCATTATGTACATTCAAAAGTTGGTGGTGTAAGAACAAATTTGCTCATTTTTGGTTAAATAATGAATCGTTTAGAATTTTCCCCTTTCGAATACAGTTTGTAAAATGAATTTCCTAAACGTTTTTTTTAATGTGATATATAAATCAACCATAATGAAAGGAAAGTGATTGTGTAACCAAGAAATCATTCAAATGATTAGAAATTTCATTGTTGGGTTAATGCTACTAATTATAAATTCACTAATGCAAAAGATGATTGAATTTTGTTTTAAATTTATGTTGAAGCATTCTTACATTCTATTTTACTAAATAGCTTCAGAGCTTTAATATTGAATAATTTTAAAATCGAGTACATTAATTCATTAGTTGTGTAAAGTTTATAGTACTCTACCTTAGTCTTGTGAAAGTGTGGAGGAAGAGACATTATTTGTACATAGGTCACACGTATAGTGCAAATACAAATTGTTTGATCCTGCCACGCATTCAAGATTATACACTTATCGGGTGGAAATCGGTAAATGTTACAACTAAATTTAAATACATAAATTGTGGGGTATTCAGAATAAGAAGAGAGGCAAAAACATAGTGGGTACAAGACTTCTGACTTATTTGTCAACGAATAAGTGTAAGTAGACACTGTTTTGATCAGTAAGGCATTACAATGAATCACTTAGAAGTGCTATTAAAACAATTTTAATGCGACAAATAGAAGTAAGTTAAAAAAACTCAGCAAGATACCAATTTTTAAAGAAAATAAGTGTACTCCATTGGCAATCTTTTTTTTATAAGGTTTTCAGATAAGTATCCATATTTACACCTCACTTTAACAACAGAAACTTGAGTAAAATAGAAATTAAATATTAAATTACAAAACATTTAAAACAAAAGAATTTTTTTACAAAAAAGATTGTGTCTAAAACTTGTCATATTAGAAGAAAATTCAAACGTTTCATTCATTGTGTGTTTAAAATGTTACTCTCATATATGTGTTAGTATCCAGAAAACTTCACAATGTTTATATCCAAAAGTCACAATGGCGGGAATTGTTCGTCTTAAAATAATTTATATTACAACTGATTCAAACTTTAGCTATTGAATAAAGAATAACAAACAATTTGTAAACTACAAAAAATAACTGACCACTGTTTTATGTACTGATTACAATCTTGTTTTACATCATAATTGTACACGTATAGGAAATTGTTTTTTTCCTATTTGAAATGTTGTGGAAATTGTAATAAATAATTTCTAAAAATAAATAAATAAACAAAAACAGGGCATATACACATTGTTGATCAGTCATCAGAATTATATTATGTCATGTCATTTTGCTAAATAGCTAACTTGATTGGAGTAAAGAGCCTTGAAATTTATAATTCGACAATAAAAAGTTAATTAACCATACACATTCATTATATATGTAAAATATTTTATTTTAATTGTCTGTTTTTAATGCTATAAGAAAATTGTAATATTCTAATACTACTGTATATAATATAACTGTTGATAATAATAATAATTGTATAAAAAAAATATTATCATCCTTATCGTATTCTAGATTGATGGGAATGTATTTTGACATATACTGTGTAAAATATATGTTATATATATATATATATATATATATATATATATATATATATTAGGGCTGAGGATATTAACGATTAGTTTTTCGATTGGTCGTTGAAAAATTTAACGATTTATTTATTTTTTAACGATTAATTTACCCATCACTTACAAATTATTGTAAATCATAAAGTAAAAAAATACTAATCAAAACTAGCAGCCTATAACTTATAATTAATTTCCTGAAGATTTACACTAAAATTTTGGTTTTTAACTACTGACTGACGTGAATGTTAAAAATGTTGATAAAGTTTGCCTACCATGGTTCTAACACTTAACCAACTTATCAAACCATATAAAAAACCTATTAAGCTAATGACATTAATTGAGTCCAACGAACAGACAGAAAATGACGACAGCTCTTCTGATGAATTACTGCCTTACCTAATGGATATGAAAATTCCTGAATCCATTAAACCTCTACAATGATGCAAACTTAATGAACACCGATATCCGATAATGTCATTCCTTGCCAAGACCGTTTTGTGCATACCAGTTACCTCAGTTCTATGTGAATGATTGTTCAGTTCGGATGGTTATATTGTCAATTAGACAATTTTTAAAGATACAAAAATAATAATAAAATAACAAAAGTAGATTCAAGAGTAACCATTCTCCTGCGCGCACCAGTTGCTATCACTGACAAAAAACAAATTATAAATGTTTGTCTTTTATATATACATATTTAATTATTCGTTAAAAAATATTAATTTATGTATTTTACGTATCTTTTATTATATGCCAAGAGAGTTATGAGTGTGCAGACACGTGCTGTCAGCCGCTACGACTTAAATTTAGAGATGTGTTTTTCTGTGGACCTCAGATGGACCCAACTTTCAATCGCTTTTTGCCATGTATCACATACATGAAGCCATGAATTTGAAGACTCAGATATGGAACGGAAATTATTGTTCATATTTTTAGACCTGATATATACGCTGACATGTAAACATTGAAATAAGTAATTTAATATAAATTTGATTAGACGAATATCTAAACATTTATTTAACTATTTATGTAAGGTTCTTTTTCTTTATTTCTATATTTTTAAGGCAAATAATAATTGAGGATTATTTATGGTTGTGTACACTAATAATTTCGTATTAATTTTCCTCTCAGGCAAACGTGAAATTAGCCCCAACGTTATGTACATATATCCACCTTTTTTAATGTGAATTGTGACCTTCTTTAATATAATCCTTTTATATACATGTAATATAATTTATATTTTTGTATTTCTTTTTTTTTAAAAAAACAACAAAAAAACAACAACACAAAAAAAAACAAAAAAAAACAAACGTCTTTAATAATATATATATTATTATTGCAAGGTCAGAAATAAATTTCTAAGAAACATTTAAAATTGCAAATATAATGAAAATAGAGGAACACTCGTTTTAGTCAGGCGTATTGAGAGTCACAGATTCAAATATCTGTGATAGTAGCCGTTTGTTGCAAAAATGCATTTGTGTCATAGAAGCTGTCAATGGATACCTGACTCCAATTAGGGAAACCAAGCCAGCTGGGCAGTGTTCCACACAAAAAGTATTGTCATTTCCTTTAAAAGATGACTCACTTGTAACAAGGCCAGCACGATATGTGCGTTCTTTTTTTTATGGGAACTTACGCGGCAAAAATATTTTGAAACATACACAGCAAGGTGAAAGATGGTGTGTAGCAAGTGAAAGTTCAACATTTTTAAGTGTGTTTAAACAATTTAACCCCTCGGTCTTGATTAATTCTAAACATAAGTTATATGTCTAGACGAATTATGTTACATTGAATGCAAAACTTGCAAAACCTACTAAGTCGATTTTTGCGTGGAAATGAGTTACTGCGCTTTTCTGGTTTAAATGTTAAAACTCATTTTTCTTTTAGTTTAATCATTTAAAACCTACTAGATAGCCTGTATTTTATTGTTAAGAATATGGAACTATTACAAAATCTGTTAAGTGGCTAAAATTAATGCCCTTTTCTGGTTACCTGTAAGTATAAAGTCAATTAGTGGACTCCTCAAGCAGTGGCCAGTTGTCTGTGTTCCTACAGAAATTTATAAATGGCGAATGATATGTGTTTAGTGAAATTGCTGAGTAGGAATAGATTAGGTGGTATAAAAAAACCTATGAAAATGAAGCTTTGTTGTGTTAAACTCAAATTTTCAAGCAGTTCTGGTCCTGTCACTGAACTGGTGATTAATAATTATTATTTTTTTTTCTTCTTTTTTTTTAAATTAAATTTTCCATTTTTAAAATTGTATTTTATTTTATTTTGGTACATTTTAAAGTTATTGTATAAAGCTAATAACATAAACATTTGTTTCATTTAATTCAATAATAATTAAATATCAAACGTACTAAATTGATATATATATATATATATATATATATATATATATATATATATATATATATATATATATATATATTAATCTATATAAGTAATTATAGGGCTCTTTTCTTCCTCCCCGATTTTTCGCCTTTTAACGCTAACTTCAACATTATAATGAGTTATTTCATTATTTTATGCCAAACACAACAACGTTATTTTACGTTTTTTATTTAAAAAACAAACAAAAACCAATGTATTATTTTCGAAAATCTTCATTCCTTGACCTCATGACTTTAAATCCAAATGAAAACATGTTTCACTTTTGCGTCGAAACTGAATTATTTTCAGGGACATTACATGTTATATTTACATGCATTTGAAAAAAAAGTGATGTATTAACTGCCTTTCAGGTGTCTACTAATCCCTATTTAAATATCAAGTTCTACAAGTAAAATATGCAGCGTTTATATCATTAAACATAACTTCAAAATATAGTTACTTTGCATATACACAACTTATATTACAATTCTTAATTTCATTTATTTGATTTTGACACTTCATAAATTACAATACAGCACATTCAAATTTTAGAGACCACTAAGAGATTTTGATAGTTTTGTTTTATATTAGATTTGCATGTAAATTCTAAACTATCACATCTCATGACTGTTATACGACGTTAAGGACAATTGATATGCAATCTGAGGCAAAAGAAAATCCCAATAGGTTTAAAATAAGATGAAGACACACATTACCTCACATATACTTTAACACCATGATTTAAAATTTAATTGAGTTTTAATTATTGCTGGTACTGATTAAAAAGTGTTTGTTGGTATAATGTATCGAAATTAATCGATTACGTTTCGATTAATTATAACACACACACATATATATATATATATATATATATATATATATACGCAAGGAAAGTAACAAAAACAGGTAGTTGAATTGTTTGTTTTATTGAGTAATTTGATAGTTTTGTTTTCTAGATATTGAAAAATAAAAATATTTTTTATTGCATTTTATTTATTTAAATCCTTATTAAAATTAAAATCAAAATGCTGCATGCCATGGAAAAATGTCTACCGCCAACGTTTAAAATGGTAAATATGGCTAAGTCTCATCTCTCAAGTGTTATTACAGGCCTTGTTACATAAAGGTCCAATGAGACGCGTTCTTGTAAAACAAAAATATTTCTATTTGAAAACTAATTATGTTTATATTTTGTTATCAATAAAAATAATCAGTATTTGTAATTAACATATTGCAAAACTTAGTTTAACTTAGGATTTAAGTATAAAAATTAACAAATTAGTATTAATTATTAAAACATAGTTATCAATAAAATCAACACATTAATGTTGCTGTCAGTCACTTTATAATAAGCAAGTAGGCATCACTTTAGCCAGTCACAGGACAATTAAGAGTATGTACGTTTTCTGGAAGCAGAGGCATGATCGCATTTTATTAACGATTTATCCTGGCGGCTAGGTAGCGAAGTCAATACTTGAGGGGCGTGGGATCGAGCCCAAGCAAAGCCACACTATAAATGATACACAAGAAAGTCCTCCGCTGATCCCTAGAAGGGAATTGGGGCCCCCACCAGGTATAAACAAGCCCCTAGTAATCTCTAATGGAAACATTAGGGATCCTTTAGGACCTTCGGTCATGGGACTTACAATACAATTACAATCCTGAAGAACTGAACAGTCTTTCACACGAAACAGGTGTTGCCGGTACACAAATAATTGTTTGCACAAAACTGATAAGGACAGGTAAACGTTGATTATTAGCTTTGCCCCCACATGAGAGAATCCTCTGTTTCTGAAATGGACGTTTTTTTTTATTTTTACAGCGTCAGCTCGGCCTGTTTACCGCGTCAGCTCGGCCTGTGTACCGCGTCAGCTCGGCCTGTGTACCGCGTCAGCTCGGCCTGTGTACGGCTTCAGCTCGGCCTTCTTCATCTAATTGGTCAGCGGACGATTACGATTCGGAGCCTCTAAGCAAGTTTTTGTGTCTTGGGCTTAGGTGCGTTTGTTTCATTATTGCCTTTTTCTTCTGAGGCCCTTGGCCCTCCTGCTGGATGTTGTTTATAGTAGAAGTCTCAGAATGCATAGGACAATGTTGTCCACACTGCTTCACGTTTCTCTCGTCTTAGACTGGTGAGTTTCTTGACACGTGGATTTAAGGCAACATACATTTGCGAAGTTGTAAAAGTATCAATACCTTCAATTATGTTTGTGATGTCCAATGTTGTATCTTTGAATCGTGCAATATAACCTGGATCGTCATCATTAACCACTAACAGTCTACGCAAAAAAGGCTTTTACAGGAAGAATGGCAGAGCATGTCGCATATTGTTTACTCCCAACATATTGCCTAGCATCTGCAAGTGATCATAAAACTGGCGTATATTTGGATATTTTTCCCAATCTGATTGCGTCAATTTTATGCCCACTATATTTTTTTAATGATCTATGTAATACTGCATCATGGCATCTTTGACTTTCAAAATTCTGACTTGAAGGCAGCTGACTCATCACCTCTTCTGCCAAAATGTCAAAATCTAGTTGGACATTTCAAGCACAGTTCGGAAAACACATTGAAACTGGAAGAAAAGCTATTCCAGTGTCTCGTTTCCGAAATATGATGTAATTTTCCACAAATTGCTGCAACATGTTGGAATATACATATATCAACATTATACTAAAACTATATTTTATGATAAATGACCAATTCTTGCCACTTTATTATTGAAGCTAGAACTAATATAATCAATTTAACATCCTTAATGATTACAAATCAATTAAAGCTGACAAAACTAAGCACACTATTAATGTAATTCTTTTTTTTAAATACTTTATATTAACTCGTGGTGTCTGCACCCTTGCTTGTCGCCAAAACTTTGGATCAATTTTTAACCCACTTCCTCGTAAGCTAGAGAGTTGAAATTTAGCAGGTAGTTTGATGGCGATGATAAAAACTATATATCAAAATTTTAAATCGATCGCATGTACGGTAATTAAACTATTGATTTGTTAGATTATTTTATTTATTACTATGTATCATGTTATTTTTTGAGATAGAGTGTAAGGGTGCGCATTATATTGAACAACCTTTTCGTCGCGCAATAAGGTGCGTATTTTATTGACAACACTTTTTATAAACATATTCCTGATCGGTGCGCATTATATAAAACATTTTTTACAACACAACTACAAATTTGTATTTTTGGATGGTCTTGCGCTGCGTATTATAATGAACATTCTTTTAGTTATGTCTCATACATAAAGGATTTATAGTGAAAAACTTGTTTTTTTACGGGTTTTTTTATTTTAGTTTAAGCTAAGATAACTGTGTATACTCAATTAGAATGAGGCAAAAATACTTAAATTTTGTTTTTTGAAAAGAAATCTTCGTATAACGCCCCCCTTTTGCTATCTATCATATGGGTGTCTTTAAGGGCACAAGGCATCTGACATAAATCTAACGAAATATTTTTAGTTATGCATAGTTATTTTCTTGTCCTTTATCATAATTCAAGGGGGAAAAAACCACCTCAATTGTATATACTTTTTTATCGATGGTTGATGCCTGCTTATTTATGTGTCAGTGTTTACTTCAGAGGAAACATTCCTATCTACCAAACTTAACATCATGTTATTTTTCATATGGCGATATCATTTTACTTTAAGCAAATTTTCAGGTACATGCTGAAAAAGGTGTGTAGGTGATTTTTTTTTATTATTTCTTTTTCTGTTTTAATTCATGGAAAGTAACGTACGGCTCCCATTTCTTAAATTTATGTTTTAGCTTTCCAGTCTAATTTCATGGTTGCTAATTCCTTTCATTTTAGATTTATTCAATACCGTTCAATTTATCCGATCATATTGGACAGCCCGTAACATCAAAACCTAAATCACTTGCAGTACAAATGTAATTGTTATTCTAGAAACAACTTGAGGATAACATGTTTGAAGCATGAAAAAATACTTTAAAAAATGTGTCTACATTACATTATTTTCTTCACCAGCTTAATCGCATTAACTATTTATATTTTACTCGTCATGTTTGCATTTACTTTGTAATCATTATACTTGAATTCGATTATTTGTATTACAGTAAAAACAATTTTACAGAGAAAATCGTGTCATATTTAAGCTATAATATAACCATGGTTGTAAAAAAATGAGTTCTTTTCAAACGTAAATTCTACTTTATTTCATAAAGAAAATGTCAAGATGCAAATACCTATAAAATAATGTCAATATTTTTGTTTAATAAATGAACTGTTATGACGATGTTTACTATTTCGACTGCTTTGAAGTTTGTATTTGATAAACATTTCAGAGGAAAATATTACGCATATTTGTAAATTGCAATTTTTAAAGAATATTATAATGCTACTAATGCTGTCTTGTCTGTTAAAAATAATGTGATATAGTTGTTTTATATTAGGAATTTTTTAAAAAAATGACTTACCATCAGAACAGTCAATATTTTTCAATTATTTCAAAAGAAAGGAAATGTAAAGAAAACAAGGAATTGTATTTTATCTTGTTAATGTCATAATCCTTCACAGAAGAGTAATTTTAAAACATCACAAAAAAAAACGAAAGAAAAATCACACATTTTCATGATAATTGGATAATTCATAACATACAATAATATATACATAAGAAAAAAAAGACTTATGCGCCCTCCAGTCCCCAATTTGTAATACTCTAAAGTAATATTTGCCATTGTACTAAAAAAAACAACAACATCTGTATCACTGCGATCAGATGACTAGAATAATAATAATAAATCTCATATGAGAAAATAATGATACCAACCCGTCCAACAATAACGGTGCAAGATTTCAAGTTATAACTGCATGGACTGCAGTTTGTTGCTATACATTTATCCGAAAATATATAGATATGAGACATGGATATGAGACATTGTGTTTAGAGCGTTATTATTGACTTTGCTAAGTGTCAAGAATGTATTGTTCTTTACTGCAGCTAAAATTTTCTTTCGACATACTTAATATACAAACAATAATATACATTTTATATGCTACTGTCACTGTATTTAAGGGGTTAAGTACTTTATGTCATTACATTATTTTCTAGTGTTTTCTCGAAACCTATTAAAAGTCATTGGCACAATATATCCCGTATTTTGTACTCAGAAACTCCATGTATGAAAAAATATAAACAAATATATAGAGATTTATTTATATATATATATATATATATATATATATATATATATATATCAATATAAATATTTCCCGATGTATTTTAGTATGTATGTGTGTATGTAACGCTGATGAACGATATACAACAGTCTATAGCAGTTTAAAAAATCGCGTGTTGATTAGCACTGTAAAAAAT
This sequence comes from Ampullaceana balthica, assembly GCA_944989445.1. NCBI lineage: Eukaryota > Metazoa > Mollusca > Gastropoda > Lymnaeidae > Ampullaceana > Ampullaceana balthica. The sequence goes on along the minus strand of CALYLW010000937.1, from coordinate 100,772 downwards.
GGTATATGACGTCATTACTTGATCTTAAATTTTAATAAAGGTGTGCTTCGGGTGGTGCCCAAAATGATTTTAAATTAAAGTCTCGCAGAAAAAAAAATTGTATTATGTCTTTGATTTAGCTCATTTTTTAAATTTTTTGAAAAGGAAACGATGTAAAAAGAAGATTTGACTATGGTTTATTATAAAATATTTTGTGTACATTCCAGGAAGCTTCTTATTTCGTATTTAGCAAACAAGGATAAGTTACTTTTACAGCAGTAAATTTATATTGAAATCAAACCAAAACAGATTCCGTAATTTTCGAACGGTGATCTCTAGTATTATATACATATTTACGCTCAATTATGTAGCCTAACGCTGAGGGACATCACTCTGCTTTTTTTTTAAAATTTGATAATCATTTTGGTTTCCAGATTAACAATAAACACCCTCCACACTATTTATTAATTAAAAAATTGAACAATTTCATGCGGACGTTCGATAAGAGTTATTTTTGGTGCAGTAATTTGGTGCGCTGCTTTCTAAAATTTCTCGCCGTAAAAAGATATTATATGACGTCATTGATTTAGCTCATGTTTTTAAATTTGGAAAAGAGAACGATGTAAAAAGAGGATTTAAAGATTGTTAATTATAAAATACTTTGAGTACATTTCAGGAAATTTAATATATCGTATTTAGTTAGCTGGCACCCCAGCACAAAACCCTCAATTATCACTGACTCACTCATTCAGTAACGCTCAAGAACACTATGATTAAATGAACTAGCGCTGGCAGCACTGTTTACAACACAAATGCTGACGTCAAAGTTTCTTGCGTTGTTTTGTTAATGTTAATCTGGAAACCAAAATGATTAAGATTCTTTTAAAAAAGCATAGTGATGTCACAGTCCTTAACGTTTAAGGAAGCGCAGGTTAGCAAGAGAACGTCAAGCAAGATGGCGGGCTAAACAATCTCAGGAAACCCTCGCTAAAATTAATCGAATTGCACTTCAAACCGATGAGGAGGCAGCTACTTGTCGAAAAGCTCATTCCGACTGTGCTGAATAAGTACCATGGTAGTGAATGAACATTATGCGTTAAAATGAAACATTTAAATATGTGTTAAGCTGAAAAATATCGGCAAACGCGACACAATCGTAGTTACCATTTATTTATTTTCAATATTGATTCAAAGTTTCTGACAATTATTTCTATTTTTTTTCAATTATTTAAAAAATAGTGATTTTAATCACTCATATTGTGATTAGAATTCTGAGTAGAAGTAAAATAAAGTGACATTCGAAAGAAAAAAGTTGAAATTTATTGATATCTTATTTTAGATCAACATCAATTACTTATCAAATTCAATGACATTTTCATTTTTCATTTAACCAAAGACATAAAAGTTCCAAAGTAAATATGATGATATAGTTGGAAACAGTCAGTTTTTCGACTGCCTCTCAGTGTGAAATAACTAAATTACGCGGGAGCTTTCGTAAAATTTTCCAATACCCAGTCCTTAACTTTTACTGTTATTTTAAAGATTATCTTTCACAATCTGAAACATACACATCATTGAAATTCTGCATATATATTAATTGATTTCAAATATCCTCTTAAATATCTTCGTAAGTACCAGAAGAATAATTAACTTTTATATATATTTAATTATTTTCGTATTTATTGTTTTGGACTGTAGAAACACTATGGATGTGGGCGAAGATCCAATGGAAAGGAAGCGCAGGCTGGAAAGAGAACGTCTAGCAAGATGGCGGGCTAAACAATCTCAGGAAACCCTCGCTAAAATTAATGCTGAAAAACGACGAAAATTAGATCTGGAAACTGAAGAGCACGCAGCTGCACGTCAAGAAGCAAATGCAGCTTCATAACGTAATCGAAATGCGCTTGAAACTCCATCACAAAAGCAAGCACGTCTAACAGCAAACTCATCAGCATATCAGGCAGCCCAAGAACGCATTAGTCAAGCAATTCAAGATGTTGCAAGTAACTTTGATGAGGCAAATGTTGATCAACATCACTGCGGACCTTTTGATGCAATGTGTCAATTTTGTGACTCTCGAAATTTTGCTGCGGAGCGTCCGGCAGACAAGAAATTCACAAGCTGTTGCAGGAATGGTCGCGTCAAATTGCCAAAGCCTACTAATGTTGGCGGAACTGTACTGCCATATCCTACGTTTCTACAACAGATTCTCTCTGATCCAACTCATCCACAATATAGACATTTTCGCGATAAGATCCGCTCATACAACAATGCCATCTCTTTCTCATCAATGGGTGCAAAAATCATCGATTTTCCAGGACGCGGTCCGTACGTCTTCAAAATTCAAGTCCAGACATGTCACCAAACATCCCATACTCTACCAGTCAACGATCAAGCACCACAATATGCTCAATTGTATGTGCTTGATACTACAACTCAAGCAACTGACGTTCGTCAGCAGCATCAAGCAAACGAGGATTGCTGACAGGAAATTATGTATCAGCTTGATCGCATTTTCCGCGACAACAATCGGCTCGCACAATGTTACCAGCTAATGCACGAGATCGAGTCGCGAGAAGAACAGAATGCCGCTCAATTAGGACTTACATTCCTACTGTTTCGATGGCCTTTTATCGTGATCGACAGTCTGATCAGAGGCGATACAATGCACCGACATCCAATGAGATCGCCATGGTCTTTGTGAATGAGGACGGAGAACCTCCCTTCGAGGGAGACATACACATATTTCCAAAAAATCCTCAAGATCCCAATCAAGCCTTCATCAAATTACACATTTTAAGCCCTAATATGGACCGATCATGTTTCCTTACGGTGAGGCAGGGTGGCAGCCATATTTGCAATGCGAGTCATACGAAGGTGCAACGCTCGCAGAAAAGCGTAGGAATGTCAGCATGTTGCAGTTCAAATCTGCTCTCAGAGCAATTCGCGATGACTTCAGTCCGATTATGAGCGCTGGAAAGCTCACGCAACAGTGGTTGGTAGATTCTTACCTTCAAGTAGAAGCCAACAATCTCAACTACATCAGGCAGAATCAGAAGCGAATACGAACAGAGCAATATCAAGGACTGGCTGATCATATTGCTAACTTAGCGGAGAATCAGAATGTTGCAGCAGGCGTGTCTATCATCCGTCCATCGTCATTCGAAGGCTCACCGCGTAACATGAGAGAGAGATGCTGCGACGCAATGTCAATTTTTGCAAAGTGGGGAGCACCTGACGTCTTCATCACATTTACGGCAAATCCAAGCTGGCCATAAATCGTTGCCAACCTGCGACCTGGAGAGCAAACATGCGATCGTCCCGATTTAGTAGCAAGAGTGTTCAAACTGAAGCTTGATTCGTTGATGGAGGACATTACAAAGCATGGAATCTTCGGACAATGTCTCGCTTTCGTGTACAGCATTGAGTTCCAGAAACGTGGCCTCCCACACGCTCACATCTTGCTAACATTGAGAGTGGAGGATAAATTCAAAAAGTCCCGACACTGGCTCTAAATTTCCGGATCCCACTTGTAACAGCCACTGATTATGATCTTTTTGATGAAGATGCAATTCAAATACCGCAGCAAATGGTTTCAACACACGATCTCATTAAGACAATATTCGCAAATGTTCAACAGATGCCACTCGAAGAGCTTTCAAAGCGCGTGATTGTTGCACCGACAAATGCTCAGACACTCGCAATGAATCGTAAAATCATTGAGATGTTGGCTGGAGATCCTATGATTTATTACTCAGCAGATTCACTCAGCAGCGAAGACCCCAGCAACAATCTCAATTTTCCAACATAATTCTTGAATGAGTTGACCCCATCGGGTATGCCACCACATGTTCTTTTATTAAAAAAAGGGCACCATCATCATGCTTATACGTAACTTGAACCCGAAGAAGGATATGTGTAATGGAACAATACTCATTGTGGAAGAGCTGGCACGAAACTTTATAAAGGCAAGGATTATATCAGAATGCAATCGTGGTGACTTGGTATTAATTCCTCGCATCGATCTTGCACCGACGGATATTGTGTTACCTTTCACTTTCAAACGACGTCAATTTCCGATTACACCTGCATATACCATCACTATCAATAAGAGTCAGGGTCAGACATTCGATCACGTAGGAGTAAATCTTCAGACAGCTGTTTTCTCGCACGGAATGCTATATGTCGCTCTGTCAAAGTCTCGCGATGCTCGAAATATCAAAGTACACGTTGAATCCAACTCATATCAAGGTCAACTACTTAATGATCTGAAAGTTTTTACGAGAAATGTCGTCTTCAAAGAGATTCTTTCAACCAAAAATACTGTCACATAACATTAACAATGACGTCATTGTTTTAGCTCATATTTTAATTTTGGAAAAAGGAACGATGTAAAAAGAGGATTTGAGGATTTTTAATATATATATATGACAACCTCCTGCCCGTCGTCACCATCGCCCAGGGATGTGTCCTGCCAAACATCCAGGCCCAAAAACTCAATGAAGGCCACCGGTGGCAAGCGCTAAACATCATCAACAACAACAGAACCACCCGGCCCATTTTGTTTTTTCGCCATACTGTCCTTTTCAGGACAACCCCCAATTACTCCGCAATTAGCTTGGTCTTGGTGCCGCCCACGAACAAACGAGTTTTCTTTCCAATGTTTACTTTCTGTCGACTAATTAGTATTAGTCCCACCCTAACTAGATCTCTCTGCATTTCCTGTACATAGTATCAATTCAACAATACGAGCTATGTGTTTAATATTACGTATTTATCATACAAGGACAAGATAGTTGGGCTTTTGAAAAAGGTGGGCGCCCTAGGCGCTTTAAAAGAAAAGGGGGCGCCGCAGGCGCCACGGCGCCGCAGCACAAACTAGTATATATATATATAAGTAACAAAAAAAGGTAACTGACATTTTATTTTTGTTTTATTGCGTTATTTCCATTGTCTCAAAGACACAGAACAATAATATTTTGAACTCTTTAAACTACTAAGGACTGTTGTTCTATGTTCCTCAGCGTTACAGATCTTGCGATCTGGGTTATTATATTATTTATTAATTATTTTTTAATGAATTGAAAAAAAAATATTTAAAACATGTCCTTAAATTTTAACTCCAATTTTATTGAATAAAATTGTTTCATCGATATATTAATTTTATTCGATATTTAATCGACAAAATTTTTAACGATTAAACTATAAATTAATCGTCAATTTCGGCAGCTCTATTATATATATATATATATCATTAATCACGTCTAAAACGCTGATAATCTGAAATCAAAATGTGTGGGAAAAAGTAAGTTTCTCAAGGAAAAGACTTCACAGAGTCAGATGCCCTAATAGAACTAAATTGTGATAACGCATTCTTGATTACTTCATGAAATAAGTAATTTGAGGGACAAGGATTCCGATTTTTCTTTTTTCTGTATTATATGATACTTCAGAACTAAATTTTCCCCGTTAGTTATTGGTAGCTTGCTGGATCTGGAGAAAACTTAATATTCATACATGTTATTATGTATAAAACATTTAAAGTAACCAAAACGAATTACAAGTGACGTGCAGCGTCTTAGAGTACTTTCTGTAATTTCTCTCACAATATCTGTGCAATGATACCTATGAAATATAAAGGAAACACAAATAATCGATTATTATTAAACTCATACTCAGTCTACATCATTAGTCAGATATAAAAATATGTTAAATACAGTAGACCCTCGTAATAGCAAACTAATTGATGGCTAAGTTCAGTTTGTTATTGAAAGCCTAGTTTAACATAGGCCTCAAGCTAATAATAACTAATGCGTTGTTTGCGTTGAATTTCGCCTATCTATTTTTTTAAAAAAATAATCTCATGCAACTAAAGGAGAATATACGCAACACAAAATGAAAAACAACATTTTGAATTGTAATACACAAACCCTAATGCACTTAAAAAATAAACAAAGCAAGCCATTATTACGCAAAGTAAATCGTAGCCTCGATGATTCTAGGGCCAAATTCTACCATGGCTAATTCGTATGAAACACACAATCATCGCGAAAAGTCATCATATTATATCGTAAACGACATTTTTATTCGATTATATTTAAAAAATAAACTAAATCTTCCCTTTAATGGCTATATTATAAAAAGAAACATTATTAAACCAAGATAGCTTTCCTAAATCTCAACCAGCTTTTCAATTGTTTACATTTTGAAGTTAGGTGGAGAACAGCTGTTTGGTCGTTTTTTTCATTGTTATTTTTACATGAGTTTGGGTTCGCGATCAAAATAATTATTTATGCTTACGTAGCCTAACATGATTGTTATTTTAAAAACACCGTTTTACTGTAGGGCGTTGAGTATCAGAGAGCTAGAGAGTGCCAGTAAAGCATGGGTATTGTTAGTGCTACAGAAGAAATCATTTAATACCTAGGGCTACGAACACACATTATGTTACAAGCAATTAGGAACACGATAATGGTCTTATATATTTTTTGTTTGTTTGTCTCGGAAAACAAACATTGATCCGGTGCATGAACAAAAGACATGTAAGATAAAAGTGCATTGACAGATAAAGATCAATGACAGATGTTCGATATAAACAAAAGCCACACATTACAACCGTCGTACTTGTGCGCAGCTTCTCTCTAAACGACTTTACTGCAAATCGATAAACCTTTTCTTAACAGTTGCACTTGGTTCAGTTGATATTGTTCACTCTTTTTCACACTTGTTAACCCATTTAAGAAAGTTAGTGGTGCAGCTAACAAGCATCTATACTAATAAAAGGCAAAGCCCTCACTGACTCACTCATCACTAATTCTCAAACTTCTCGTGTAGGTAGAATCACGAAACTTTGGGAAGTTGTTGAGTAGCCCCTCGCAACGAAAACTTGCGTAGAAGAATTTTAAAATTAACACTAATGGGGGCCGGGGCTCAAAAACGTTTTTTTTGTGTCTTATAATGCCTATATAAAATATGGAAATCACTAATTATCCTATTTCCCGAGTAGGCAGAAGCATGAAACTTTGGGAAGTTGTTGAGTACAATCCCGTGATGTTAAGGGAGAAAAATATTTAAATTATCACTTCCTGGGGGCCGGGGGCCGAAATGAAGTTTTTTCCTTATGTGAGCTATATAAAAACTAAAAATCATAAATTCTTATAATTCCCGTATAGGTAGAAGCATGAAACTTTGAGCAGTTGTTAAGTAACATTCCGCGATGGTAAAAGGCGAAAACAATATTTAAATTATCACTTACGAAGGGCCGGGGGCCCAAATGTAGTTTTTTATAATATTAAAAACTGACTCATCACTAATTCTCCAATTTCCCATGTAGGTAGATGCATGCAATTTTGAGAACTTGTTGAGTACCCTTTCGAAAAGAAAAATGGCTAAAATGAGTTTTAAAATTCATACTCTCCAAAAACGCTTTTTTCTTATTTGGACTTTATAAAATATGAAAATCACTAATTTTCTTATTTAACGAGAAGGCAGAAGGCAGACGCATGAAACGTTGGGAAGTTGTTGAGTACAATCCCGCGATGGTAACAGCCGAAATTGTGTTTTTAAATTATCACCTTCTGTTGGCCGGGGACCCAAATAAAGTGTGTTCCTTATATGAGCTATATAAAAACTGAATATCCCTAACTCTCCTATTTCCCGTGTCGGTAGAAGCATACAACTTTGGGTTGTTGTTAAGTACACTTCAGCGGTGTTAACAGGCGAAAACAATATTTAAATTATCACTTACTAGGGGCCGGGGGCCAAAATGTAGTTTTTTTCTAATAATAAAAACTGACTCATCACTAATTCTCCAACGTCCCGTGTAGGTAGAAACGTGAAACTTTGGAAAGTTGTTGAGTACCTTCTCACAACGAACAATGGCTAAAAATAATTTCAAAATTCACACTCATTGGGGACGGGGGCCCAAAAAGTTTTTTTTTAATATACTGAAAATCACCTTATTATCAACATTTCCGTGTAGGTAGAAACATGAAACTTTAGTAAGTTGTTGAGTACCCTCCCAGAGTGGTAGCATGCAAAAGTAATATGTAAATTATCACTCACGGGGGCCGGGGGTCCAAATGTATTTTTTCTTATATAGAAAACTAATCATCACAAATTCTACAACGTCCCGTGTATGTAGAAGATTGAAATTTTGGGAAGTTGTTGAGTACACTCCCGGTGTGGTAACATGCGAAATTTGTTTGTTTAATTATTACTCAATGGGGGGACCAGGACGCAATTGTAGTTTTTCACCTTATATGAGCTATATTACAAATTTAAAAAAACTTTGGATAATGTGTAAATGTATTTTTACAAAAGATAAAAACTTGATGGCCTATATTAAATTGAAATTGTATTTTTTCAATCTTTTGTAGCCTAGGGCCCCTTATCTCTTTTTTGTAAATGGTTAAGACATTTTAACTATTCGATTTCACTCGATATTTAAAAAAAAATGATGACTAACAAATATATTCATCATAATCCAAATTGAAATAAGCTTTTGTTTTGAACTATACATATTACACCGATATGGCCCCCGGCCCTTATTTTAGTTTTTTTAAAAAGACGTATTAATAGTCAATGTAATTTATTCATCCCTAGGTCATTAAACTTTAGGAAGTTTTCGGGTACGCTCCAGCGAAGGTTTCTTGCATTAAAAGTAAAAGTTTTAAAAACATCACTTATTAGGGGCTTTGTGCCCTAATATAAAATTAGTTATATAAAAGGTAATTTAAAAAAATTGCTACTGGATAAATGGATGAATTATTGACTAAATTTGATTTGTTTTTTTAAAAGTAAAATTCTATAAGGTAATGAACTTCTAAAGTCTGTTCTTTCGGGGCCTAGACCCAAAATATTTTTTACGTTAACATTTAAAGCTTTTTTACCGTTAGATTTTAAATAATTTATATAAATATAGACACGTATCTCTATCATGACCTAAATTGAAATCCTCAGACCTTATGAGATATGCACATCCTGCATCCAACTTTACACGAGGGCCCATACTGTCATTTAAGTACCAATTTTATTTTACACAAACTTGAAAAATAATGACAAACAAGTATATCCATCATGATGCTGACTGAAATCAGATGGTATTTTAAATTGGTGTGAAACGGGTTTTCAACGCTTTCTAAAATCATAACTTCCGCAGCGGATCACGGGTATTTTGCTAGTCTATATTAATAAAAGACAAAGCCCTCACTGACTAACTCACTGAAAGACTCATCGCTAATTCTCCATCTTCCCGTGTAGGTAGATGCATGAAATTTTCTGAAGCTGTTGATTAGCCTCTCGCGACGATAAATTGTGTAAAATAATTTTAAAATACACACTCATGTGGGCCGGGGGCCCAAAACCGTTTCTTTTCCTTTTATGGACTCTATAAAATATGAAAATCCCTAATACCTCTATTTCCCGAGTAGGTAAAAGCATACACTTTTGGAAAGTTGTTGAGTACAATCCCGCGACGGTAACAGGAGCAAAAATATTTAAATTTTCACTTACTGGGGGCCGGGCGCCCAAATAAAGTTTTTTCCTAATATAAGGTATATAAAAACTGAAAATCCATAATTCTCCATTTCCCTTGTAGGTATAGAAGCATGAAACTTTGGAAGCTGTTGTTTAGCCTCTCGCGACGATAATTGGCGGAAGAGAATTTTAAAATTCACACACATTGGGGCCGTGGGCCCAAAAAACATTTGTTTTCCTAATATGGGCTATATGAAAATTAAAAATCACATATTCTCCAATTTCCAGATTAGGTAGAAGAATTAAACTTTGGGAAGTTGTTGAGTACACTTCCGTGATTTTAACAGACAAAAGATATTTAAAATATAACTTTCCGGGGGACAGGGGAAAAAATGTAGTTTTTTTTTCTTATATAAAAACAGACTCATCACTAATTGTCCAACTTCGTGTAGGTAGACGAATGAAACTTTAGGAAGTTGTTAAGTACACTTCCACGATGGTAGCGGCATATAATAATTAAATTATCACAAAGTGGAGTCCAGGGACCCAAGTATAATGTTTTTATTTTTTCCTTATATGAGCTATATAAAAACTGAAAATCACTAATTCTCCTATTTTCCGTGTAGGTAGAAGCATCAAACTTTCGTTAGTTGTTAAGTAATACTTCACGATGGTAACAGGTAAAAATAAAATTATATAAATTATCACTTATTAGGGGCCGGAGGACAAAATGTAGTGTTTTTCTAATATAAAAACTGACTCATCAATAATAACTCATCAATCCAACTTCCCGTGTAGATAGAAGCATGAAAAGTATGATAGTTGTTGAGTACAATTCCGAAATGGTAACATGTGAAAAGGAATTTTTAAATTCACAGTCATGGGTCCCCGGGGCCAAAATGTAGCAGTTTTTCTTTACCTTATATGAGCTATATAAAAACAGGACATCACTGATTCTCCTATGTCACGTGTAGATAGAAGCATGACAACTTATTTAGTTGTTAAGCAACATTTCGCGATTGTAAAAGATAAAAAAAAGTATAGACATTTTCAGAAAACGGGGGCCGGGGGCCCAAATGTATTATGTCCCCTAATATTAGCCCTATAAAAATGAAAATCACACAATCTTCTATTTCCCGTGTAGGTAGAAGCATGAATCTTTGAGTAGTTGTTAAGCAACATTCCGCAATGGTTAAAGGTAAAAAGAACATATATAAATTATCACTTACTGGGTGCCGAGGGCCCATTGAAGTTTTTTTAAATCTTATATTTAAAACTACTCATCATTAATTCTCCATCTTCTTGTGAATGCAGAAGCATGAAACTTTGGGGACTTGCTGAATACACTCTTTTGACGAAAATAATTTTAAAATTTCAACTCGTGGGTGGCCGGGGGCCCAAAACCATTTTTGTTCCTTATATGGGCTATATAATTATAAATCATCTTTAATTCCTCATCCTCCCGTGTAGGTAGAAGCATGACACTTGGGAAAGTTGTTGAGTACCCTCACGCAATGGTCACATGCGTTAAAATTATAAAAATATCACTCACTAGGAGGCACGGCACCAATGTGTAGGGTTTGTCTTTATATGGGCTATATACAACATCACCATTAAATTTCCAACTTCCCGTGTAATTAGGAGCATGAACATTAGGTAAGTTGTTGAGTGCCCTTCTGCAATGGTAACATACGGAAAAAAAATTATCAGCTCGATAGGGTCAAGCGAAGTGTGTTATACTTTTCGTTTTTGTTTATTTGAGGGACCAAGACAGACAGACAGACAAGACGGTGAAGTTAATATATATAGTATATCCATCATGATCCAGATTGAATTTTAAATTTGTGTTACGCGGGTTCTCAACGGTAACCGAAATACTAATCTCCGTAGCAAAGCGTGGGTATTTTGCTAGTGAACATATATAAATGGAATTAGAGATCGAAATTATTATGACATTTGTGTAAAGGCCAAAATCGAAATTACATATATTTACAATCATAAAGAAAAAAAATATTTTTTTGAATCAGTCGATCAATTTAACACATGATGTGTAAATTTTATTTTATTTTAAACCAAGGCTGCCCCAAACGGTGCCACAACTTTTGCCATGCGGGTCATATTCCTAAGGGGAAATTATTCGTGGTTTGGGTTTGATATTTACAAAAATGACATACGTTAAGAAGTTCTTATTGAATTTTTTTTATATAAAGGGTGAAACTGAGATCTTGACTGCATTAAATAGATGAGATTAGGCTCAAAGTAACCGACTTTGATACTTATGATATCACAAAGGTGAGAGGAGACTCTTAGTATCGTATACTCGCGTTTCTTCTTAAAAGTCATACATGAGACGGTCTGCTCAAACAAATAAGTCGAGACAAACCAGCTGACTATTTTCTTACCAGATGGTCCTATCTCTTAAAAGCTGTATTTTTCCAGATCATAGTAAAATTCAATAAAAAAAAAGCTTAGTTGTCTGCTTCGACGGCCAGCATCAATTGAAAACACAATGAATTACAGTTACATATGACCTAGAGCATATTCAGGGTCCATATAGAAAGGTTAAGATGAAAGAATTGTGTTATTTTCAAGAGTTGAAACATCCTTAAAGTGCCATAGACATTCATCGACCATGAATATTATATCTGCAATTTAGCAATGCCTTTTGTCATTGATGTGTCATTATCATGATTTCGTGTAGTAAGGTAAATTAGTTGCCTTTAAAAACGTTGCCGCTTGTTCGCAAAAGGCCTTGATATGTAAATATAAATGACACTATCCCTGCAATGGGCCCTTGAATGTGTGTAATAAGTATTATATGTCGAGTTCATTAACTGAAAATGGCAATTCTTCCAACCCTCCACGAATAGATAGTTCTTAACCCTACTTAGCCGATAGCCTTGCAACTAATTTTCCCCCATGACTGGGTTCCTGAGCATTAAAGAAAAAAAAATAAACATGCTGTAGAAAATAATTACTTTCATCAAAGAAGTGATTGTAATAAAATGAAACGTGGATAAACTGTAGTACATAGGTTATCCATACCAAGCAAAGTATTTAACAGAGTGCTGCTAAACAGATTGAGGGATGAAATAGACACCAATCTTAGAGACTAACCAGCAGGTTTTTAGAAAGGATAGATCATGCACTGAAAAAATTGCGAATCTGAGAATTATATTGAAACAATCCCGGGAGTAGAACTCATCACTATAAATCAACTTTATTGACTACGAGAATGCTTTCGATAGTGTTGACAGGCCAAGCCTGTGGAAGTTACTAAAACACTACGGGATACCACAAAAACTGACTTACATAATTAAGGCTTCCTACGAATGACTTACATGTAGAATTGTTCAGGGCCAACAAGCAACAGCGGCTTTGGGGTACAGATCAGAGTCAGACAGGGGTGTCTGCTTTCACCTTTCTTATTCCTGCTAACCATCGAATGGATAGTGAAAATGTCTACAGGGCAGAATAGAAATGGTATCCAGTGGACACTATGGAAACAACTTGATGGCCAGGACTTTGCGGATGATCTGGCCTTAATATTGCACTCACATCAACGGATGCAGGAGAAAACCAATGATGTAGCATATTTCTCTGCTTGCCTTGGCCTGAACATCCATAAGGGAAAAAGAAAAGTCCTTAAAATAAATACATCAAACAACACTCCAATAAACCTGGAAGGAACACACCTTGGGGAGGTGAATAGCTGTGCAAATCTTGGAAGCATCATTGACACACAAGGAGGAACATACGCCGATGTAAGAGTGATAATTGGCAAAGCAATACGATTTAAACAGTTTTTAAAATTTTGGAACTGCAACAACTTGACTCTCCATAACAAGGTGAGGATAGTCAACACCACAGTAAAGCCTGTCTTACTTTATGGAGCAGAAACATGGCGAATAACAGCAGACATTTCAAAAAAGCTTCAAAGTTTTATAAACACATGTCTCCGAAAAATTATCCGAATCCGCTGGCCAAATGTCATTACCAACGAGGACCTCTGGCAGCGCATACAACAAGAGCCAGTGTAAGAGCTAATACGCCAACGCAGATGAAGATTGAGTTGCCACACTCTCAGAAAGCCTACATCCAGCATTGTGAGACAAGCCCTCACTGGAATCCCCAAGGAAAGAGAAAAAGAGTTCGTCCCAAAATGACATTTCGAAGGGAACTGGAGGCAGACACCATCATGAGCGGGCACAGCTGGGGACAGTTAGAGTGTTTGGCGCATGACAGGGATGCCTTGATAGTCTTTGTTCATGCCCATTGCCCCAGATGGGACCATGGGCGATGTTGATGAGTACATAGGTTTATCTTTCATTTAGGGTCAAAATTTCCTCCATGTGTTTTAATCCACCTAGCAGAAATAATAGTTTCACATAGCAGATGGATTTTTCAAACAAGACACTATAAAATTAAGCTCGTTGTATCTATATTTTTTCCCCTTACACACTAAACTTGCCCTAATCACAAACTGACCTCGATTAGCTCTACCATGGAGTATTACTTGATTTAGAAACGTTTTCTTGATTTAATCATGACTTAAATATTTAGAAAAATCAACAACAAAAAATAACAAAATATCTTAGTTCCATTTTCCTGTCAAGTGCTTTGTTTATCGGACACTCGATTTACATTAAATTTGCAATAATTTTTAACATAAACACTCAAAAGGGAATTTTAAAACATGGGAGTCGCCATTTGCAATGACTAATACTTAGATTACGCAACGATTGGTTGGTTATTATTAGCTTTAAATAACGTTATTCTTGTAGCAAGCGAAAACTGGAAAACCGGTCCCATGGAAAGGGGGAGAGAGTGAAATTAACGTAAAACCGGTTCAGCCTAGTAGGGTTAAATTGGTTGTTCCATAAACTTCCTAATTATTTTATAAGTGTGTGGGAGCGTTGGGGGACTTTCGCTTAACTGATCCATTTGTATATCAATGTAATACACGTTCATGTATTGTCATTGACTATCTAGAAAAAAAACTGCTAAAAATGGCATTGTAACAGGGATTTAGAAAGAATAAAGTTTATAACTTTTTATCAGTGACGTAATGGCATTCACACATCTCCGATTTTAGCACCAAGAACTTGGTGGTGAATGAAACATCGAAGTATAAAAGCGTTACCACCCTTTTCGAAAACTGTGTTAAACAAACGTTTTGCTAGTCCACAGTTCTCAGCAGTCATGCAAAGGGAAAGGCTGAAAGGCTGTAATAGTTACATACATTTATTCCATGGTAATTATATGACACTGAGAAATGGAAGCAAAGGAATCTTTTCAGTTTGTTTTGCTTTTAAGATTCTTTTGGTAAAGTAATTTATAAACCATTAAACGTCATATCCTTTCACTATTTGACATCCTCAAAACAGAACAAAGTTTCGATATTATTACAAAAATTATGTCATTACAGAACTAATATGCCAGTCAAATAATTGTTTAAGATGTTTCACGGACCAATACAAATTAGATCTGGGTGTAGTTAATTATTATCAATTGGAATGGACTTTATTTTAATTTTTCAGTAATTTTTTAAAATAATTAAATACCAACAAAAAATAAAAAAATATTTAGATGTAAGAAAATTACATTTACTTCACATAAATTTTTCCATAAATCATAATAATAAAACAGAAGTATAATGTTGAGTATTACATAGCGCTGCACCTCGTCAAGCTCAGCAGCTCTGAGTGATTAGGTAAGACACCGACATACGGACATATTTATAAATACATTCAATTTGTTAAAACCTTTATTTACAAATTCAACACACACAAAATATGTCAGGATGATCCAAAAAAAATTATACGTTTATCAATCCGAGGAATACGGATTGTTATTTCGTAAATAAAATTTCGTAAGATATGTTTTTTAGTGTAGTCTTGCATGGTTAATAGCAGAAATATTTCCAATGCGTTATCGAAAAGAACATGTTTGGGGGCACAAATAAAGAAATGTACATCATAAATGTTTTAGCGCGCGTCATAAGAATAGAAATAATACGTATGTTTGCTGAAATACTTACTCACGTGTGAATGAGTAGACAGCAACAAGTTCAGTACGATAGAAACAGAATGAGTCAGAAAATATTTTTTGGCAGAGAAAATACAATTTGTAATCAATATATATTCTTTTACATGGAACCAATGACGTGAATGAAATGATTTAATGAGTTTGTTGTGTTTAACATTGGTTAGCACAGAACTCGTGTGTAAAAGCTGTGGTAAAGACTGTCACTCATGGATAGGACTGCACAGCCACACGAGGAAATACAACCCAACCCGACGGTGATGCACCATCTTCTCTGGAGACGGAAAGATGAATATGAAGTGTTGTGTTTGTATTTTTTAGCTTAAAAACTTGCCTTGCTGCTAAAATATTAACTTGTAGCAAGCAGTCTACCGATGTATGTTTTGGTTAACATTAATGAAGAGAATTACAATAACAAAAAAGAAAGAGAACACTCTAGGGTTTCCGCTACACAAACTTTAATATAATAACATTTTTATCTGAGCTGACGTGAGGTTGAGATCACGTTCAAAATAATCATTTTTGCTTACGTAGCCTATGATGGATGTTATTTTAGATCAAATTTAGAATTATTTTTTTAATCAACAAAAAGCAGAATTGTGTGTTTATATAATAAAGAACATATAATCACAGTAAAATAGTTTTATTGTTTCTTTTTTTTTGGTGAAAATATAAGGCCTAGATTCGTTATAATGAGATGTGTTTGTTATTGGTCCAAGCAAATGAGTTTGTTATAACGGGGGTCTATAAAAGGGGAGAGGCGTAGTAAAACGTGGGTTTACTGTACGAAGTTGAGTATCAGAGAACTAGAGCGCACCAGTTAAGCATGGGTATTGTTAGTGCTACAGAAGAAATCATTTAATACCTATGGCTACGAACATACATTATGGTACAAGCAATTAGGAACACGATAAAGATTTTAGATTTATTTATTTATTTTGTCGAGGAAAACGAACATTGATTCCGTACATGAATAAAGGCGGGTAAGATAACATTTTATTGTCAGATAAAGATCAATGACGGATGTTCGATATAAACAAAATCCACACAATGCAAACGTCGAACTTGTGCGCAGCCTAACTTTAAAATACTTTAATGCAAATCAATAAACCTTTTCTTAACAGTTGTACTTTGCTCAGGTGATATTTTTCGCGATTTATTACACTTGTTAACCCATTTAAGAAAGTTAGTCTTGCAGCTAACAAGCATCTATACTAATAAAAAGCAAATCACTCACTCACTCACTCACTGACTCACTGACTCGATCATCACTAATTCTCCAACTTCCCGTTTAGGTAGAAGCATGAAACTTTGGCAAGTTCTTGAGTAGCCTCTCGAAAATTAGGGTAAAACAATTTTAAAATCCACACTCATAGGGGCCGGGGCCCAAAAAACGTTTTTTTACTTAATATGGACTATATAAAATGGAAAACACCAATTCCCCTATTTCCCGACTAGAAAGTAGCATGGAACTTTTGGAAGTTGTTGAGTACACGTCCGCGATGGTAACAGGCAAATCAATATTTAAATTATCATATACTGGGGGCCGGGGGCACAAATTTAGTTTTTTCCTCATATGATCTTTATAAAAACGTAAAATCACTAATTCTCCTATTTCCCGAAGAGGTAGAAGGATGAAAGTATCGGTATTTGTTAAGTACCATTTGGCGATGGTAATAGGTAAAAAAGAAAAGTATATAAATTATCACTTACTGGGGGCCGGGGCCAAAATGTAGTTTTATTTTGCTTACATAAAAACTGACTCATCAATTTATTCTCCAACTTCCCGTGTAGATAGAAGCATGAAACTTATGGAAGTTGTTCAGTATACTTCCGCAATGGTAACAGGCGAAAAAGAATTTTGAAATTAACAGTCATGGGGGCTCGTGTCCCAAATGTAATTTTTTTCTTAAAAGAGCTATATAAAAACAGAAAATCACTAATTTTCCTATGTCCCGTGTAGGCAGAAGCATGGATGTTTGATTAGTAGTTAAGCAGCATTCCACAATATTAAAGGTTTTTTAAAAAGTATATAAATTATCACTTACTGGGGGCCGAGGGCCCAATGTAGTTTATTTTTCTCATATTTAAAATTACTCATCACTAAGTATCCATCTTCTTGTGAAGGTAGAAGCATGAAACTTTGGAAACTTTCTGAGTACACTCATATGACGAAAATTTGAAAAATATAATTTTCAAATGTCCACTCGCGGGTGGCCGGTGGCCCAAAACCATTTTTTCCTTATATGGGCTATATACAAATGAATTAACACTCATTCATCATCTTGCCGTGTAGGTAGAAGCATGAAACTTTGGAAAGTTGTTGAGTACCCTCACGCAATGGTAACAGTCGACAAAAAAAATATCACTAACTTGGGGGCCGGGGGCCCACATGTTTTTTTTTCTAAAACCAGCTATATAAAACATGTTAATCATTAACTCTCCTATTTCCCGTGTAGGTAGGAGCATGAAACTTTGGGAAGTTGATGAGTACCCTCCAAAAATATTAAATTGCAATTATTTTAAAATTAACACTCATTAGGGGGCCTCGGCCCTGAATGAAATTTGTTTTCTTATATAAACAGACTCATCACTAATTCTCCGACTTACCATGAATGTAGAAGCATGATCCTTTGGCAAGTTTTTTAGTACCCTCCCTCGATGGTAACAGGTGTAAAAATTATAAAATTATCACTCACGAGGGGGCCGGGGACCCAAATGTATTACTTTTGTTTTCCTTTTATACAATATATAAAGATCATTTGGAAATTGTATCTTTTTATGTTTGTATGTTTGTATGTTTAACTTTTCGACATTCAGTTCCACAATCACGGAAAAACCAAATGATGGACGTGGACCAAATTTGGCAAGACTGTTCCTTTTAACCTGCAGATGGTTTTAGTATAGTTTTTGTAATTGTTCCTTTTGCCCGAAAGCCTTAAATTAAAAATATAGTAAATATAGAGACAAAGAGATACAAATTATATCTCAATTCCATATGGAACAGCTTCATGTGGAAATTCAAAACGAGATCATTTTGGTGCACTATTTGTTCAATACTTTATATTCAGCGGTGCGCTTTCTAAAATCTTCTATTGTCATATTACGATGCGCACATTTTCGTGCAAGCTTCTTAGATTGAGTTGTGTAATTTTATTATAATAACCTTCATATTCGGTTTAACCTTGCGGTACAAAGCAGTGGCGTTTTCTACGAATAATTTGTTTATATTATAGATGAAAACTATTTCATTTCATTTGTCACACGATGTAGGGTATTTATTTTTTAACATGACGGAATGAAACTGACAATTTTGTTATTTCGTTGATAAAAACTAAAAATTTAGTTTTAAAAAAATCAACTAATTATATAATTAGTCACTTAATTTTATGCGGAAAGCGATGGCCCAAGTGTACTTTAAGTGTAAGTTTATTTCACATGGGCATCGCTCTCCACAGTATAGCACTCAATATTGTTTTTTAAAATGTGTGTTGTTTTTTTTCA
The DNA here is from genome assembly GCA_944989445.1 of Ampullaceana balthica. Taxonomy (NCBI): domain Eukaryota; kingdom Metazoa; phylum Mollusca; class Gastropoda; family Lymnaeidae; genus Ampullaceana; species Ampullaceana balthica. The sequence continues at coordinate 81,767 of CALYLW010000937.1, read as the reverse complement.
ATTCCTATTATAGATTTAATTTTTTAATATCTATATATGTACAATGCAATTTAATACTATTCCTGTGCTTGTATTAAACCGATGTTGTTTAATGTTGGAAACATCCTCCATATTTATCTTTTAACGATAATTAAGAAATTACATTTTCCCCATACCAATAAAAGCATAATCTTTAAACCAATAACCAAGATTTCTCCAAATTAAATTTTACTTGCTCTATCCTATAAACTTGCTTATCAAAGTTAAGCATCAATGATATTGACATGTATATAAAGTCCTAGGACCAATGTTGTCATTTTATGTGTACATTAGCGACACAAATTAACAATTTAAACTTTAACTACCGGACTTGATAAGAAATTGTATTACCCTTAAGATAAGTGAGCCTAAAAATCCGTATTTAATTTGTGATGAGAATTGAACATCTTAGACGGACGATCGTTATTTTTTATTTTTTTATACAATTCGTTTTTTTTTCATAAACCAAATATGGTGTTGAGGTTTTAATATAATTTACAAAATTTGAGGCCTTATTGGAAACGGAATCAAAAACAGATATGCATTCCTTTTTGAAATTATAAAATTGCATAAAATCAGTAAATGTATATCATATAATATAGAAACAAATATATAAAAATGTAAACATCATTTTCGTTTTGAAATATCTACAAAGATGTTCAAAATATAGTGTGTTTTTTTTGGTGTATTTTTTTGGCAATACTTTATTACAAGACCTCTTATTGTCTAGATACGGTGAGCAGATCTTCTTGAAACCTTTTTAATACGACTTCTTTTGTTCCTTTGAACTATTTTCAAAAATACATTTCATTTATAACATTTATGTTTTAGTTTACAGGCCCTTTGGGGTAAGTAGCTATTTTCCTTATGAACTGCCATATGTTGCCAAATGTGGCTTATAATACCATCATTATCTAGAAACCATTACTTAGTGATGGGAGGGAGTATAATTATTCAAATATAATGTATTAAGGGGAAACGGGATCCAACAAAAAAATTGCATCTCATTTAAAAATTATCATTTTTGCCTGATATTCGTAAATTTAAATATCGTTAGACAAAGATAAAAACAATCAAATGTAATTTCCATATTAAACTACCTAGAGGGACATTCAAAATAAGTGATTTTGGGGAAGTATTTTATTACTATACTTTAAGTTAAAAATATTTTATTGTCTAAAAACTTTGCGCTGATTTTATTGTACGCTTTTAAATAAGACTGTGTTATTTTCTTTCAATTCTTTTGGAAATCACATTACATGTACAACATTTATCATTTACAACACCTTAGGCTTTATAAAAAGAAACTTTTACAAATGTAATAAAGACATAAAACTAAAATGCTATCTCACTTTGGTAAGACCTGTACTAGAATATGCATCTTCTGTATGGGACCATCCACCAAAGAATCTATTGATAAACTAGAAACAAATTTTTAAAAAAAGCTCCCAGATTCATTACTGGAGAATATTCAAAACTGGCAAAAACAACACCATTAGTTAAATCATTAAACCTAGAAAAACTATAGGATTGAAGAATTATGAGTAAAGCAGTAATTATGCATAAAGCAATTAATTCTAACTTAGAAATACAACACAAAGATAACTTAATAAAACCCTCAGATAGACATAAGGATAAAAACGAAGGTCTTATTCGGTATGCAAGAACAAACTCACACATTTTCGTTCTTCCCTTCCGGAATTCGGGCGCGGAACGTGTTGCCTGAAGTAACCATGAAAGCCAACAATTTATCAACATTTGAAACGCTAATAAGAATGCAGGACTAAACATAAAGTATACATAAACGTAGGACGCAATAATCTTCTGCATTGCAGGTGCGTCTGAAACAGATAAGATCAGCTGTTGCCTTTTTGAGAAGGGGGAGCATTGGTCCCCGATGTTATAGCTGATGTGACTAATATTTCAGTTCTTTAAATAGTTTAACGACGTGGTTGTCGTCAAATGTGTACAAAAATTATATTAAATTGTTTAACACCATTAAAATAGTGAGTGAAATTATAAGGAAATCAATTTTCTAAGTGAAAACCATTTATGGTTAAAGAAAATTAGAAGTAAAATATATATTTTTTTTTAAAATAGGTATATACTTAAAAAAAAATTCTGATATATATATCATAGACACACGCGGCTTCAGACGCGCTTAGGCGCAATGTATATAGTGATATATATATATATATATATTATATATATATAACAGATTATAAAAAATATATACAATCTAAACAAAGTGTGTTTCATGGTTTATATAAACTTCCTATATATATATATATACTAGTAGACCCGTCGTGCGTTGCAACGATCAAAGTAAAAAGGAATAAATTTAAAGAAACCAATGAGTGGTATGTTTAAAAATAATTCTGAAGAAATCTTCGTGGAGTGTGAAAAAAAAATCCAAGTTTCATAGCAAACGGATAAATAAATTAATAATTAAATAGCGTACAAAAGAAGAAATGATATTAAGGGCCCCGGCCCCAAAATGAGTGATATTATAGGTTTTTTTTATTGCCATTGTACTTATTTCTTAAACGTTTAAGATTTTATTCACTATTCAGTCATTAACAATCTTGACAAATAATGACACATGTATCCATTATTATACAAATTGACATTAACAGGTGTTTTGAACTTTATATCTTGCCCAGAATGGGCCCTGGGGCCCTTAATGTTGTTTTTATCTATTGTACTCGATATATATTCCTCAATATCGTGTAAAATTGAATAGGGAATACAATGATTAAAGTTCAGTAAAAAGACTTTTTCGAAGGAATGGAAATTAAGAGTTCAGTGCCCTTTAGTAATATAGGCTCTTAAGTTTTTATATTCTAAGTTTTGTCAAAATCCAGTTTTTTTCTCAATATATAACTCTTAAACTACTTTTTATATACCTACAATCGGGGGAAACATAGCAATAATTTAAAGGGGCCCTGGCCCATTCGGTGCAAGAGGTCAATTTCAAAAACATGTTCATTTTAGTTCATTTTTATTGTGGCTATATTTCTCAAGCTCTTTAAAAAGTAAATAGGAAAAATATCTTAAACATATACGAAAAAAGATATGTGGGGCCCAGGCCACGAAGATATTGGCATTAGAAGTGCAGTGTCTATAGTATTTTAATAAAGGCTACGAAGTTTATGTGTGCAAAGTTTGGTGAAGATCTATTCATTTACTAAGTAGCTAACGTAGAAACTATTTTTTATATAGCTCACATAAGATAAAAACGACATTAAGGGTCCCAGGGCCCATTCTGGGCAAGATATAAAGTTCAAAACATCTGTTCATTTCAATTAGTATAATAATTGATACATGTGTCATAATTTGTCAAGATTGTTAATGACTGAATGGTGAATAAAATCTTAAACGCTTAAAAAATGTGAATTTTTGGGCCCCCAGCCCCAAAGGAATGAATATTAGCAGTTTAGTGCCCTATAGTATTTTAATATTGGCTATCAAGTTGTCATATACACATTTTGGTTAAGATCCAATAATTTGCACAGTAGCTAAAGATTAAACTAATTTTTATATAGCTCGTATAAGCAAAACATGACGATATGGGCCCCCGGTGCCCCATGAGTGTTAAATTTTGAAAAAAGTGATAGTTACCATCCCGGGAGCATACTCAAGAGTCTTGCATTAGGTGATGGTTATTACAATTTTTATTGCCAAGTTAAATTTCAGATTCAACTATTTAGTTAAAATTATTATGAGAAACAGAGATATGCCATTTTACCGCGTGAGCTGTTTTCACTTAATGCAGTGCCTTTTAACATAAACTTACTATTCAAAAGATATGACTTATTAAATAATGATTCTTGCCGACCATAATAACTAAATTTACAATTTCATTCTCACTTGTACAAAATTAACATAACTTATATGTTTTCCGAAAGAGCTCTACCACCCTCGTCACTCAAAAATTTAATATATAATTACGAAACTGCATCGTATCACAATTGTAAGTTATATAATATTTGTAACCACGTCTATGAGATAAAGAACATGTGGCACTATCCCTTTAAAAGGCAAAAGCTAATTGACTCATAGCGCAAATAAACAAAATTATAAATGTACTTCCTAAAATACTATTTTAAAAAAAAACGGTCGTATTAAAATGATATAAAAATGTGCACACCATATTTAGACATATAGATAGCTGGCCACATAAAATAAAGTCTTGTTATAAAGCAAATGTACTGGACCAAAATAACTCTTCATTTTGACGTATTCATAATCGTCTAAACAGGGAAATAATATTTAACATTTTTATGTCTCTATATTTTACGATTTATATTTACAATGCAATGTGTATAATTTCAAAAAAGGAATCTTTTTTTTGTGTTCCCTATTTCGGATAAGGCATCATATTTTGTAAATTATATTCAATGCACACCAGATTTTATATCTGAAAAATAAAATACATTAAAAAAAAAGGTTCAACCGTCTGTTAATAAGCGAATCTTAAAAATGATTAAAAGGCAATTTTAGCAATGGCCTATGTTATTTTGAATACAAAGGAATGAACATAAAAACATATTCAATTCGCAATTCATATTAATTAAGCGTTTTCAGGATCACTTCATTAAATTTAGTCAACTTTTGTTAATACGCTGGGAAGCGAAAGTTTATAATGTATAATGTATATAAAGCTTAAGTAAACAGTTTTAAAGTGTACGTTTATTTGACATAGGCCATCACTTTCAACATAAAATAAACTCGCTACATCTATGGTTTTTAATTGAATGTCGAGTTATGAATTAAATTTTTAAAAATCCAAATTTTATTCAGCATGTAAAATATTAATACAATGCATCGTGAAAATAATTGAAATAAAATAATTTAAACGCGTATGTAATATATAAAGCTCAGTTGATATTTTTATGTTTGTTTGTTTGTATCCATTAAAAAAGGGCCACTGCTTTGTTGACATTTTTCCAAAAGATCTCTGCCACTGTCTTCACTAAAAAAGCTCGTATATATTTACGACACTGCAATGTAACACAATTGTAATTAATACAATATTTGCAACAGCGTCTATGAGATAAAGATAATAAAGATAAATAAAAAAATTAGGCTATTTTCCTAATTTTAAAAAAAACAAACAAACTAAACAAATGAACTTTATGTTAAAAATGCATGTGAAACCATCACAATAATCGATATAAAAAATGGCCTATGTTAATCCATCATCAAAGGAATGAACATAACATATTCAATTCGCAATACAAAATAATTAAGCGTTTTCAGGATCACTTTATTTAGTGTAATCTACTTATGTTAATAAGTCCGGTAGCCTAAGTTTAAATAGTATAAGTGTATAGGTTATGTAAAAGACAACAGCTTATGTAAAAGACAAACAAAATATAAATGTTATATTAATAGAACACAGCTAAATTTAAGATGCGTACACGAAAATGTGCGCACAGTAATCAGGCGATAAAAGATTTTAAAACGTGCACCGCTAAAAATGAAGCCTTGAAAAAAACCGCTAAAAATGAAGCCTTGAAAAAATAAATAGGTTTTTCATTAAATGTCGAGTTATGGAACAGAAAATAATTAAAACAAATTCGCAATTCAATTTAAATGTGTAAACAATTAAATCTAATGCATCGTGTGGCAGTTGTAATTAAATATGTTAACGTATCTATCTAATATATAGAAAGTAATAGTAAAGAAAATGACAATTCTTTGTACTACACAGCTCAAATTATGAAGCGTACACGAAAATGTGCGCACCGTAATTAGACAGTATAATATTTTTTTCAAATGCGCACGGCTGAAAATAAAGTATTGGGGAAAAAAAACGTCACCAAAAGTAACTGGCTTTGAACGGCATTTGAACGTCCGCGTAAATTTGTTCAACACAGAAATAAGGTTAAATTTTTTATTCTTTGTCTCTGCATTTTCTGATTATTTAATTTACGGCATTCGGGCAAAAGGGACAATTACAAAAATTAACTTAAAACCACCTTCAGGGTAAAAGGAACCGTCCTGCCAAATTTGGTCCCCGTCCGTCATTTGGTTTTTCCGTGATTGTCTAACAGAAAGTCGAAAAGTAAAACATACAAACATACAAACATACAAACATACAAACATTTGAGCTTTATATATTACTAGTAGACCCGTCGTGCGTTGCAACGATCAAAGTAAAAAGGAATAAATTTAAAGAAACCAATGAGTGGTATGTTTAAAAATAATTCTGAAGAAATCTTCGTGGAAGTGTGAAAAAAAATTCAAGTTTCATAGCAAACGGATAAACAAATTAATAATTAAATAGCGTACGAAAGAAGAAACGATATTAAGGGCCCCGGCCCCAAAAATGAGTGATATTATCGTTTTTTTATTGCCATTGTACTCATTTTTTAAACGTTTAAGATTTTATACACTATTCAGTCATTAACAATCTTGACAAAGAATGACATATGTATCCATTATTATACAAATTGAAATTAACAGGTGTTTTGAACTTTATATCTTGCCCAGAATGTGCCCTGGGGCCCTTAATGTTGTTTTTATCTACTGTACTCAATATATATTCCTCAATATCGTGTAAAATTGAATAGGGAATACAATGATTAAAGTTCAGTAAAAGACTTTTTCGAAGGAATGGAAATTAAGAGTTGAGTGCCCTATAGTAATATAGGCTCTTAAGTTTTTATATTCTAAGTTTTGTCAAAATCCAGTTTTTTTCTCAATTTCTAACTCTTAAACTACTTTTTATATACCTACAATAGGGGGAAAATAGCATTAAGGCCCATTCGGTGCAAGAGGTCAATTTCAAAAACCTGTTCATTTTAGTTCATTTTTATTGTGGCTATATTTCTTAAGCTCTTTAAAAAATAAATAGGAAAAATATCTTAAACATATAAGAAAAAAGATATTTGGGGCCCCGGCCACGAAGATATTGGCATTAGAAGTGCAGTGTCTATAGTATTTTAATATAGGCTACCAAGTTTTTGTGTGCAAAATTTGGTGAAGATCTATTCATTTACTAAGTAGCTAACGTAGAAACTATTTTTTATATAGCTCATTTAAGATAAAAACGACATTAAGGGTCCCAGGGCCCATTCTGGGCAAGATATAAAGTTCAAAACATCTGTTCATTTCAATTAGTATAATAATTAATACATGTGTCATAATTTGTCAAGATTGTTAATGACTGAATGGTGAATAAAATCTTAAACGCTTAAAAAATGTGAATTTTTGGGCCCCCAGCCCCAAAGGAATGAATATTAGCAGTTTAGTGCCCTATAGTATTTTAATATTGGCTATCAAGTTGTCATATACACATTTTGGTTAAGATCCAATAATTTACACAGTAGCTAAAGCTTAAACTAATTTTTATATAACTCGTATAAGCAAAACATGACGATATGGGCCCCCGGCGCCCCATGAGTGTTAAATTTTGAAAAAAGTGATAGTTACCATCCCGGGAGCATACTCAACAGTCTTGAAAAGTTTCATTACGATCGGGTGAATGGTTTAGACAGCTATAAAGGACATTCATACACACACAAACATATTTAAATATTTATATATTAGATATATATATATATATATATATATTCTTGAAAAATACCCGCACTTTGTAGCGGGAGTGTGCTGACCCTTTATCCAAGTATTAGGTGATGGTTATTACAATTTTTTTTTGCCAAGTTAAATTTCAGATTCAACTATTTAGTTAAAATCTTATGAGAAACAGAGATATGCCATTTTACCGCGTGAGTTGTTTTCACTTAATGCAGTGCCTTTTAACATAACCTTACTATTCAAAAGATATGACTTATTAAATAATGATTCTTGCCGACCATAATAACTAAATTTACAATTTCATTCCCACTTGTACCAAATTAACATAACTTATATGTTTTCCGAAAGAGCTCTACCACCCTCGTCACTCAAAAATTTAATATATAATTACGAAACTGCATCGTATCACAATTGTAAGTTATATATTTGTAACCACGTCTATGAGATAAAGAACATGTTGCACTATCCCTTTAAAAGGCAAAAGCTAATTGACTCATAGCGCAAATAAACAAAATTATAAATGTACTTTCTAAAATACTATTTTTAAAAAAACGGTCGTATTAAAATGATATAAAAAAATGTGCACACCATATTTAGACATATAGAAAGCTGGCCGCATAAAGTAAAGTCTTGTTATAAAGTAAATGTACTGGACCAAAATAACTCTTCATTTTGACGTATTCGTAATCGTCTAAACAGGGAAATAATATTGAACATTTTTATGTCTCTATATTTTACGATTTATATTTACGGTTTATAAGCAATGTGTATAATTTCAAAAAGGAATCTTTTTTTTTGTTCCCTATTTCGGATAAGGCATCACATTTTGTAAATTATATTCAATGCACACACACACACATCAGATTTTATATCTGAAAAATAAAATACATTAAAAAAGAAGATTCAACCGTCTGTTACTATGTGCATTTTAAAAATAATTAAAAGGCAATTTTAGAAATGTCCTATGCTATTCTGAATACAGAGGCATGAACATAAAAACATATTCAATTCGCAATTCATATTAATTAAGCGTTTTCAGGATCACTTCATTAAATTTAGTCAACTTTTGTTAATACGTTCGGTAGCGAAAGTTTATAATGTATAGTGTATATAAAGCTTAAGTAAACAGTTTTAAAGTGTAAGTTTATTTGACATAGGCCATCACCTTCAACATAAAATAAACTCGCTACATCTATGGTTTTAAATTAAATGTCGAGTTATGAATTAAATTTTAAAAAATCCCAATTTTATTCATTGCATGTAAAATATTAATACAATGCATCGTGAAAATAATTGAAAAAAAATAATTTAAACGCATATGTAATATATAAAGCTCAGTTGATATTTTTATGTTTGTTTGTTTGTATCCATTAAAAAAAGGCCACTGCTTTGTTGACATTTGTCCAAAAGATCTCTGCCACTGTCGTCACTAAAAAAGCTCTTATATATTTACGACACTGCAATGTAACACAATTGTAATTAATACAATATTTGCAACAGCGTCTATGAGATAAAGATAATAAAGATAAATAAAACAAATTAGGCTATATTCCTAATTTTAAAAAAACAAAAAAAAACAAATCAATTTTATGTTAAAAATGCATGTGAAACCATCACAATACTCGATTTTAAAAATGAACTATGTTAATTCATCATCAAAGGAATGGACATAACATATACTATTCGCAATACAAAATAATTAAGCGTTTTCAGGATCACTTTATTTAGTTTAATCTACGTATGTTAATAAGTCGGTAGCCTAAGTTTAAATAGTATAAGTGTATAGGTTATGTAAAAGACAAACAAAATATAAATGTTATATTAATAGAACACAGCTAAATTTAAGATGCGTACACGAAAATGTGCGCACAGTAATCAGGCGATAAAAGATTTTAAAACGTGCACCGCTAAAAATGAAGCCTTGAAAAAAAATACTGACACAACTATTACATAAATAGGTTTTTCATTAAATGTCGAGTTATGGAACAGAAAATAATTAAAACAAATTCGCAATTAAATTTAAACGTGTAAACAATTAAATCTAATGCATCGTGTGGCAGTTGTAATTAAATATGTTTACGTGTCTATCTAATATATCGAAAGTAACAGTAAAGAAAATGACAATTCTTTGTACTACACAGCTCAAATTATGAAGCGTACACGAAAATGTGCGCACCGTAATTAGACATTATAATATTTTTTCTAATGCGCACGGCTGAAAATAAAGTATTGGCATTGGGGGAAAAAAAACGTCACCAAAAGTAACTCGCTTTGAACGGCATTTGAACGTCCGCGTAAATTTGTTCAATACAGAAATGAGGTTAAATTTTTTATTCTTTGTCTCTGCATTTTCTGATTATTTAATTTACGGCATTCGGGCAAAAGGGACAATTACAAAAACTAACTTAAAACCACCTTCAGGGTAAAAGGAACCGTCCTGCCAAATTTGGTCCCCGTCCGTCATTTGGTTTTTCCGTGATTGTCTAACAGAAAGTCGAAAAGTGAAACATACAAACATACAAACATACAAACATACAAACATTTGAGCTTTATATATATTATAGATATATATATATATATATATATATATATATATATATATATATCCCTATATACATTGCGCCTAAGCGCGTCTGAAGCCGCGTGTGTGTGTGGGAGTGTGGGTGCTCGCTATGCGGGGTAACTCCCTTAAATAAAATAAATTATTGAAAATTAAGACGTAAAATATAAAAGTTGTGGTGTCGAGATTAACAAGACGGCCTTTCTCGCCATAAAATATTTTGACTTTTACAACAAATTTCGAGCTCATATTAATTTGTAAAATGGAAACAAAGTAAAAAGAGCCGCGGTTATTTCAATGTGATTTTTAATGGTGCTATCCATCTCTGTGTGTGTTTATCTTTGTGTGTGCACGTAGTTGAATTAGTGAGTGTGTGTGTGTGTGTTTTTGTTGTGAACTAAATGTGATGAAACGGTTTATTTTTATGTCTGGTAATGTTGCGCCTCTAACAAGACTACGTATACATTTTTTGTAAAACAATTACAGAATTAATATTTGTTTGCAAATTGCATCATTACACTGTTTCTTTTATGTATTTCGAGATGTAATTTATCCAGCCGCTCGAAAAAAATATTTGCTTTGGTCTTTTTCCAGATGTTTACATTTATGTTCAACGTTAATCTACCTAACATTTTGTTTACAGACGATAGTCATTGTTTTTTTAGCGTAATATTTTAACAATATTTATATACTATTATTTTCTTTATTATCAAATACACAGTATCATTTTACCACTTTTGTTTATAACTTTTATATGTTTAATTTAAATACTTAATGTATTTGACATTTTAAAAGTTAGTTATAAGTTATAAATAATATAATACTAACAATGTATTCAATGCATTAGAGAAAGAAAGCACATGAGTGAAACCAGCTACCAGACACTATAGCTTAGCCACTGTTAATATTCTTTTTGCCTAAATTAAGTTAAACATGCTAGGTAAGTTATATTTATAATTTAAAAAATACATGAAGCAAGTGATTAGTGATGAAAGCAATGCCTATGATTCTTAGGTGGGAGATTTATTTTCCTTCGGTGCTTAAATAGTTTACACGATTGCTCCATAAACTGCCCCAAGAAAATAGAAGGAATGACAAAAAAATCGGTAATGGTAAAGACGAAAATGGATTATATATAGGAGTTATATGCACGGACCAATGAGTGTGGGTAATAAGTAGAACAGCTATTTTTACATTTAGTACAACTTTATGACATTTTGAAATGTAACACTTATTGGTGGGGTAAGAGTCAATAATATCGCCCAACCCTGGATGACATAAACACCATAACTTAGCAACTTTTAAAATTCTTTTTGCATAACTTTAACTAAATCAGCAGGGTAAATTTTAATCCCAGACCATGCGATTCAAAATGTTTCTTTAAAACAAATAAAACCCATGCACACCTTACTTAAGCATCAAAATTCACATAAATAATATGCTTTTCCCATAAAAAAATAATTACTAAGAAAGGTGTGTAAGAGCTAACAAAACTAAAACATTCATTAAAAAATAGTTTGATTTCTAGAACAATGAGTTGCGTGGTACACACTTTGGGTATAAAGTGTACGATTCTTTAAGGTATACATAATAATATATTTAGTGTAAAGACATGTCGCGGGTATTACGACTCATATATAGGTTCTAGCTTCAGAAAGTGCGTGCTCAAGCGAAAAAATACACTAACAGCAACTGATATTTAGACATAACAGCTTGATTTTATTTGAGCAATATTATGCAACGAGGATAAAGTTTTGTATAAAGACTGATTTCAAAGGCAGATCATGTGGTTTACTAAATGGCAGTTTTCTTTCAAGATGTATACACTTTCTTAAAAAAAAATATTTTTTAATTATTCTGATTTAATATTAAATGCCTACAAATATATGTTATATATTAAGACCATTACCAAATATGTCATTTTTTAAGCTAAATAAAGCTACAAGGAAAAAAGGCTTAAATACAAATACAACGAAAAGTAATCCTTTATTTTTTTGGAACAAGTATCTGCCAATGTATTGCTTTGTTAATACTAGAAGAAAAGAGTGGGAAGTCCTTTCAAAATGACATAATTTATTAGAAAATGAATCTCTAGGAATTTATGTTTTTATGTTAATGTTCGTGTGAAAAGAAAATGTGTATTTTAAACCCATAAACCATATTTCCACCCTCCACTAAGCATATATATTCAAATAAATATTATCTGGCTCCAATAATAACGAATTCGTCTTGAATTAATTTCAAGCCCTCTAGATACAACCAACCCCAATAGGAAAGGAAATATAGTAGTAGTAACAACGGGGATAGAAGTATTACAATACATAATAATAATAATAATAATAATAAATAATACATTGATTATTTATATAGCGCTGTATCCCAGTAAGGAACTGGGCTCACAGCGCTTTACATGAAAGAGATAACATACTTATAAGTATTAAATTAACTTTCATTTCACAACAAACACACAAAATTACAATACATTATACATAAACTACGTTAATCATTTACAAGAAATGTTGTTTCATCAATTTTAAAAATAAATTTTGAAAAGATGTGTCTTAAGTGCAGTCTTGAAGCACTTGGTTGTTTGAATACTACGTATGTGTAATGGTAGAGAATTCCATTGTTTGTCTGCACAAAAAGAGAACGACCTTTCACCAAACGTTTTGGTGCGTGTCGTAGGAACAGAGAGAACACGTGTGTCTGCAGAAGATCTTAGCTTGCGAGTGGGTGAGTAGACCGACAAAAGTTCAGTAAGATACGATGGGCATTAGTCCGAAAAGAAATTGTGACAGAGAACGGTCAGTTTGTAATCAATACGGGCTTGTATAGGCAGCCAATGAAGTGAGCGAAGAAGTGGAGTAACATGGTCATGTTTTTTTGCCTTGAGCACCAGTCTGGCAGCTGAATTTTGAACTTTCTGTAGTTTTTCAATGCATTGTTTTGGCACACCTGACAGAAGAGAATTGCAGTAATCCATACGAGCCAGTACAAGAGCACAGACTAGTGTTTTTGTGGCACTAACTATTAAGTAATGACGGATTGAGCTGATCTGACGAATGGCAGTGTAGGCAGAGCGACAGATGTGATTGATGAAGTTGTTAATAGACATGTTGTCAGAAATAATGTAGCCAAGATTCCTAGTCGATGTTGTGAACAGAATATCCGAACTGGCTACGTGAATTGACTTCGGAAGAGACAAAGTACTGCGTGATTTATTGTTGCAAAATAGAAGTGCTTCAGTCTTGTCATCATTCAGCTTGAGTTTGCTTAACGTCATCCAAGACTTCACTTCACCGATGCACTCCTGCAACAATTGGACACCGGAGTCCATATTAGAGGGATCAGTGTGAGTATATAGTTGAGTATCATCTGCAAATGATTGGCTTTTAACTGAATGCTTTTCAAGCAGTAGAAGTAGCGGTCTTGTATACAGTACAAAAAGTACCAGACCCAAAACAGAGCCCTGAGGCACACCATAAAGCAAGTCAGCTTTGTGAGAGATACAGCCATCTACAGATACTACCTGTGATCTGTTAGATAAGTATGATTGAAACCAAGCCAGAACTGAGCCAGAAATTCCAAAATAATTTTGCAGGGTTTTCAGCAGTATTTGATGGTCGACAGTGTCAAAGGCTGCACTAAGATCTAAGAGGACCAATATAGAAATTTTCCCACTGTCCAGTGCGAGCAGGAGGTCATTTGTTACCTTCAACAGAGTGGTCTCTGTGCTGTGAGAAGGTCTGTAGGCCGACTGATTAGGACTTAGAAGATTAACAAATACATATACATTAGTAGACGCATACAGAACACTTCATAAAGAAGGAAAAGAAACAACATTTAAGAATAATATTTTCAATACTCAGTCAAGATTAGATAGATTTTACATTCCAAAATCAGACACAATTAATGAATCAAAGACATGTTAAAGAAACATTAAATTTTACAGATCACATAGGGGTAAAAATTACAATCAATACTACAAAGATAAATATCATTAAAAAATCCCCTCATTTGAAATTTAACAATGTCCTTTTAGAAAACAACCACTAAACTGAGATCATTAATAAAATAATTCAACAATACAGCATACTATCAACTACAAATGTCGGCCAACACTGGGAACTTTTAAAATCTACAATTAAACACATCACACAAAATATTGCAACTCAGCTACACAGTCAAATCCGAAAACGAGAAGATGAACTAAAAGTCATAATATCAATAAAAAACTACAACGACCCAACAAAACATGCCATACAAAAATTAGAGGAAGAATTAGAAACAATTCAACAGCATAAATACAATGGTGCCCAAGCTAGAAGTAGATTAAACACAAACTACACAGAAGCACCTGCTAAGCAGTTCTTAACTATATAACAAAACATACAAAATAGCAGACAGATAAGACAAATTATAGACACATAAGGAACAACACAAACTGACAACAAAGAGATTGTAGAAACTTTTGAAACATACTATACACAATTCTTTGCAACTGAAAAAACTGATGCAAATATACAGGTTCAGTACACAAACATTACAAAAGCACTGCAGGATGATCAAACAAAGGAAATGAACCAACCATTTACTCTACAGGACATGAAAGTGACACTACACAACATAAATAAAAAGAAAACACCTGGACCAGATGGTCTAACAACAGAGTTTTACAACTTCTTTTTTACAACACTGGGCCCAATATTACATGCACTTTTAGAAGAAGCTTACAACAGCATGGAACTACCAAATTCAATGAACACTTCATACATCACACTTCTACCAAAGAAAGACACAGACAAAACACAACTTAAAAATTTCAGGCCCATTTCATTACTCAAAACAGATTATACAATTCTTACTAAAACATTAGCTAATAAACTAAAACCACATTTAAATACTATCATTCATGTCAATCAACAATGCAGCATTAAAGGCAGGGACATCAACAACCACAATAATTTAATCAGATACATTATTCAATATACAAGTGAAAAACAAATTCAAACATGCATATTATCACTAGACCAGGAAAAGCCTTTGACAGGGTAGACCACGCATACCTTAACAACATATTACAACACAATAAATTAGGGGAGTATTTCAGTAATTTGGTTAAAATTCTATACAAAAAGGCCTATCTGCAATCTGATAATAAATAATATAATTTCAAAAAACATTGCAATTAAAAGATCAGTTAGACAAGGGTGTCCTTTATATCCTTATCTATATATTCTATCCTTTGAACCACTTCTAGAGAAAATCAGAATGGAGAAAAACATTAAAGGAATAGGGATCCCTGGAGCCAGAGATATTAATGTGATTGCATATGCAGATGATACGGGATTTTCCCCCACAAATGATAGGTCAATTCACAAAATAATTTCGATTTTTCAAGATTTCGGAAAAGGTAGTGGGTCCAGGATTAATGTAAACAAATCTGAAATTATGGGGATAGGTAGATGGCAAGATAGGCTAGATTTCCCCTTAGGCATAATTAGGAAAGAGAGTCTCAGAATTTATGGGATCTTTTATTCCAATAATAAAACACAGACGAACAATGAAATATGGAGGAATATTCAACAATCAATTAAACAAATTATTTACAGAAACAAATACACAGCACATTCAATTTTTGGAAGGAGCACAATTATTAACACATATGTCATCCAAAACAATATATACAGGAACAATATGGGAACCCATACCAATAATTTTAAAAGAAATTAACTCACACATAACTAAATACATATTCCAAGGAACAATACACAATATCAAACATACAACACTAATACAATCTACGCTAAATAGAGGAATAAACTTGCAAGACATACAAACAAAAATACAAGCACTCAGAATAAAATTTATAGGACAAATCATTAAAAAAGATCAGAAAATACATTCACACATTATTACTTAGGAATCAGAATAGGACATTTAATAGCAATTGATATCAGCACTGCATATTACATGGGTAGAAATCAATCACAATTTCATACAGCATGCATCAAAGCAATAAAAGGTAATGAAGAAGTATTACACAAAACAAGCAAAGAAATATATACACATTTAATAAAAAGACAAGCAACACCTCTGAACAATAAAATTAAATGGACACAAGTTTACGGAATTACAAACACTGAGGAAACTTTTAAAAATACACATATCAAAGAAATACCAAATAAAGAAAAAGAAATAACATACAGACTAATTTACAATACAACACCAGTCTCATCAAGAAATTATAAAGACAGAGGGGCAAGAATAGGCTGTCCACTCTGTAGGTCAGGAGCTGATGAAACTGAACAACATTTATATCTCACATGCAATACAATTTTACAAACTAAAAACACACTCCAACAATTCATACACGCAGGCACAATACACAAGGTAGATATAGACAACGCAATAACACTAAACATAATACCAGACTCTATATACAAGAAACAACAAACTATAAGCTTAAAAATACTTTCACAGTACAGAAAACACATATGGCATCACAGACTTAAGGCGTTTTTCCCTAACCACAGTTACACAAACATAGCATTACAATAAATTTTTAGACAAACAATTCAAAACACGATATTAAACATAACAGAAGATAATTAAGGTTTTTATGTTTAAGTAATAATATATAATGTACATTTTAATTGTTACAATCTAAAAAAAAATTTAAAATATCATGCTTAAACTATACAATGGAATTGGTGTTTTTCAGAGCATTTTCCTAGAACCAAAGGAATCATATGGAAATATATATATATATATTTTTTTTTATTCACGTGAAAAGAAATTGAGCCTTGCCGATTAGATTTTTATAACTACAGTTAAGTACCTTTCATATTCTGTAGGAGTATATTATATAGAGAAAAGCATGCGTTATTAAAGCAGACATACCAACATTGATGGTTAATATTTAAATTCATCATACTT
Source organism: Ampullaceana balthica (assembly GCA_944989445.1). Lineage (NCBI taxonomy): Eukaryota > Metazoa > Mollusca > Gastropoda > Lymnaeidae > Ampullaceana > Ampullaceana balthica. The sequence continues at coordinate 64,705 of CALYLW010000937.1, read as the reverse complement.
TATATTTTGTCGACACACATATCGTGAATTTTATAAGAAGTGGTTTGATTTATCACTACCCTAATTTCATGATGCATCTACATTCATTTTTAAGGGAAATTTGAGACCCAGAAACAAATAAAGTTATTTTTTAATTGTGCCTACCCCTGTTCTGGCAAAAAATACACTAACATCAACTGATATTGTGACATAACAACTTGATTTTATTCGAGCAATATTATACAACGAGGATAACGTTTTGTATACAGACTGATTTTTTAAAAATATATTCTGTTTTAAAATCAAATGCCTACATAATATATGCTATGTATTAAGTCTTAACTTATATGTCACTTTATAAGCTAAACAAGGTCAATTGAAAAAAAAGGCTTGAATATTAATAGAAATAAAAATAACCCGTTATTTAAGTGAAACAAGTATCTGCCAATTTATTCCTTTGTTACTATGCTAAAAAATATCATTTTCCTCTTGAACTAATTTCATACTTAGCTTATAAAATGGAGTTGGTGATTTTAAGAGCTTTTTTCCTAGAACCATAGGAATCAAAGATATTATTTTCATTTTTTGATTCATGGAAAAAGAAATTGAGCCTTGCCCATTAGATTTTTGTAACTGTTAAGGACCTTTGTTATTCTGGTAAAGTATATCGACAAAAGCGTGCGTTATTAAAGCAGAAATAACAAAATTGATGTGTAATATTTAAATTCATCATACTTTCTATTTTCTAGACACACATATCGTGATTTTTATAAAGAAGGGGTTTGATTTATCACTACCCAAATTTCCTGATAAGTTTACACTCATTATTAAGGGGAATGTGAAACTCAAATCCAAATAAAGCTATTTTCATTGTGCCTACCCGTAGCATCGCACGGGCATTGCTCTAGTATATATATAAATATATATATATATATATATATATATATATATATATATATATATATATATATATATCGGCATCCTTCCGTCTCGCGAGACGATGGTGCATCACTGTTGAGTGGGGTTGCATTTCCTCGAGTGGTTGTGCAGTCCTATTCTTGAGTGACAGTCTTTACCACAGCTTTTACACGCGAATTCTGCTCTACCAAATGTTTTGGCCTTTCTCCTAGCTCTTCTTTCTGTAGCCTCCTCCATCCTTCGCTCCTCGGCTACTATGACGCCCTCTTTGACAACTGTGCATCACGTAGCGCTTGTGCGTATGCTGGCTGCTTTCATCTTTAAATCGCAGACATGGGCGACCTGTCTTCCTCGTTCTTAAAGCCATTTCTCCATATAGAAGGTCCTTGGGGATTCGGACAGGGTTCATTCTTTTAACACATCCTAGCCATCTCAAGCGTCTTTCACTAAGGATTGAGAACAAGCTTTGGGTATCGGCACGCATTAGGACCTCAGTATTAGGCACCTTGTCTTGCCATTTAATGCCTAGGATGCGTCGCAGGCATCTCAAGTGGAAGCTATTAAGCTTGCACTCTTGGGATGTATAAGTGGTCCATGTCTCGTTCCCGTATAGCACTATACTAATGACGCAGGCTCTATAGACACATAGTTAACTTTGTGTTTTGCCAGACCCGTTTGCTTAATTTAGCCATTGTGGCAGCATCCTTGCCAATTCTACTGTTTATTTCCTCTTCAATGGACAATGTATTGGATACCTTGGAACCCAAGTAGGTGAAGCTGTCCACAACCATCTTTAAGTTTTCATTGTCGATATTGAATGTAGGACGAGGTTGTGTGTCTTGGGCCATGATGTTTGTCCTTTTCAAGCTAATTTGCAGACCAAATTATTTGCAGGCATTGGAGAAGCTTGACACGAGTTATTGCAAACCAGTTTATGTCTGTGATGTTAATGCCGCATCATCTGCAAAAAGTAGCTCACGAATTATGTTATATGTCGTTTTGGTCTTGGCTCAGAGGCGAGCAGTGTTGAAAAGTCCTCCATCAGCTCTGGTGTGTAACCAGATTCCATCACTGCTATCCTTGAATGCGTATCGAAGCAGTACAGAGAAGAATATTGCGAACAGTGTTGGTGCAAGTACACAACCTTGTTTAACTCCGCTGCTGACAGGAACGGCTTCTGACGTAGCTCCATCGAACTGTACTGTGCCCTGCATATTTTCATGGAACTGTCTGATGATGGCGAGTAGGTGTGGGGGACAGACGATTTTACCAGGATTTGGAATAGCCCGTTGCGACTGACGAAATCAAAGGCTTTTGTAAGGTCCACAAAGGCGATGTATAGTGGCATCTGTTGATCTGTGCATTTTTCCTGGAGCTGCCGTTTGGAGAAACCACGTCTATGGTAGACCGACCAGCCAGGAAACCGCACTGAGATTATGGATAGACACGGGAAGCTAGACTCTGTAAACGTGTTAGTATGACACTGGCGAATGCCTTTCCTAAAATACTAATGAGTGAGATGCCGCGATAGTTATTGCAGTCACTTCTATCACCCTTGTTTTTATATAGTGTCACTATATTTGCATCCTTTAGGTCTTGGGGGATATAGCCCTGTTCCCAGAAGAGGGACAGAAGCTCGTGCAATGGCTGTAGTAAAAATGTCTTCCCACTCTTTAGAGCTTCCGGTGGTATGCCATCATTCCCAGGGGCTTTTCCACAAAATAGTATGTCAATTGCTTTGCTCAGCTTTTCCTGCATATATATAATTCTTCATTCACTTAATTAAGTGTCCCTTTTATGTAGTAACAAAAGCCTAAGACCTATCTTTAGTTTTTCAGATTAATTATTTCTACTTTACGTAATAAAATTAAGCACGACTGAAGTAAGAGTAAAATTGAGTAAAATCGCTTTCTCTAATATTAGCTAAATTAATAATATCTAATCATTGGCTACTGGACTTATGGATATATCTAGACCAAACATCGTTCACATGAACCTATTAACTGCTTTGTATTTTACATCGATTTGAACTATATGTCTAATCCTTTCTGTCGACGATACAAAACTTTTTTTCCCTTAAAATATATATCTTTGTTTCACACATGTTTTTAAGCAAATAAATCAATTTTAAATATACTTGGCAAAAAAATTATATCATTTCAAGAAAACAAACTGGAAGAATAGGGGGCGGGATAGAAAAAATCGGCTTAATGATATAATTTCCCAACTATAATGTCTGATCGGAAAACGTAAATAACAATCAAATAATTGCATCCCTAATAAATACAGCAACATATTAGATATGGGTATCCATCTGTAAATAGGACCGTTATGGTGACGTGGACAAAAGGGAACAACTTATTAATCAAAATAGTCTTGATTTATTTTTTTTTAAATTATTTATTAGACTTTATTCCTAAAAGTTATAACAGCGAATTAAAGACATGTATTTTATCCCGAATGCAATCATTTTCTACATTGGATCTATAACTATGAGAAATGTTTGTATGAAGAATTTTAAAATAAATTAATACCCTATTAAATTGTTTGTTAGAGCTCTTTATATTACGTAAACTTGTCTTAGCTTTAGATAATTTCATTATTCATATGTATATTTCTGACCAACTGAAAGTTGTATTCTCAAGATTAAGCTCAGCACAAAATTTGGTTATATTATAACCAGAAGACCCAATTTAAATCGTCGCGTACACATACATACTTAACAAATAATTATGGGCATATTTTCAACTACATAAAGAAACGTTTGAGGTTAGTACAATCCCGCTGCAAAAGCGCGGGTTTATTTCTAGTGAGCTATACAAAACAAACTTATCATTAAATATCCAACTTCCCGTGTAATTAGGAGTATGAAACTTTGGGAAGTTGTTGAGTACCCTCCTGCAATGGTAACACACGAATTTTTTTAAAAATTAAATTATCAACTTGATAGGATCACAGGTAGTGTGTCATTATTTTTTTACTTTTCGTTTTTGTTTATCTGCGGGACCACTTTAGACAGACTGATTAGACTGTGAAGTTAATATATGTAGTACATCCATCATGATCCAGATTGAAATCAATTGGTGTTTTGAATTTGTGTTACCTGGTTTCTCAACGATAACTGAAATTCTGATTTCCGCAGCAAAGCAAGCGTGTTTTGCGTGTGACCATATATAAGTGGAAATATAGATAGAAATTATTATGAAATTTTTGTAAATGCAAAATCGAAATTAAATATATTTACCATCATAAAGAAAACATTTTTTTAATCAGTCGATCAGATTAACACATGATGTGTAAGTATTATTTAGTTTAAACCAAGGCTGCCCCAAAAGGTGCCACAATGTTTGCCATGCGGGTCATATTCCTTAAAGGGAAATTATGCGGGGTTTGGATTTAGATATTAACCAAAATGACATACTTTGATAAGTTCTTATTGAATTTTTTTATATATAAAGGGTGAAACTGAGATCTTGACTGCAGTAAATAGATGAGATCAGCCTCAAAGCCACTGAATTTGATACGTATGATATCACACAGGTGAGAAGAGACTCTTAGTATCGTACACACGCGTTTCTTCTTAAAAGTCATACATGAGACGGTCTGCTCAAACAAGTAAGTAGAGACAAACCAGAAGACTATTTTCTTACCAAAAGGGTATTATCTCTTAAACACTGTCTTTATCCAGCTGATGGTAAATTCAATAACAGAAAGCTTTTGCTGTCTGTTTCGACAGCCGGCATCACTTTACAACACAATGAGTTAAAGTTGCAGATGGCCTAGAGCATATTCAGCGTCCATCGAGAAAGGTTAAGACCAAAACATGGTGTTATTTTCATGAGTGGCAAAGTCCTTAAAGTGTCTTAGAAATTCATCGGCCATGGATATGTTATGTGCAATTTAAATATGCATTTTGTCATTGATGTGTCGATGTCATGATTTCCTGTGGTAAGTGGAAATGTGTGGTATTAGCATTAGGCTGCATTTGAGATAGTTGCCGTTGAAAAAGTTGCAGCTTGTTCCCAAAAGGCATTGATAAGTAAATACTAGGGGTTGTAAGGCGCCTACTGCGTCCACATTTTTTTGTGGGGGAGCCAAAAGCCCAAGTAACTTATCCTTGTTTGATAAATACGAGATATTAAACTTCCTGAAATTTACACAAAATTTGTTATAGTTATAAATCCTCAAATCTTCGTTCACTTTTCCAAATTTGAAACGTAAGCTAAAACAATTACGTCATATACTTTTTTTTTACGGTGGAGTTTTTAATTTATACTTATTTTGCACACCTCATGATGCACACCTTGTATTAAAATATAACCTTACTTTAATTTATTAATATTTTGCACACCTCCTGATGCACACCTTGTATTAAAATATCAGCTCAAAAAATACGTTATAGCATAGCGTTAGGGATCCAACGATCCAGTGACTTGGGCTATTATATTATTTATAACTTGGGGTATTATATTATTTATAAATTGCCTTATCACTGCAATGTGTCCTAGAAGGATTGTATTAAGTTGTAGATGTCGTGTCCATCAACTACTAATGATTGCAATTCTTCCAACACTTTAGGATCAGATAGTTCTTAAATTGGTTTTAACATAACCTGCCTAATTATTGTATAAATGTGTGGGAGCTTAAGGTGCTTTTGCCAAGCTGATCAATTTGTACATCAATGTAATACAAATTCTTTATTCTCATTGGATGTCTAGAATTTGTTTTTCTAAAAATGGCAGTGTGACAGGGCTTTAGAAAGAAAAGAGTATATACATTTGATCAATAGTGTATTGATATTCACACATCTCAGAAATTTTGTACCAATAAATTGTTGGTGAATGAAACATCGAAGTATAAAAACTTTGCCACCGTTTTTAAAAACTTTGTAACACAAACGATCTGTCACTTCAATGTGCTCACCAGTCATGAAAAGAGAAGGGCTGTAATAATTACAAACATTTTTTTCATGGCAATTTTATGTCAAAGACAAATGGAAGCATATGAATCTTTTCAGTTTGTTTAGTCTTTAAGACTCTAATGGTTAAATCATTGGCAAACAAATAAACTTTAAAGATTTTTTCGACAATTTTGGCGTACTCTAAACATAACAAAATTTCGACATGTCTTATAAAATTAGTTTCATTAAAGAACGAATACGCCAGTCAAGAAATAATTTATGATGATTCACGGACCAGTTAAAATTTAGATCTGGTTGTAGTTAATTATCAATTGGCATATAGTTGATATTCAAGTTTTCAATAAATGTAACAAAAACTAATAACTAACAAAAATAAATGTATGGATGTCATAAAATACATATATTTCACATAAATATTGCCATACATTATAATAATAAAACACACTTACAATTTTGAATCGTATATAGTGAAGCTGCTCGTCAAGCGCAGTGGCTCTGAGTGATTGGCATGCAAACAGTAACAAACACATATTTATAATTGCATTCAATTTTTTAAACCCTTCATTTCCTAATAAAAAAAAATAATAATAATTTTACATGTCATTATGATGCAAAAATATTAGGGGACAGCCGGATATCCGGATTGCCGGATATCCCGACCGGATATCACAATTTGTCTAAATACTTATGGCAGATCCGAATAGTATCCGGATATTAATGTAGTAATGAATTTATGAATTCACATTAAATTAATATTTAGAAGTCTATAAACAAATATGTAAAAAGTAAAATAACAATAACCAGCAATCAGTACATTTAACAAGAATGGATAGTGAGAGAGCATTCAGCACAGCGGGGAAGATAAATGATGATAAGCGTTCTCGCTTGTCGCCGAACAAACTTGGGATGTTATTGTTCTTGAAAAAGAATTTGGGTATGAAAAAAACACTTAGATTTTAGAAACTTAAAACTTGAATAAACAAACTACAAACATTGAGGTAACAAGTACTGCTGAGTATTATGTTACAACTTACTAGTAACTAGTAACTATTAATTAGTATCTATTTTATTTACTCATGTCATTAAATTATGTTAATTGTTCTAGCTGATATATTAACTTTATGTTTTAAAAATAATAATCTTATGTTCGAAAATAATAATTTTAATTTTAATTTTCAATTATTAGTTTATAATATAAACGTTATAGTTAAACAGAAGCCTTGGAAACTGACACGGGCTGAATGTTGGCTTTCGTTTTTAACTTGTTTGTCATTAACTAGTACGCTTACAGTAGTCAATTATTCGATACTTTTAATTCAGTGTTGACATTTAAACATTATACTTATATGATATAAGTTATATCATTGTTCTAATTGTAAATAATTTGTTTGTTTGTTTGTTTGTTTTTTCATTTGAACTTTAAACGAGAGTTGCATTTGTGATTATATTTGCGAACTTAAAAAAAATGTTGCTTGTCTCACGTGTTATATCTTATTTAGCCATATAATTTTAAAACTCTATTCTATTGTGAATAATATAATTATACAAAATAATTTAAGTAAAAAATTAAGTTTTACATTAAATTATTAATTTATAACAAAATAAACATATTAACAAGCGTTGATTATGAAATCATTCAAAGCAATGCAACACATAGTAAAACAATCAGTTTCAATACGAGAAAAAAATGTTAAGTTAAAAAGTTACAAGTATAGATAATGCTTTTCTACATAAGATAATAAAATAATGTAAATAACAAAATATTAAACGTGAATCGTCTGAGTAAAAGAACAGTTTTTTTTTATTATGTCTCTAGATCAAGACTTATTGTACACCACACTACACACTCAATACAACACTGTTCGATTGGTACACACTGCAAAGTTCGTTGAACTTCGTTCTCGTTCATTCATTCAATTCATTGTAAAATGTTCATCTTTGACGTACAGTGTCATAAACCGTCATTTTAGATAGCAGTTACTGTCCGTTTGTTGGATAATAACTATTTTAATAAATAGTATTACATACTAGATATAAAGTAGTAAAGTACACCCTCTGAGTTCTTACACTTAAATGTGGAGATATCCGGATCCATAATCAGGATTCGGCAAATATTAGGGAAAAACTATCCGGTTCCGGCAAATAGTAAAAAAAAACATCCGGCTCTTTCCTATAAAATATGTATTCGTTTATCAATCCGAGGAATAATTGATTGTTATTTTGTAAGATAAAATTTAGTTTTTAGTCATATTAAATCGAAGTATTTGAACTTACAAGTTTTAAATTATTTTCTTCTGTTTAGTCCACTTGTAAAAACGTGGTTTTTAAAAATCATTTTTTAAACTTTATTTATTGTTGTCTTGCATGGCTTAAGAGTATAAATACCACGAATATGCTATGGAAGAGAACACTATGTTGGAGGGGGGCAGGGCCGGCTTTAGGGAATTGGAGGCCCTAGGCGAAGTGAATTTGGTGGCCCTAAAGGTAATAGAAAATAAAATAATAAATACGGAAAGAATAAAATTACACAATTAATTAAAAACTACCTGTATTTATATATAAATAAAAAAATAACTGAAATTTATACAATCATGGTCGTGCAGATGTCGTAAACCTTCAACGAAACTAAACTTTTTGTGCTTTGATGGCAGCAAAGTCTGCAATAAATTGTGAATAATCCAGAGACTGGATGATATCTCGTTCGATACATATCATTACCAGACTGTTCGATAGATATCATTACCAGACTGGTGATAGATATCATTACTAGACTGTTCGATAGATATCATTACCAGACTGTTAGATATATATCCTTACCAGACTGTTGATAAATATCATTACCAGACTGTTAGATATATATCATTACCAGACTGTTAGATATATATCATTACCAGACTGTTAGATATCATTACCAGACTGTTAGATATCATTACCAGACTTTTGATAGATATCATTACCAGACTGTTCAGGTGTTCTTGCGTCACAGCCGTTCTCAAATAGTTTTTTTATGCTTTTATTAATTTCAACTTGGAAAAACTTCTTTCTCCCGATGCAACAGTAATCGGAATTGTCAATGCTATACTAAGGCTAAAGCGACATTTGGAACAGCAGTATTCAAACCATGATCATAATTAAAACGTAAAGAATCAAGAGACGACGAAACAGTATCTGGAACAACGTTGGAAAATATTTGCAATATAAATCCTGCGGATCAATATCTGAACCAGATGCATAGTTTAGCGTAATATTCAAATCCATGCAACATTCCATCAAATCGTTTTGGTCGAATTCTGCAATTTTTTTTTGAGTTGTGCAGAAAACCAAAAAGACCAAAGTAACGCCCTTTGCTCAAAACGTACAGTCAATGACATAACTGCTAGATCTAACAAAACATTTCAAAATTCCTATGAATATGTTTCCGTTGAATCTGTCAATGATTCATCTATGCTTTCATAGGCGAACTGTTTGTGCACTTTCTGTCGTCTCAAGCTTGTGGCAGCTGGAAATATGATTTCATCTGGTTCCAACTCTAATTCTTCGCCCAATTCTGTGGCCTAAATTTGAGCAGATACAAATCCATTTTCTTTGATTTTTTAACGAAATCGGTTGCACTTTTTATACATTCCAGTGCAATGTCAAATTTCATGTCTTTCGATTGCATCAATTTGCTGATCATATTCATTTGAAACAATAAATCGTACCAGATGACTAAAGTTCGGTCCTTGCTTTTGGATCGTTGACACTTCCACCAATACATCGTACACTGCTGCTGTTTGATAACGAACAGCTTTAACAGTATCGATCCTGCATTCCCAGCGTGTATCGGAAATTGGCTTTACTCTCAGATTTTTTACATGAGTTTTCAAGATCATTCATCGCTGTGTCGAAGCACAAAACGAAAGCATACATTTTTTGCAAAACTCCAAAGAGTGTCGCTGCAAACCAATGAAGATTTCGCCCATTCTCCAAGAATTAGATTGAAACTGTGACATCCACATATAATGATTTCGGATTGAGTTCAAGTAGACTTTTTTGTACACCAAGATTGCAGCCTTTCATATTCCTTCATTATCATATCCTTGGCCTATGCAGTTCTGGAAACATGAATTCAGATCTTCAAGCTTTTTCAGGCATGCTTCCGCGAGACCTTAACCAGTGCTGTCGTCGACAGCCATGAATCCCACAAAATATTCATTGATTTCTACTAGCGTACTCACAATGCTGCATATTCGCAAAATCATAGTAATTTGTTCTTGGTGACCAGCATCAGGTATGCAGTCCAAAATAATGTTTCGCATTTTCAACATTATTTATAATTTTGTCAAGGCGGCATCACCGATCAGATTAAGTACCTCATTTTGAGTTATTTTGCCCAAGTAATGATCATGAATTTCTTTTTTTTTATAAGTCTTAAATGATCTTCTAGGCATGAATCGCACATTCCTAACAATTCAACCAATCCCCCCCCAAAAAATATTACATTGTCTGGTTGAAACAATCGATCCATTATATTTTGCTACTTACAACAGCATTTAACTTTTAAATGTTTAATGTTTACTACTTAAAACATTTGATATTCAAAAGTTGTATATTTAGCGTAAATTTAGGTTACACGTTTGTTCATATTCTGAAAATATGTCTGGACAGATGAAATTAAATTTAAAAATATTACAATTCAAACATGCACTGTTTAAAAATAATCAGCGGGTAAATGTTATCGTAGACTCGTAGTTCGCACTTTAAATATATATTTTTTTCATATGAGTCCTGTGCGAGGCCCCCACTAATCGGAGGCCCAAGGCAGCCGCCTAGTTTGCCTATGCCTAAAGAGAGCCCTGGGGGGGGCACACATAAAGAAATGTAAATCTCTAAATGTTTCAGCTCGTGTCTTAAAAATAGAAATCATACGTATGCTTGCTGAAGAACTTAACTCACGTGTGCGTGAATAGACAGTGAGAATTTCAGTAAGATAGAAACAGCCTGAGTCAGAAAATAATTTGTGGCAGAGAACTGGTAATTTGTAATCAATATATTATGCTTGTAGATGGAGCCAAGGATGTGGATGAATTAATTGAATGATATTGTTGAATGATATTGCTGTATTTAACACTGGGAAGCACAGAACTCGTGAGCAAAAGCTGTGGAAAAGACTGTCACTCAAGGATAGGACTGCACAGCCACACGAGGAAATGCAACCCAACCCAAAGGTGGTGCACCATAGTCTCTCGATACGGAAAGATGCATATGAAGCGTTGTGTTTGTATTTTTAGCTTAAAAAACTTGCCTTGCTGCTAAATTAATAACTTGTAGCAAGCTGTCTACCAATGTATGTTTTGGTTAACATTCACGAAGAGAACTACAACAACAAAAAAGAAAGAACACATTCTAGGGTTTCCGCTACACTAACTTTATTATAATTCCATTTTATCTGAGATGACCGATGGAAAAGTAGGCAAGACAATATATCTAAATTTCAACGTTACTTGTAGATATTTTGTCAGAATTAATGTTCTAAAATTAATTCTAAAATGATTTAAAGTTTATATCAGAAACAACTACCTGAATATAATTATGAAGAGACAGAGTGATGGTTTGATTAACATTGCGAAATGTGTTTTTGTATTGGCATCCTTCATTTTGATATGACCGAAAGTAATCCAAAGCTTAAACATTGCAAATCCACTATTGCAAATAATTTGAATCAATTGGCTTGCATTTCTAAATAACAAAAATGTATTGTCATTCTCTAAAGCAGTGACTGCGTAATTTTCTTTATTTATTTTTATAAACAACACACATACTATTTTTAACATTGTGCTGAGCCTTCTCGTCCATGAAGGGAATCCACCGATCATCGTTGGCGCTTGCGATTCCTCCAAGGGAACAGGGCACCTAATAAGGACCTCGATTCATCAAATTCATGGGCAAGCTTCGCCATTTAACAGTGTTATTTTTTAAGGCATGCCTAACTGTGTGTCTCTAGTAAACATTGAATGTTAGTTAAGTGGGGCTACAAGTTTACCTCTACCTCCCTTTAGTTGGCTCAATACTAACAACTAATCGATACAAGGCCGTCTTTATTTCTGTACGAGCTGCAATAATTATGTTAAAATTTATGTTAAATTTATTAACTTTACAGCAATTATTTGGTTCGTCTTTACTGTAGCATGCTTATTTTACAGTTTTATTATTTGCGTTTTACAGTAAAACCTCAACAAAACATTTAAAGAGATCAAGTTGCAGTAAAACTGCGAAATTGTGGTAGGTGGGAAGAAAATCGATAGCGACTTACCTTACATGTACAAGTAAACAAATCGAAGAAGGCTAAACTAATTTTATGGATGAATCACAGTTTGTAATGTTAAAGAAATGTGTATAGACTAATTGGTTTTGAATTGTGTCGTATTAAATAGAAAGTGAATTACGAAATTAGTATGTTGTAACCCGTACTTTCTTTGATATTTCAAATTTTGTAAACAGCATGGCCGCTCCTCACTTCCTAAACAATAATAAGCAATTGGGGAATTCTGTAGACACAGCTATTAGAAAATTCATTCATCTATGAATAGACTCCACGAAACAACTATCTCATGGGCTATAAGTCTGCCCTTTAAAAACAAAACAAAAGAAAAATACATATTTATATGTCACTTGACAACAATTCGCAAAGTACCTCACACACATATATATATATATACACACACATATATATATATATATATATATATATATATAAATATATATATATACGAGCGAAATGGCCGTGTAATTCTACGGGGTAGGCACAATTTTAAAAAAACAACTTTATTTACTTTTGGGTATCTTAAACGGTGAGTGTACACGCATCAGAAAAATAGGATTGTTAAAAATCAAAACCATTCTTTGTGAGAATCACGATGTATGTCGAGAAAATAAAAATTATAATGAATTTAAATATTACACGACAATTTTGATATTTCCCCTATTATAACGCATGCTTTTCTCTATATACTCTACCAGAATAACATAGGTCCTTAACAGTTACAAAAATCTAATGGACTAGGCTCAATTTCTTTTAACGTGAATCAAAAAAATGAAAACAATATATTTCCATATGAGTCCCTTGGTTCTAGGAAAAAGTTCTCAATAACACCAATTCCATTTTGTAGATTAAGCATGAAATAAGTTTAAGACGAATAGGATTTTGCTTGAGCCTGATAATATTTATGTGAATATGTATGTCTAGTCGAGGGTGGAAAATAGGGTTTATTGGTTTAAAAGAAGTATTTTCTTTTCACATGAATAATAACATAAATTTAATGTGTTTTTTAAAAATTTCTTAGAGATTTATTTTCTAACAAAATTATTATGTCATTTTAAATGACTTCTAACTCTTTTCTTCTAGTATTAACAAAGCAAAACATGGGCAGAAACTTGTACCAATAAAATAACGGATACTTTTTCTTTGTGTTTATGTTTGAGCCTTTTTTTCATGGTAGCTTTTTTTAGCTTATAAAATGACTTATTTGGTAATGGTCTTAATATATAACATACTAGCGTATCACCCGTCAAAAATGACGGAAGTTTTCAGCTGAAATATATTTATTTTATAAAAAATACACTTTTTTAATGCGCCTACGGCGCTGACCTTTTCAAAAGCCCAACTAACTTGTCCTTGTTTCATAAATAGGAAATATTAAACTTTCTGAAATGTACACAAAGTATTTTATAATAGGGGCTTTAGGGCGCCTACGGCGCCCCCTTTTTTTATTTTTATTTTTTAATTAACCAGCATCAAATCCTCTTTTTACATTGATCCCTTTTCCAAAATTAAAATACATGTATGAGCGAAAACAATGACGTCATATAATATTATTTTTACAGCGCATCTTTAATGTGCACACCTTTTGATGCATTGGTGCAGTAATTTTGTTTTCCCTGCTTTCTAAAATTAGTAGCGTCACGGACAGACATTGCAAATTATATTGTTTAATATTTGTAGGCATTTCATTTTAAATCAGAATAGTTTATAAAAGAATCTATTTTCAAGACAGTGTATACATTTTAAGCGAAAACTGCCATTTAGTAAACCACAAGTAATGCTTTTGAAACCAGTCTGTATACACAATTTTATCTTGATTGCAAAATATTGCTCAAATAACAGCAAGCTGTAATGTCAAAATATCAGTCGCTGTTAGTGTATTTTTTCGCCAGAGCACGCACTTTCTGAAGCCAAAAATTATATAAGTTGTAATACCCGCGATATCTCTTTACCCTTAATATATGTACACCTTAAAGAACAGTACAGTTTATACCCGAAGCGTGTGCCTCGCAACCGCATTGTTCTAGAAATGTAACTATTTTATTTTTTTTAAATGTATGTTTTAGTTTTCATCAGCTCTTAAATACCTTTCTTAGTCACACTTTCTCTTGCAAAAAGCTATCCAAAACAGTATTTTTATTTTCAGTCTAAGAATGACCTTAGTCAAACGAATGGGCTATTTTTTAATGAGCCATATATTGTTTAAGTGAAAATTGATGCTTAAGTAAGGTGTGTATGGGGTTTATGGTGCATTTCAAAAGGTCAGAAAGTTGCCACTCAATATAAAAATAACTGTTCCACCTATTACCCACCCTCTTGGATCATTGTATTTAACTGCTATATACAGACCAATTTTGTCTTTAACAGTAACGAACATTTTTTTTATTCCTTCTATTTATATAGGGCAGTTTCTAGTGCAATCTTTCCTGAAAATACATCACGTAAACTATTTAAGCACCGAAGGAAAATAAATCTCCGACCTAAGAAACATTGGCATTGATTTCATCACTAATCACTTGCTTCATGCATTTTTCTATTTATTAACATAATTTACCTACCATGTTTAGCTAAATTTATGCAAAAAAAAATTAACAGTGGCTAAGCTATAGTGTTTGATTGTTATTTGGTTTCACTCATATGCTTTCTATATCTAATGTATTGAATACATTATTAGTACTCTATCATTTATAACTAACTTTTAAAATTTCAAACACATAAAGTATTTAAATTTAGAATTTAAATGATATTACGAAAAGTGGTAAAATAATATTGTGTATTTGATAAAGAAAATAATAGTATATAAATATTCTTAACATATTACGCTATCGTGGTAGATGCTGATCTTCTATCGAGCACCTCCCCAGCCGGCGGATAGGGGAAAGCCAACCAGATATGGAGGGTACCGGGGAAATAAAATACCCGGGATGGACCAAAATCAGCCCTACTGCCTTGTAGGAAGTGGAGTTATCCACAAAGGCTAGGGACCTAACCCGAACAAAAGCAGCTACCCATTGAGCTGTGAGGGGCAACCCCCCAAGTGGTTGTGCGCAAGGACAACAACCCTGCCGTGTAAAAAATAATAGTTACAAAAAATACCAAAAAGAGTAACAAAAGACATTTCAGTCCTTGGAGAGGATGGACTACTTGAGGAGGAAAATGTGACGCCTAATAGTGAAGGCCAAAACCTGGAAGCTATTAGGCCGACAACCATCATCTTTACCAGGACTACCACCGTTATTGGAGCTTGGAATGTCCGCACCTTGTACGAGACTGGTAAAGCTGCACAAATGGCCGCTGAGATGAAGAGCTATAAGCTAACCATTCTCGGAATTAGTAAAGCAAGATGGACTGGATGGGGCAGAAGAGATTAATCTCAGGAGAGATGGTGATATTTTTGGGACACGAAAGAGACGATGACCCACATACCCTGGGTGCTTATATGATGCTATCAAGGGCAGCACAAGGAGCACTCATTGGTCCATGGACCAAGAATTCTTTTAGCAACATTTCGTACAAAGAAACGTAGCATCAACCTAGATATTATCCAATGCTACGCACCAACTAATGAAAGTGATGAAGGAGACAAAGAAGAATTCTACAAGAGAGTAACGACCATAGTCAAGGGTCGCCCACCAAGGAACATCGTCATCCTAATGGGAGACTTTAATGCCAAGAATGGCAATAGCAACACAGAGTACGAAGAGGTTATGGGACAGCAAGGGATAGGCGAGATGAACGAAATTGGTGAGAGGTTTGCAGACCTATGTGCCACAGCAGACCTGGTCATATGGGGAGTATTTTCCAGCACAAGAGGATTCACAAAGCTACATTAGTCTCATCGGACATGAGAACGATGAACCAAATAGACCATGTATGTATTTGTAAAAAAATCAGGCGATCTCTCCAAGACGTACGTGTTAAGAGGGGAGCTGATGTTGCCTCAGATCACCATCTTCTTGTGGCCAGGATGAAATTAAAGCTAAAGAGACATTATACCGAGCAAACAGCATACAGTACTCGGTATAATACCTCCCTCTTGAAGGACCAAGCCAAAAAGGAAGAATTCAAAATATCACTATTCAATAAGTTTCAAGCCCTACAAGAAATAATCGAAGACAAAACCACCGAAGGAAATTGGAAAAAAGCATGAAAGAAACAGTCCAGTCATGATCAACATGCCAAGAATTGCTAGGAAACAGGAAAAAGTTTAACAAAGAATGGATGATAGCATGTACGCTGAGTAAAATAGAAGAAAGGAAAAGAAAGAAATCAGCTGCACCCGAGCACAGAAAAACAAGTCCCAGAAGGAGTATGCAGATGCAAATAAGATAGTTAAGAAAAGCATCAAGAGGGACAAGAAGGAATTTGTTGATCAACTTGCTAAAAAAGCAGAAGATGCAGTTCACGAGGGGAACATGAGGGAACTGTTTGACATTAAGACGCTGTCAGGGAAATTTAGCAAGGTAGAGAGACCAGTGAAGGACAAAATGTGAAACACCATACCAAGTGAGGAGCAACAGAGAGGGAGATAGAAGGAGCACTTTGAACAGGTCTGAACCAAGAAATCCACCAGATATCCAACCAGCTGACAATGACCTGCTGATTGATTGCTATAGTCCCACCAAAGAAGAGATTTGCAGAGCCATTAAACAACTCAGAAATGTAAAGGCTGCAGGACCTGATGACATTCCAGCAGAGGCACTGAAGTCGGACTTGGAAACCAGTGTGGAAATGCTACACCCTCTGTTTATGAAGATATGGGAAGAGGAACAGGTTCATTCCGATTGGAAAGAGGGATACCTTATCAAGATCCCAAAGAAGGGAGATTTAAGCTCTTGCTCGAACTACAGAGGGATCACCCTGCCCTCGATCCCAGGCAAGGTTTTCAACCGTGTACTACTTAACAGGATGAAAAACTCTGTAGACCCTCTGTTGCGGGAAAAAACAAGCTGGCCAGATAGCGACACTGCGCATCATTCTAGAGCAGTCACTAGAGCGGAATTCGCCGCTCTATGTCAAATTTGTTGACTATGAAAAAACCTTCGACAGTGTTAACAGGCAAACCCTGTGGGGAATGCTAAGGCATTACGGGTTGCCACAGAAGATTACGGATATAATCAGAAACATGAGCTAAATTACAACTTTGGATACTGTGTCTATGTTTTTGTACAAAACTTGGAAGATAAAAACTGGATGGCCTATATAAACATTCGTTAGGGCAATAAAATTATATTTTTTCAATCTTTTATTGCCAAGGTATACTCTTTCGTAAGCGTTTAATACATTTTAACCATTCGATTTCACTCGATTTTAAACAAAAAAATTGTCTAATAAATGTATTTATCATGATCCAGATTGAAATAAGCTTTTTTTTAACTATACATATTACACCGATATGGACCCCGGCCATTATTTTAGTTTTTTTTTAAAATACGTATTAATAGTACATGTATTTTATTCATTCTATGGCCATTAAACTTTAGGAACTTTTTGGGTACGCTCCAGCGAATGTTTATGGCATTAAAAGTAAAAAATTTAAACACATCACTTATTAGGGGCTGGGGCCCGTATGCAATTATTTAACATTATTTATATAAAAGGTAAATTAAAAAGTGACTATTGGATAAATTGATGAATTATTAACCAAATGTGATTTTTAAAAAAAAACATACAACTCTATAGGGTAATGAACTAACGTAACGTCTGTTTAGCTCGGGTTCTATGTTGCATTGATAAGTATAGATCGTGCATCATCATGCTACAAACATGACATGAGTTAAAATGTTTTCACAAATAATAATATTTTAATTTTAGAAACAGAGCCAAAACAAATCTTTGTTTTTTTTAACATAAATTAACATAAAGCGTAGGGACTATTTGAAGACGCGTAGGAATTTATTTATTTATTTATTTCCAACTCAAATATTGCAACACGTTTTCTAAAGCAGTAAACATAGAAAAAATAATTCCTTTTTTATACCAAAATTAACTAAAAGACTTGTCCTATTTGATTATTTTATTGGTTACAAGTACACATACTTTTAGAATTAAAATAAAGCCTTCAGTGCGAGAGTTCTGTGCGGCACAAACTGAATCGCAAGATGGCCGAACACAAACAGAAAGTGAAAGTGTCTTGAGTCTTGGGAAACTCCGAAAAGGCAAAGATTCATTGATTTGGGTAAGTACATTACTATCTTTTATTTTGCTGCAAAAGTGCTTTCATTCATTTTTGTTAGATAATTATAATATAATATAGGATGCGGATAATTTATATTGGATCAGTAATCACATTTTAAAAAAACCCAACAAACTGGTAGTGATAATCATAATACTTTAATAGTAGTAGTAGTAGTAGTAGTAGTATGTAGTAGTTTTAGGAGCTTGTTGATGTACAGGCTGTTCTGTTAGGCCTTTTAGGTGCTCCATCTTTGTTAACTTTATATAAGGTCAGGTTTATGCATGCATTAAATTTTCCTATTTCATTATCATTTGTCATAGCATCTAAACTGCAGTATAAATTTTGGATTGCTGTCTATGAGATTTTTGAAATTGTTTAAACATTTATTTTTCCCTTTCTTTTAGATTGTGCAGCCACTTTTTATTCAGCCATGGATAATCATAATGTAAGCCATGAAAACCAAGATGCTGCTAGTTTTCAACCCACTAACTGGGATATGTGTGCGCTTTGTCAGAAAAATACCAAAGAAAAATTACAGTGTCCCGCTAATGCCAGACAAACAAATCAAGGATCTACATATGTGACTTTGGCTGAAAATCTGACTAAGTTTGGTGAATGTGGCGCACTGTCACCTGGCTTTTTAACTAGACTTGATGATGGAGATGGTGTTGAGGAAACATTCATGAAAAAGAAAGCTTCATTTCATTTGTCATGTCGTTTAAAATATAATACAACAAAACTAAAGAGAAAACTTGCATCTTGCGACCCAGGTGAGGAAAGTGTACCTGCTAAAAAAGTTACTCGCAGGGAACAGAGATCATCTGGAGATGGAGTAGTTGTTAAGGATCTCAGTTGTTTTTTGTGTGGTAAGAAAGCACCAGCAAAGGATCTTAGACATGCTTCTACTTTTAAGCTGGATGAAAGGATTAGGAACTGTGCTCTGATTCTTCAAGACAGCCAACTTTTGGCAAAATTAAGTCGAGGTGATGTGATTGCCCAAGAACTGAAATACCACCCTGCCTGTCTCACTAGCCTATACAGAAAAGCTCAGCCTAAAGTAGACTGGACAGATCAGAGATCTGATCAAATTCGAAAAGCTTTGGTCTTTGCTGAATTGACAGAGTACATCGAAGAAGTAAAACATTCATCTACAGGTGACAACTTAAAAGTGTTAAAACTGGCTGATCTTTCTAAAATGTACCTTAGTCGTCTACAGGAAGTTGGTATAGAAACTGGCTGTTTACACAGTAGCAGACTGAAAACACGGCTTTTAGCACATTTTCCAGACCTTCAAGCCCACAACAGTGGCAGAGACATTCTGTTAACATTCACAGGAATATCTAGTCTTCTTCCATTGTTCCCTGAAAATTCCAAATCACCAGCTATGATGAAGCATGCTATGGACTTGGTGATGCAAGCAGTCAAATTTCTCAACCCTGGACAGATTCCTGTTATCACTGCTGATCAGCCCTTGTTTGCCATTGCTAAGCAAATTCAGTGGAAATGCCCGGAATCTTATGGAGAAAGCAAAATAACATTGTTGCTTGGAGGACTGCATATTGAAATGTCTTTTTTGAAGACAGTTGGAACCCTTCTAAAGGACAGTGGGTGGGTAGAAGCCCTGGTTAATGCCAAAGTAGCCACATCTGGATGTGCTGAGTCTTTCCTTACTGGAAGTCATGTCCCAAGGACTCGCCGTGCTCACCAGTTGACTGCATGCGCCCTCTTCATGTTGTTAAAACATGCTTATAAACAGTACTCATTGTCTTGTGCTGCACTGGAAGAGAATGTGCTGTGCTTTGAGGACTAGAAAGAGTCTATGATCACAACAAGTCCAACATTCAAATACTGGACACTGATCCTGCAGTTAGAGATGATTTTGCTGGTGTTTGTAGCCTCATTGCGAGATGGAAACTTTACACTGTATCTTCAAACTCTAGAAGAGCTAACGCCTTGGTTTTTTGCACTAGATCAACAAAATTATGGGAGATGGCTCTCCGTGCACATTCATGACATGAAGAAACTGCAGGGTGGTAGTTCAATGTGCTACGAAGACTTGTTGCAAGGTCGATTCGTTCTGCAAAAGACATCTCGCCCCTTCTCAAAAATGGCACTAGACCAAGCACATGAGCAAAACAATGCCATCATCAAAGGTGAGGGAGGAGCAGTGGGACTCACTGAAAACCCCTCGGCATTGAGACGCTGGATGGTTGGAGGGCCAGAGGTCTCCAGAGTTCTTCAAGACCTAGAGTTATCTTTTGAAATAAAACACAGCAAATAATCAGACCAGCATCATGAACAAGACAAAGGGTTCCAAGAAAAATTCAAGGCTGACGTGTGTAGATTATTGGATGTGATACAGGAAACTGGCAACCCATTTCTTGAAAAAAGCGCAGAGTTAGTCACTCTTCATGATAACAACATTGTTGATGCTGCTGTACACAAGACCTTGAGTAATATACACAAGACTGGTGTAGCTCAATACAACGAATTTACGCAAGAAAGACTTGTTGACATGACCAAGCCAGTTTCTGCTCCAATCAAGCGAAACAATTTCATATTGATCGCTGGTGCAAAAAGAAAGAAGCGATCAGCACCACAGTATAGGATTTCATCCCTGAAAAGTGACTGTTACCTCTTTTCGAGGTTGTATATAGCATGCCAAACCAGAAATGGGGGCTTGACAGACTTTTTTTCATATGAAAATCAGTCGGCTCCTCCATCACTGTCCTGTGAAGGACGAATGAGAGTGTCAAGCAAGTCGGGGTTGCTGGTTTGGAACCTCTCCAAACTTCATCAGCAGCGCCAACAGTCACTGACATGACCATCCTTGATGGGGCTGCTGTTGTCAATATGTTGAGGCCAGGATCTGCAAGAACATTTGCTGACTACGCAAACCAGGTGTTTATCCCCTAAGTGATGCAGACCCTGCAAAATGTCTCCCATCGTCTAGATGTAGTGTGGGACTGTTATCGAAGTGACAGCTTAAAAGCTTTCACAAGAGAGCGCCGAGGACTAGAGAAGAGAAAGCGTGTGACGCCAGAGACCGTATTACCATCGCAGTGGGGAAGTTTCTTGCGGGTGGATGCGAACAAGACCCAGTTGTTCGCATTCCTAGCACGATATCTTCTTACAGTACAATCACAGAAGCTTATTGTTACCACTCAAGGTCCAGATGTGATCTCCAATAAACCCATTGACCACACGAATCTTTCACCATGTAATCATGAGGAAGCAGACACACGGATGATGCTTCACCTGGCCCATGTAGCTGAACATTGCCGCAGGATTCTGATTCGCACTGTCGACACAGATGTGGTGGTTCTTTCTGTGGCTGCCATGACTCGCCACCCTCACCTGGAATTATGGATTGCCATGGGTACAGGAAAAGACTTCCGATACATTGCAGCTCATGACATAAGCAACGTTTTAGGTGTTGCCAGAGCCAAGTGTCTGCCTTTGTTTCACAGTTTTACCGGTTGTGACACCGTCAGCTGTTTTAATGGTATCGGCAAGAAGACAGCTTGGGAGGTCTGGATCAAATGCGACCATGTTACAGCCACATTTCAAAAACTGTGTTGTGCTCCATTTGAGCTAATAGCTAATGACATGTCAGTTCTGGAGCGTTGTGTGACGCTTTTGTAAGACAGAGGTAGCAACTGCCATGATGTCAACAGTGCCAGGAAATACCTGTTTACAAAGACTGGCCGCCAAATTGAAAACATTCCTCCAACGAGTGAGGCCTTGTTTCAGCACTGCAAACGGGCAATTTACCAAGGAGGCCATATTTGGAGCCAGGCACATGAACGACAACCAGTGCTTCCTGATCCAAGTGAGTGGGGTTGGCAGTTAATGGACAGACAATGGCAGCCTTTTTGGACTGTTTTGCCACAAGCCTCTATGACTTGTCGTGAACTGTTGAAATGTGCTTATAAAAATGAATGCAGATCCAAGCGTTGTAAGTGCAATAAGGCAGGATTAAAATGCACTGCTTTATGCAGCTGTGTCTGTGGAGCCGACTTTTCAGTACAACATCCAGTTCAAGCATCTAACACAAATTGAACATTTTTGAACCAGACTAAAAAATGTAAGGTCAATTTATCATCATACTCAAAATTTACTTTTGTGGCCATTTTTATGTAAATAAAAATAGAAACTTAACAAACTTGTGCATTTTCTGTCTCACATTTAGATTTGCATTATAAACTGAACATGTGTGCCAAGTTTGGTGTTTGTAGCTTAAAAATTATGAGTTTGTCACCTTACATGAACTTCTTTAAGCGGCCATTTTTAATGTTACTATAAATAGAAACTGGTCAAAATTTTGCTGTGGCCCTGTATCAAATTTTATTCAGCATAAAAAACTGAACATCTGTGCCAGGTTTGGTGTTTGTAGCACAAAAATGCATGATTTGTCAACATAGAACCCGAGCTAGTTCCTTCGGGACCGTGACACAAAATATTTTTTTTCGTAAAGATCTAAAGCTTTTTTACCTTTAGATTTTAAATAATTTAAATAAATATAGACATGTATCTCTATCATGACCTAGATTGAAATCCTAAGACCTTATGAGATATGTACATCCTGCATCCATTTTGCGCGGGGGCCCGTAATGTCATTTTAGTACCCATTTGATTTTAAACAACCTTGAAAAATATTGACAAACAAGTATATCCATCATGATCCAGACTGAAATCAATTGGGGTTTTGAATTGGTGTGAAACGGGTTTTCAACCTTACTAACATCCTAATTTCCGCAGCAGAGCGCGGTATTTTTATAATCTATACTAATAAAAGGCAAATCCCTGACTGACTGACTGACTCAATCATCACTAATTCTCCAACTTCCTGTGCAGGTAGAAGAATGAAACTTTTGGAAGTTGTCGCGACGAAAATTGGCGTAAAAGAATTTTAAAATGAACACTTATGGGGGCCGGGGGCCAAAAACTTGTTTTTCCTAATATGGACTATATCATATATGAAAATCACTGATTCCCCTATTTTCCGAGTAGGCAGAAGCATGACAAATTTGGAAATTGTTGAGTACAAACCCGCGATGGTAACGGGAAAGTAAATATGTAAATTATCACTTTCTGGGGGCCTAAATGAAGTTTTTTTTCCTAATATGAGCAATATGGAAACTGAAAATCACAAATTTTCATATTTCCCGTGTATGTAGAAGCATGAACCTTTGAGTAGTTAATAAGTACATTTTCACGATGGTAACAAGCCAAAACAATATTTAAATGATCACTTACTGGAGGTCGGGGAAACAATTGTAGCTTTTTTTCTTACATAAAAAAGAGACTCATTTTTAATTATCCAACTTTCCGTGCAGGTAGAAGCATGAAACCTTGGGACGTTGTTAAGTAGCCTCTCGCGACAATACGTTGCGTAAAATAATTTTAAAATTCACACTCAGGGGGGCCGGGGGCCAAAAACCGTTTTTTTTTCTAACACGGGCTATATTAAAATTAATAAATAGAGGTAAAAAAAAAGATTTTTAAAAACCACGTTTTTATAAGTGTACTAAAAAGAAGAAAATAATTTAAAACTAATAAGTTCATGTACTTTTATTTAATATGACTAAAAACGTTGGGCAAGCGCTTATGAGGTTTCCCATATGTAGTTCACTCATTCTCTCACTTATAGATATCTTTTTTGGATTCTTAATTATAAATCTTTATTTTTTATACCACGTTTTTAGTCGTATTATATGATAGTAATTGAACTTATCAGTTTTAAATTATTTTATTCTTTTGTGTACACTAATTTAAAAAAAACATGTTTTTTAAAAAAATCATTTTTAACACTATTTATTTTATTCTTTTTAGTCCACTTGCAAAACGTTTTTTTTTAAATATTTATTTACCTCTATTTTTTTTATACCAAACACCTCATAAGTAGCGCCCAACGTTTTAAAAACATGGTCATGTGGTCACGGGGTGAACTCATGGATGTCAACAAAAACCGACGGTACAGATGCTTATATATAGATAAACAAAAAAGTTCAACAATTTAATAACGGTACATTCGATCGATCTGAACTTTTGAAACAATGCATTGTCGTCTAAGATCTATCTGCGGTAAAATTTGGAAATCTCTTGGACCATCAGAATAGGTTAAATTTTACGTTGGCAGATTTGAAAAATCTTGGACAGACAAATCCACAGGAACGAAAGCGAGTTAATAAAACGTGGTTAAAAATCACTAATTCTCCTTTTTGCGAGTAGATAGAAGAATGAAACTTTGGGACGTTGTTGAATACACTTTCGCAATGATAACAGGCAAAAAAAGTATTTAAATTATCACATACTGGGTGACGGGGGCCAAAGTGAAGTTGTTTCCTTACATGAGCTTTATAAAAAATGAAAATCACAAATTTTCAAATTTCCCTTGTAGGTAGAAGCGAAAATTAATGGAGGTGAGACTGCAATCAGGCTTTTAAATAGGTAAATGTATAATATAAAAACAGGGTATTAGTAGGCCTGACAGGACGTAACACAACAGCGAACGTTTCGGCAAAGAGTCTTCCTCAACGGACAAATAGTTTACCTAGGTAGAAGACTGAAATTGAGTAGTTGATAAGTACACTTCAGTGATGGTAAAATTAAAAACAATATTTATATTATGACTTACTGGGGGCCGGGGGCCCAAATGTAGTTTTTTCTTATATAAAAACGGACTCATCACTAACTCTCCAACTTCCCGTGTAGGTAGAAGCATGAAACTTTGGGAAATTGCTGAGTAAAGTCTATCAATGATAATTGGCGAAATAGAATTATAAAATTTACACTCTTGGGGGCCGGGGACCCACAAACGCTTTTCTTCCTTATATGATCTATATAAATCTGAATCAACACTAATTCCTCATCTTCCCGTGTAGGTAGAAGCATGCAACATTGGAAAGTTGTTGAGTACCCTCCGGCGATTGTAAGATTTGTAAACATTATAAAATTATCATTAACTAGGGGCGCCGGGGGCCCAAATGTATGATTTTTTTTCTAATATGAGTTACATAAAACAGACTCATCATTAAATACCCAATTTCCCGTGTACTTAGGAGCATGAAACTTTGGGAAGTTGTTGAGTACCCTCCCGCAATGGTAACATACGAACAAAAAATTAAATTATCACCTCGATAGGATAAGTTGAAGTGATTAATCTTCAGGACCTCGACAGACAAACATAATAGATGGTGAAGTTAATATATGTAGTATATCCATCATTATCAAAATTGAAATCAATTGGTGTTTTGAATCTGTGTTACGCGGTTTCTCAACGGTAATTAAAATCCTAATTTCCGCAGCGAAGCCTGGTTTTTTTGCTAGTCTATCGTAAAGGATGATGAATGACTGGGCTTAACATTTTAGAAAAAGAAGATACACGACTTTCTCAACTCTATAGCACAGGTTAGATATTTTTTAAAACATTATTTTCAAATTGTGCTCTAGATATTTTGAACATGACCCCACACGATAAACCATTACATTATGTTTTTGCCCAATCCAGTTTGTCCCAAATTATAAATAAGTTTAGTATATGTTAAAATTACATCATGTCTATAAAAACAATACCGCTAAAAAGTAACTGCTTTGACGAACAATTACGTTTTTATAAAGAACGAGACGTTTTTTTGACACTTCCCAGAAGCATATGACGCAGGTTGACAGAGTGCTAGCAAATGCCTCAAGAAAGTAATCCATAGCCTTACATAAAATATACGAAAATAAGTAGCAAGACTAATCAGGTGGACTTGGACTAATGAGTAAATAAGGATACATAACCAGTGAGATTAGTAGGAAAGCGCAAGAGAAATAAGTATGATTCATGAATCTAGTAATCATGACATTAGAACATATGTAGTGCTGATCAAAAAGGCAGACATTATACAACTCTGTTCTAATGTACCTGCGCGTGACATACATAGCCAATGAATAAGCATCAACCACAACATTGCGTTCATTAAAATCAAAGCGCTGGCGGATAATAAAGAAGGAAGACACTGTTCTTTAATAGCACTTGCAGCGAGTACAAAGCTTTATGTGGTGCGACAGCTGTGAACTTCTCTGGCCACACATTATACATATAAGAAAAGGAATGGGGTCTAAACGATTGTTGCTTGGTCAGCTTGAGATTTCCTTCTGCACATTAACAAGTTGGTGGTGTAAGAAAAATGTATTTTCTTATTTATTCTTGACTAGGTATATAGATAACCGCCACGTGAATGTCTCAATACCAACAATGCGTCGGTGGTTCCCCCACCGACGTTCACTTGCGTTGTTTTGATGTTTTCATGCTGTAGTTTGTGTATGTTCTTTCCAGCATTTGTTGTGCACAATCCATGAGCTATTTAGTGACCTATGCTATGCTGCGGGGCGTATTTAGTAATATGTATTTAATTAAAGTTATTATAATAACTTACTTGAATTTGTTATGTGTCGTTACTGTACTACACTCTTGAGCTTGTTAAAGTCTGGAGAGAGGTAAATAATGTCTCAATAGCCAAAAAATTGAGTGAAAATAATGCTCGGTAACTCACGCTAAAACCATTTTTGTGGTGAAAGTCGTTAAATTTAAAGTTAGAAATTTTATACGAAATTGAGACTAAGATTAGACATAACTAATTGTTGCTTAGACTTGAGATATGAGTGTACTTATAAAATATTTAGATCACTATGTCATTAAAATTCGACAAAAAGCAGGTGATGGATATACACATTTCAATAAGACAAATAAAGATATTAGACTTCACAAAAGATGACATACCTTTTTAAAAAGAAATGTAATTTAATTGAATATATTCATATGGCTTGAGTAGATAAGTTTCAATCAAGAGTTAATCAATGAAAATTTTAAATGATCAATGCATTATTTAATTATTAGTTTTTGCAGCCATTATATATATATATATATATATATATATATATATATATATATATATATATATATATATATATATATATATATATATATATGCATTTATATATTACATGCCTTTAAAGATGGGTACTTTTTTTTAAAATCTTACAGTTCTATGAATGTTAATTATTGTTACTCCAATATTATCCACAATGATTCATTGTATCAATATTTAAAAATGTATTATCGAGTCATTTTCTGTCTCTTTTATTTATTTATATGAGAACATCAGCATTTGCATCAAGTAAGACAACTTTTCTTTAATAAGAATGAACTGGCCACTGTCTGTTTTACTCATTACAACCTTGTTTTACGTCATGATTAAAGAGGTAACTGATTTTCTTTCACAAATTTGGAAAATTGTATGACCAATGAAATAATAATAACTGTTTTTGTTTACAAAAACATTACTTAACCCTTCCAAAACACACAACTTGAAAGCATTGTCTATCTGTCATTAGGCGTACATTAACTCATGTACATTATATGAAAAATGGCCTACTTGAATAAATTAAAAGGCTTTGCATTTTAGAACTTGTTAACAAAATGTATTAGTATTTATATATATCCATTTTAAATTTAATATATTTCAATGTGATTTGATGATTTGAATGTTGTAATAATTTATAATAATAAAAATAACAACAGTACATACGAAGATTATTATTAATATTATAGTAATTTAGCCGCGTGGTTGGCTAAAGCAATGAGCAGTATTTTAAAGCTGCCCACTCAATAAAATGGTTTACCTCATGCCTGGGCCAATCGTTGCAGTCTATAATGTTCGCAGTCTATATTTGTCAGCCACTCTAGGCCATAAATTGTCACCTGCCCACACCCGTAAAACAACCTTGGGGCCAAGTGATATCATTTTTGCTGTCATTATTTTATTATGTCTTTCTTTGAATGCATTTTAAACATTCTTTCAAATAATTTGCATAATATATGTCATGTTAATATATATATATATATATATATATATATATATATATATATATATATATATATATATATATATATATATATATACATATCATATATATATATTTACCCTCAATTATTTAGCCTAACGCTAAAGGACATCACTCTGCTTTCTTTAAAAATTTAAAATACAGACTTAAAAAAACATAATCATTTTGGTTTCCAGATTAACATTAACCAAACTAAGCACGAATCTTTGACGTCAGCATTTGTGTTGTAAACAGTCCTGACTGACTCAAAGAGTTATTTTTTGGTGCAGTAATTTGGTGTGCTGGTTTCTAAAATTAGTCGCGTCAAGAACAGGACAGACAGGACGTGCATATAAAAAATAGTGTGGTGATTAGCACTGTAAAAAATAGTATATAAATACTTATTGTAAATTTCAGAATTATTTCGTATTTATCCTACAAAGAATAGTTACTTGGGCTTTTGACAAAACAAAACAAAAGTGGGCGTCGTAGGCGTCCTACAAACTCTTTTATAAAATACTTTGTGTAAATTTAAGACAGTTAAATATTACGTATTTATCATACAAGGCCAAGTTAGTTGGGCTTTTGAAAAAGGTGGGTGCTGCAGGCACCTTGGTGTCACAGCAGAACATTGTATATATATATATGGCATCCGTACGTCCTAAAGGGACGATGGCGTTGATTCCTGCTCCTCTTCCCCATTTCCATTTCCTCCTAGCTCTTCTCTCGTCGCTCCTGGCTGTGACGGTGGCTTCCGCTACTAATGATGACCCTACATGTGAAAGAAAATCAGAAGCCCCGAGCCTAATGCTCTTCATGGGTCTTCCTGGAAGACCCTCCCAGCTATCTGGCCACCTCCCCCAGAAAAGGACGTGACAGCTGGAGCGGTCGCTTCTGAAGCGGCCACCTGGGCATCCAGGACAGAAATTCGAAGATGCCTCCCACTAAGTTGACCTCACAAGTGGTGGAATTTCCTTACTGTGACCCGCTACCACTTTGGCGCCACCCCAGCAAAGCATACGAATCTCAATGGTTAGGACCGACGCTATGCGAGGGATCATCAATGACATTCCTAGGGTGCAACCCCCACTGGAAGGTTTCCTCAGATCTGGCGTCCGCTGCGTTCTTCGCGGTTCCTTTTGCTAATCAGTACTGGCTCTCCTGGCCCTAAACCAGCACCTCTCAATGGCGTTGCTAGTAAAGTTGATTCCACAACTTGAATGCCCAAACTATCTTTTGACGCCTGAGTGTGCGATCCTTGGTAATGGACTCTCACGATTTGTTATATATTCGCGCCTGGGCCATATCTTTCTTGCTGATGTCATTGTAGTGTAGGCAGGGGCGACCTCTTTTCCTCACAACAGTTATCAGTTCATCATAAATCAGGGCTCTTGGAATTGATCCGGGCTCTTCTTGTAAACATGGCCCAATCACCATAGATGCCTTTCACTCAGAATTGAGTACATACTCAGCAAACGGCTTCTCCTGAGTACCTCCACATTTGTGATTTTATTCTGCCACTTGATGTGTTGCATCCTACGCAAGAATCGAAAGTGGAAACTGTTAAGCAGCTGTGTTTGCTTGGCATTGTTCGTCAAGAAGTCGCTGTCATAAAGGAGTGTGCTGAGTACACAGGCCTTGTACACAGTAATGTTCGTTCTATCAGTGAGCTGCAAATTGTTACACACACTTTTATTTAGCCTTGCCATTAACGAAGCGACCTTTCCAATTAATGGTTATATTTCCTTTCCAACGTATAGTGTGCTTGTGATGCTTCTCCAAGGTAGGTGAAATCCTCGAAAAAATCTAAGGTGTTTCCCTCAATAGACATTTTTGGGAGGCAGTCTTTGCCTTGTCGTATAATATTACTCTTTTTGAGGCTTATCATGAGACTGATATCCTTGCTAGCCTCTGATAATTTATTGCCCAGCTGTTGTAGTCTTATCTCTGTATGTGAGGGGAGAGCTGCTTCAACCACGAAGATAAACTCTCTGATTAATCCAGTTTCCACTTTGCTCTTTGAACGGAATTATATGATGTTATATAGGCTTCCATCCGCCCTTTAATGAATTTTCACACCTTCAGAACAGTCATCGAAAGCCTTTCGCTGTAGCACTGAGAAGAATATACCAATGAGTGTTCATATCAGTACGCAGCCCTGTTCGACTCCACTACAAACTTGGAAGGGTCCTGAGGTGGCAACATTGAAAATCACTGTGCTGTACATGTTGGTGTTGAAAGACTAAAGGATTTTACGAAGCCGCTGCAGACATCCTTTTTTCCAGTATAAAGAACAGACCCTTGCGGGTGACTATGTCTAAGGCCTATGTTAAATCTTTGAAAGCAATGAAGAGGGCTTGCTGTTGCTCACGACATTTCAGTAGCACCTCACAAAGGGATAAAATTATGTATATGGTTGATCGCCAGCCCAAAAACCGAATTGAGACTCCGGATAAACAACTTTTGAAAAAGCCTTTCCCACAATACACAATAGTGATATTCCTCGATAGTTGTAGCAGTCGCTG
The DNA here is from genome assembly GCA_944989445.1 of Ampullaceana balthica. Lineage (NCBI taxonomy): Eukaryota > Metazoa > Mollusca > Gastropoda > Lymnaeidae > Ampullaceana > Ampullaceana balthica. The sequence goes on along the minus strand of CALYLW010000937.1, from coordinate 34,010 downwards.
CGATTACCTTAGTTTTTTTTTACATCGTGCCTATTTTGGCATCGTGCATATCCTGTGGGATGTGGCCATGTTCACTACTATCACATATGAGCTCGTGTAGAGGCTTCAGTAATGTTTGCTTGCCATACTTAAGGACTTCAGATGTTATGCCATCGGTACCTTGAGTCTTCTCATTCCTCAGACGCTCAATTGCAAAACCGAGCTCATCTATTGACTTTGGCATATCAAGCTGATCTAGAACTTGTAGATCTAGGATTCTCTCTAAAGCAGAGTCAGATATTACATTCTGTGTATGCATAGAGTTCTACGTTGTACTCAGCCCAGTGCTACATTTGTTTGTCAAGTTCTGTGATCATTTCGCCTGTTTTTCACTTGAGTGGAGCTTACATGGAAATCATAGGTCATGTGGCCTTTTTTATACCATCGTACATTTTTTAAAAATTTCTCCCTGATTGGCAACAAAATGAATGCCTTTCCAGAGGTCAACCCATTATACGTTGGCCCAAAAACGTGCAAACTTCTAGGTATTTCTGGGATTTCTGAGAAATTGCAATGTACCAGGTCATGGAGCAGAGCTAGTAGGGCTAGTAACGATTAATTTAAATTGAATCGTTAAATTTTGAAAATTTAAAGATTAATTAATCGTTAATTTAGATTAAAGCCACAAATTAAATTTATGATGTCATAAGTAGTGACACTAATTAATTTTTTTTGTTAAAAATATAAATAACATTATAAGTCATCTTTTAACCAACTTCTCAAAAAGACAAGTCTGTTGACATTGTTCGTTCAAGTGATGGGCAGGTCTTAATTTACAATATAACCAGCCTAGCTGAACAAACATTCACGTGGAACTGAGGTGCTAGTATGCACATTCTTGGCATGGAATGACATAGCCATATCGGTGTTCATTAAATTTCCATCATGCAAAGTAGAGGGTTAATGGATTCCAAAATGTTCATATCTATTTTGTAACGCTGTAATTCATCAGAAGAGCTTACATTATTTGCTGTCTCTGACTCCATTACTGACATTAGCTTAATAAGCTTAATAAGCATTTTATTTGGTTTGATAAGTAGGTGAAGTGTTAGAACCATGGTAGGCAAACTTTATCAACATTTTTAAATTTCCTGTCATTCAATAGTTTAAAATAAATATACTCGGGTAATTGTCAGGAAATGTATTATTTATCGGCCGCTAATTTAAATGACCCATTTTTTTTTGTTTTTTTTAAAAATAAACTTTTAACTTCCAATAATTTGTAAGTCCATTAATCGTTAAAAAATAACGATTAATTGTCAACTTAACTTGTAATTTTCGTAGCCCTAATATATATATATATATATATATATATATATATACATATATATATATATATAATATATATATATATATATATTATATATTAGGGCGCGGAAATTAAGATTAATTTTTTCTATTAACCGTTAAAATTGTTTATCAATGAAAATTATTTTAATCGATAAATATTCGATAAAAATTAAAGAAAATGTTTATAAAATGTTTTAAATGTTTTTATTAATAAATAATTAATTATTAATAATAATTTTTTAATTTTTTTTGCGTACAAACTTTCCACGCGTAATATTATAATTTATTTGATTAATCTGTGTGGACTTGCAGGCGTCAACTGAAAAATGGCTGAAAGCATTTAAACATAATTTAACCATATAACTGGAAAGTAGAGCAAACATCTTGTTTTTAAGCTAACTGCGGATGGCAAAGTCAAAAAAATGGTGAAAAAAATTACTGTGTTCACTGCCATAAACTTTTAAATGATCAAATACATCGCGTACTACATTCAGCACAAACATCCGATCAAGTATCAACACATTGTCATAAAATTTAGTTCAAAAGATTATTAATGTTATTGTCTGTGAGACAGGGGAAAAAACTCAATAAAATAAAAAGTAAATTATCTGTTTTTGTTACTTTCCTTGAAATGTTCAGTTTAATGACGTCATATATTTCTATTTTTGGCTTTAATCGAAATTAAGATTAATTAATCGTTAATTTATCAAAAGTAAACGTTTACATTTGAATTAATCGACAATAGCCCTGAGATATATATATATATATATATATATATATATATATATATATATATATATATATATATATATGTAGTTAAATTTTAGTATTTTAGCTTGCAAATTTGTTTTTACATTGTGCAATAGACTCATTTATTTTTATTGTTTAATTTTAGTGTGACACATGTGCTACACCTGATAGTTACTGCAGTGACGAAAAAAGGTGTTGTAACAACAACGAAACCTGCTTGACGTATCTGAAGAGAGGTAATTCTCATAGCAAATGTAGGGATATCCGAATTACTTCAAAGTTTTTAAAACGAAACAGTAAGTAAATTTCCGTAATAAGTATTACTGTCTGCGTTTCAATCAGCTGCTAACAGAAAAAATAAATAAAATAAGTGTATGCCCTTATAAGTTTAATTATATTTAAATCTATTTTTGTACAATATGTGACGTTATATATATAGCACAGATAGAATATGTGTAGAACTTTGAAATTATTTATATATATAGAGCAATAGAGACATATCAAACAATTCTTTAGTTTAAAATGAATATATTTAATATTTTTATTTGACGGCTTGAGAAACACATTTTTAAACAGTAGCTGTTAAAACTATCATCTGCTAATACAGATTTACATTTAATTTTTAGTCGGACAATACAAACAAAACCATTTACCTTTCAACCAGTTAGTATTAATTAACAAAAAAAAAGGTTATTTTTAAATTCTAAATTATAAAGTTTATTTTTTTCCACCTAAATTCAAATTGTTCATTTATTTTTATTTATATATACAGATGCAAGGTGCATTGAGAGTTATGAGTGTGCAAGCAGGTGTTGTGCAGTTGACATAGATACAAATTATATTTCTTTTGTTTGTAAATCCCAACATTATGGCAATCATAAAGTTTTACGGACATGTTATACAGATAAAGATTTTTCAAGAGGAGGTCTCTAAAAAGAACTTACTTTTTTTTAAAAGTTAGTTAGAATTAGCTTGTAATCTTCGATTTTTCCCCGATTCCTTAGTAAATTTAGTTTATAATTTTTGTCTTCATTAAAAAAATATATATTTATATTTTGTTATTATTTTTATATATTGAAAAAAAAATACTGTTTGAAGTAAATGTATGGTACATTACACTTACTAGTTTGGTAATAAAGTCAGTATTAGGAAAATCTGAGCATTGACTAAGGGTTAACTATTTGTAATACATATTATTATTGTAAAGCTAAAAGTGTCTTTCGGAAATAAAATATGATAATGTAACATATCTTATTTACTTATCACTTAAAGACTCTCCAGTTAAATAAAATATTTTTTTCGTCCTACGCTTGCCCATTCTTTGTGTCTAGTCTTGCATATTTTACTTTTTTTCGCTACTTCTAAACAGAAGAAGTTTGAGTTTAATTATTCTATGAAATAAAAGAAGCAACAGACTTCCTGAACCAAGGGAACGTGACAGTAGTTAGTAATGGCTGAAAAGATTATACTTTTGGTGGCGTTGGTGGCGTCATGAAGTCACCACAGCTGTTGCCTTTACCGGCGGCGGCGCGCGGTAATTAATTATGTTAATTAGACAACTTAATTAGGTTGTCATGAGTGTCATGTTGTTATACAACATGTTAATTATCTTAGACATGTTAATTAGGCTGTCATAATAAATATGTTAATTAGGATATCATATTGTTATATGTAGGACGTGTGACGCGGGAAATTCAAATTTCCTGGTGTTTAAAGGGGGATACTCATGTATTTGTAATTAAAGTTTACTTCCCCTTTTTTATTTTTTTTTCTCCTATTTATTCAATTGTTTAATAATTGAGATGTCCTCAAAATATTTTTATTTATTTTTCATTTAATTATTAAGTGGTTCTCAAGCTAATTAGGCTGTCACGATAATTATGTTAATTTTGTTAATTAGGATGTCATGTTGTTATACGTTCATTAAAACGTGTGGCGGGAAATTCAAATTTTCTGGTGTTTAAAGGGGGTTAATCGTGTATTTGTATTTAATGTTTACTTCCCCTTTTTTATTTTTTATGTAATTTTTTATTTAATTATTTATTTAATTTTTAAATTTTTAAATTTTTTATTCAATTATTTAATAATTGAGAGATCCTCAAAATACTTTTATTTATTTTATGTATTGAGTGATCCTCAAAATATTTTTATTTATTTTTCATATAATTATTAAGTGGTTCTCAAATTATTTTTATTTATTTTGAATTTTATTTTATTTTCGAATGGTCGGATTTAAGGGTTTTAAATACGTTTTTTTTCTAGGTTGTTAGGCGATGTATTTTATTTGGGGTACTCGGCTGGACAGATGTTGTTGGTGGGGAATTTAATCAAATAACATAGTGGGGGCAGTCGATGGTATAGGTTACATCAGGAATGGTTTATATATATTATAATTAATTAGACAAATTTAGGAGGGGTGGAAAAAAGCGAGAGTTTGGCTGTTGATCTGATGTTAGTATAGGTGTGGTGGTATAAAGTATGTACTAAAAGTGACGAAGTGGATTTAGAATGCGTTGGTTTAGGTTAAAATCAATAGTACAAACGAGGCGATGGGTTTGGATGACCATATGATACCACTTGATTTATGGCCGTTTTAATAAGTTAGTGGAGGTATGGAATGTGGTCCCAGGACAAGTAACGCCTTGTTTTAGGTTAAAAGCAATAGTACAAATGAGGAGAAGGGTATGGACGGGGGCAATTGCAGATGTTGGTGGTTAATTTAAGGTTGTTTTCTTTGTAAATTTAAATAATTGTAGTAGTTTTATAGGATTTTCTAAACTAAAGCAACAGTTTTCATCTTAGTGTGGGGATCTATGTTATGAAAAGGTCTTTTTTTTGTTCGTAGTGTTTCTTAATTCTAGGGTTTCCACTAAGTTTATTTGTCAGCTTTAGCCATGCTTCTTATCTTAGTATTGGAATATTTTCTAAGTTTAACGGTGTTTCCTTTCTTCCTTGTAATAGTTTTATTGTATTCATAGTTTAAGTCAAGAAGTCTTTTATGTTTCCTTTTCTTAACTAGATGTGATCAGCTAGTAGTAGTAATATTTTATAAGGTTAACCGAGTCATTTTCTTCATGTTTTTTTATTCATTAGAGGTGCTTATCTTAATGTCACGGACAGTTTTATAAAGTTCAATGGTCTTTTGGTTGTATTTTGTTTTCATAATTAGATGTGCTCATCTACTCTTGACAATATTTTATAAGTTGAAGGGTCTTGTTTTTTTTGTTGTTTCTTAGTTTAGAAGTTCTCCTCTTAGGGACAGGGACATATTTTTTAGTTTCAATGGAAACATTTTCTAGTGTTTTTTTCTTAATTAGAAATTCTCATTTTAAGTCCAAGAACAGATTTCTAGGTTCAAGGGGACTCGAGTTTGTTTCTTTTCTTAACTAGAGATTATCAATATAGTGTCGAGCACGATTCTATAAGTTCAATCGGTCTTTTTGTTTTTGTTATTTACAGATTCTAATCTTAAGATCGGGCACAGTTTTCTAAGTTACGTTGTCTTTTTGGTAGACTATTTTCTTAACTAGAGAGTCTCCTCTTAGCGCAGAGCACGATTTTCAATGGCTTTTTGTTTTTGATTTACAGATTCAATCGGGCACAGTTTTCTAGTTACGTGTTTCTTTTGTTAATGCTATTTTCTTAACTAGAGATTCTCCTCTTAGGGACAGGGACATATTTTTTTACTTTCAATGGAATCATTTTCTTAGTGTTTTTATTTATTTATTAGAGTTAGTTATCTTAATGACGCGACAGTTTTTATAAAGTTCAACAGTGTTTGTTTGTTTTTCTTTCTCCATATACTATCGGTACCAAATTTGGTAATTTTTAAAATGTTGCTTGGCGTATTTTTGCGATAGATATTTTAGTTTGGTTGAATAATATTATTTAAACTTGAAGAAATGTTTTAATAGTGTCAGGTAGACTTTGATAAAGTGGGTAGGGCTTTATAATTCAACCATTCAACAGGTGTTGTAAATATTTTTTAACTGAGGTTTTATTTTTTTATTCGTAAGAGTAGCTTTTTAAAAGTAATTTATTATTCTGTAAATTAATTTTAATTTTTGTAAACAAGTTATCTGACTATTGTATTTTGTTGTATAGTTTTAAGCGAAATTCAAGTGTAAAATAAGTGATCTCTTGTAAATTTTTGTAAGGAAGGTTATAATTTATGGTTTTGGTTAAAATTTACACATTTTATAAATCAGTAGTTGTTAAATTGGTAGGTAATTTTTGAGGAAGGGTAAAATATGTGAAAATAGGTGATCGTTGTAGCGAAAGTTTAGGAAGCTATAGTGTATCACTAGGGGTTATTACAAGTGATTGGTAAAGATTTACAGGTTTATGTTTATACTTGGAACACTAACGATTTGATGCTGTGGTATCTAGTGGTTACCACATGTTGTTAATAGACGAGAGTGTCTTATTGATCAGGGAAGGGAAACAGATGGGTTAAGCTACAGGCGAAAATATGCAGGCTGGTGAAATATAAAATAGGTCAACTACTCGGTGAGATTCCTATATACAGATGGTTGTGAAAACTTATTTGTTTGAAGGACAGTTAAGAATTAGAGTGGCAGTGCATCAAGTCCCAGGTGCTGTTGTTCAATTTAACATGTATACAGCAAACCAGTACAATAAACCAAAAAGTTAGCGCCTCGTTTTCCCATCTGTAAGGTCCATACGCGGGATGGTTTAAACTATTTTTGTTTAAGTAATGTAAGCTTTGAGTTTTAGAGTTATGTTTTACAAATAGGAACTCATACTGTCACATGACACGAGTTTTTACAATAAGGCTCTAAGTTTCTCCCCTTTTAGTCTCGTCTTGTTAATAGGTGTGATAGAAAGTCTGCGGTAAAGACTAGGTGTATTTAGCTTTATGTGCACAGTCTCCTAGTTCACGAGTTTTCTATGTGAATGCAATTTGTATCTAGCCTCGTATACTAGATTTTATGACTCAAAAACCCAAATGTCCAACCCCAGTAGCTAAGTGATAGCCTCCGAGAATTGAATTTACAAAGGCAAGAAAGTCTAAACAGAGTTTATTGATACATAAGACTATAACTATAATTTATAAATATAACAAATCAATGTTGTTTATTTTTCCTATTTAATCATATTATGTAGTAGGTCCACAATACTTTGGTTTGATACTTATAAAAAGGAACTTTTAAATAAATTATTAATGAGTTTCTCTTTATCTTGACGCAACTACGGTGGCAACGGCACCAAGGCCAATAGCAGTAAATAATACACCTTTCCATATCTTTCCCGCTAAGTCCCCGTGGTCTTGGAAGTACTCAACAAATGTATCCTGAAATTTAGAAATAATACATGTTGTTTGTTGTATTTTAAAAAGGCACCTTAACTTTATTGTAACTAGCATGGAATGAGCGGCAACTCCCCAATATATGTCAAATTAGGTAGTAAAGAGAAAATAGTGATGATAAGTAAACTCTGTCTATGTCTTATGACCGGTCAACTGTTAACATAAATAACTAAAACTATTTAGACACCCCCTCACCTAATTAATTAAAATAATAAAGATAATTACCCATCCACCATTGTCGAGAATCCATATACCAAGTTTGTTAGCAACATATTTTCCAACAAATAATCCAATTTTCTTTTGATATTGTTTTGACCTCAAAGAATATGAGTCACTTATTTTATCAGATTCTGATTCATCTTTTACGATATTGTCAACGTAGTACTTAGCAAGTCTAGCTCCAAAGGCATAAACAGCAACAATTCTTCCCCAGGTAACTTGTCCATCTTCAAAGATTTCATCAGCAACAATAACAAAAGTTGGAAATGTATTGGTTTCATTAGGTTTTAGTCTACTGACCATGCCTTTAAAAACTAAATCATAACGATCTGACAACTCTTTAACAGTTCGCCTTAATGTGCTACAATATCTATTGGGAGGTTTTTTAGAATTTGTTTGGTTAAAATTCAGAACTAAATCTTCTCCCATAGACTCTGCATCACGACGAACTTGATCCATCGATGAGTTAGAAAATGTCTACGATCTTCTCTCACTCGGCCAATATCATTTAGTCCACGGGACAGATAAAACACCAAAGCGTTGAGTTACTTGGACAAATAAATTTTTGTTGGAACCGGCCATTACTTTATGTTCTATTTCATCAAAGGTATTATGTTCTGTGGTTGAGAAAACCAGACTATTGTGTTCGCGTCCGCTGCTCGTCCGTGGAGATGGTTTCCCTAGCTAACCGATGGTAATGTTGTGGAGCAACCACCATAACTTGGAACGATTTCTGTCTGTGACTCTAGCTTGCTTGAAAAGTTGAGAAGAGTGGAAATGCTAATTTATAGTATAATATAGGGGGTCGGGAAACATGGCTCCCGAGGAAGATGTGGATCGACAAAGTCAGTAAGGGTGTTAGACGATATTGGTGTTAGGGTGATGAAAGTTGTGTGCATAGAAGAAGTGCTCAGGTTGTCGACAAGGGATAACAAATGTATACCGTTGGAGTAATAGTAACAGACTTGGAATTTGTCGGGGGTGTTTGTAAAAGAGAGTAAGGGAAACGATGTTATCACGGTCACGAACTAAGTAGGAAGGGAGAGCAAAGATACACCACTCGAGTAAAAGTAAACTTGTAGAAAAGACAAACGGTCGTGATGAAGAAAACGATGGTCATGTTTTCCTTTTAAGGGAAGGGTTATACATTTTTTTTCCTAGAGCCACATTTACAAAATCGTTGTTCCATCTTTCTTCCTTCGTTTATTTGTGGTTGTAACTCTGTTTAATTTTGTTGATGTCGTAGACTTCAAGAGGTCTTTCTAAGCATTTAGAAATCTTCTTTTGTCTTGATAATAATTTTTTCGACATGTTGAGATTTCATTTTTTCTCCTGAGGGTTTTCTTTTAGTTTCAAAAGGAATGATTTTTGAGGAAAGGAGACGTAACTGTTTGAATACCAGACATAAGTGCACAGTTCAACGAGACATGGTTCGCACCATTTACACGATCGATTTGAGCTACGTCCGATTAGAAGCCAATCACAGGAGGTACGATGGGCGCAACCTACCAGACTAGAAAAAGTTTTCGTTCGACTAGTGAAACGGATAAACAAGAACGATGATGATGATCATGATAATGATGATGAACGTGTCATGTTTCTTAGTTGTGACACATAGGGTCTAACAACGGTTATAAGACATTAACAATAGATGATAATAAGACTGAGGATACACCACCACTTAGAGAAATTTTGACTTGACTACCCCTCTGGATCGATCACTAAGTTGTAGCAAGGGGTTAACTAAAAACAACCCCAACCCCATTTACCTTCTCTTTCACTTTAGATTCAGATATAACCTACATCTTTTTTCTTTTCATGCGAAACTTAAACTTGAAATTCCGATTTTCCAAAACACTTTAACCAACAAACATGTCCCCATTAAACTTCCCCTCTGTACCAAACCACTTCTCATCTTGTAACACTCCTGGCTGATAATTCAAGACATCCCTCCTTACGCTGACTCCTAACCCTTATCATCTTTTTTCCCTCCCTGCTATTAATTTACAACCTGCATCCTCATGTTGTCTCCTAACCCTTCTCGTCTCTGTTAAAAATTTATAACATCCCTCCTCACTTTGAGTCCTAAACGTTCTCGTATTGTTACACTCCCACCCGAAAAATTTACAAACTCTTCACGTTGACTCCTAATCCGTCTCGTGTTGTTACACTCAACCTCCATCTTCACGTTGACTCCTAACACGTCTCGTGTTGTTACACTCAACCTCCATCTTCACGTTGACTCCTAACCCTTCTCGTCTCTGTTAAAAATTTACAATCGCCTTCCTCACGTTGACTCCTAAACTGCCTCGTGTTGTTACACTCACAGTTTATAATTTACAACCTCCCTCCTGAACTTGACTCAACGTCTTTCACGACTAATTTACTGCATACTTTTAACAAACATTCTTATTCGTATCTACGTATCTCACTCCATCGCTTGATTTCTAAAAAGTTCACCTAGACCCTTAAGTTTTTACTTCATCTGTTTTAAACAGCTTGAACTTTCCAAAGTTAAACATACCAATAACCATACCCTTATCTGTTTGCTTCACTCGTTGACTCTAAAACTCACCCTATGTCATTAATTAAAACCCGCCCCACACCTTTCCACTTCCCTATTGCTATTGATTTCCCTCATTCCACTGTCAAGTTAAACAGCTGCGATACCAGCTCACCATCTCCGTTAACTTTCTAAATTTCCATACCTCGCTTTCACCACACATTCCATTTATTTACAATTTCAATAAAAACCCTATACCAAAACAAAAGGTCATAACTATGCCTCCTTGTAAGAGCGATTCCTTACCCAGACATCATCCCAACTACTGTTTTCTCTCTGTCTCTCCCAACTACAAAGTGATCCCCTATAGTCTAACCATCACACTTTGTTTTCTTCCTATCTTTTATCACAATACACCCTACTACTGTTCCCTCTCTCTCTCTCTCATCTCTCTCTCTCTACTCTCTCTCTCTCTCTCTCTCTCTCTCTCTCTCTGCTAGATATTTTATACCTACATCTCACACAAGTTACTTCCCACCTTACATCACATCCTACTACAACCTCTACTTAGCTTTCACCCGTACGTCGTTTCTCCTAAACACCTAACTTTCAAGACATCTTTATTGTTCTATTAAAATCAACCAAACAACTCATCTTCAAATAACTTCACCCATCACGGCTTTGACTTCTTTACATCCAACTCATTTGATCTTTTACTTATCCCTACCCCAGTAAAACCATCCCCTCTAAGGAAATTTATTGTTGACAATACTCTAGCTTTTCCCCTCACCGTTGTTTTTAGTCAACCCCTTGCTACAACTTAGTGACCGATCCAGAGGGGTAGTCAAGTCAAAATTTCTCTAAGTGGCGGTGTATCCTCAGTCTTATTATCATCTATCGTTAATGTCTTATAACCGTCGTTAGACCCTATGTGTCACAACTAAGAAACATGACAAGTTCATCATCATCATCATGATCATCATCATCGTTCTTGTTTATCCGTTTCACTAGTCGAACGAAAACTTTTTCTAGTCTGGTAGGTTGCGCCCATCGTACCTCCTGTGATGGGCTTCTAATCGGACATAGCTCAAATCGATCGTGTAAATGGTGCGAACCATGTCTCGTTGAACTGTGCACTTATGTCTGGTATTCAAACAGTTACGTCTCCTCTCCTCAAAAATCATTCCTTTTGAAACTAAAAGAAAACCCTCAGAAGAAAAAATGAAATCTCAACATGTCGAAAAAATGATTATCAAGACAAAAGAAGATTTCTAAATGCTTAGAAAGACTCTTGAAGTCTACGACATCAACAAAATTAAACAGAGTTACAACCACAAATAAACGAAGGAAGAAAGATGGAACAACGATTTTGTTAAATGTGGCTCTAGGAAAAAAATTATAACCCTCCCTTAAAAGGAAAACATGACCATCGTTTTCTTCATCACGACCGTTTGTCTTTTCTACAAGTTTACTTTTACTCGAGCGGTGTATCTTTGCTCTCCCTTCCTACTTAGTTCGTGACCGTGACAACATCGTTTCCCTTACTCTCTTTTACAAACAACCCCGACAAATTCCAAGTCTGTTACTATTACTCCAACGGCATACATTTGTTCTCCCTTGTCGACAACCTGAGCACTTCTTCTATGCACACAACTGTCATCACACTAACACGAATATCTTCTAACACCCTTACTGACTTTGTCGATCCACATCTTCCTCGGGAGCCATGTTTCCCGACCCCCTATATTATACTATAAATTAGCATTTCCACTCTTCTCAACTTTTCAAGCAAGCTAGAGTCACAGACAGAAATCGTTCCAAGTTATGGTGGTTGCTCCACAACATTACCATCGGTTAGCTAGGGAAACCAACTCCACGGACGAGCAGCGGACGCGAACACAATAGTCTGGTTTTCTCAACCACAGAACATAATACATTTGATGAAATAGAACATAAAGTAATGGCCGGTTCCAACAAAAATTTATTTGTCCAAGTAACTCAACGCTTTGGTGTTTTATCAGCCCGTGGACTAAATGATATTGGCCGAGTGAGAGAAGATCGTAGACAAACATTTTCTAACTCATCGTTGGATCAAGTTCGTCGTGATGCAGAGTCTATGGGAGAAGATTTAGTTCTGAATTTTAACCAAACAAATTCTAAAAAACCTCCCAATAGATATTGTAGCACATTAAGGCGAACTGTTAAAGAGTTGTCAGATCGTTATGATTTAGTTTTTAAAGGCATGGTCAGTAGACTAAAACCTAATGAAACCAATACATTTCCAACTTTTGTTATTGTTGCTGATGAAATCTTTGAAGATGGACAAGTTACCTGGGGAAGAATTGTTGCTGTTTATGCCTTTGGAGCTAGACTTGCTAAGTACTACGTTGACAATATCGTAAAAGATGAATCAGAATCTGATAAAATCAATGACTCATATTCTTTGAGGTCAAAACAATATCAAAAGAAAATTGGATTATTTGTTGGAAAATATGTTGCTAACAAACTTGGTATATGGATTCTCGACAATGGTGGATGGGTAATTATCTTTATTATTTTAATTAATTAGGTGAGGGGGTGTCTAAATAGTTTTAGTTATTTATGTTTAACAGTTGACCGGTCATAAGACATAGACAGAGTTCACTTATCATCACTATTTTCTCTTTACTACCTAATTTGACATATATTGGGGAGTTGCCGCTCATTCCATGCTAGTTACAATAAAGTTAAGGTGACTTTTTAAAATACAACAAACAACATGTATTATTTCTAAATTTCAGGATACATTTGTTGAGTACTTCCAAGACCACGGGGACTTAGCGGGAAAGATATGGAAAGGTGTATTATTTACTGCTATTGGCCTTGGTGCCGTTGCCACCGTAGTTGCGTCAAGATAAAGAGAAACTCATTAATAATTTATTTAAAAGTTCCTTTTTATAAGTATCAAACCAAAGTATTGTGGACCTACTACATAATAGGATTAAATAGGAAAAATAAACAACATTGATTTGTTATATTTATAAATTATAGTTATAGTCTCATGTATCGATAACCTCTGTTTAGACTTTCTTGCCTTTGTAAATTCAATTCTCGGAGGCTATCACTTAGCTAGTGGGGTTGGACATTTGGGTTTTTAAGTCATAAAATCTAGTATACGAGGCTAGATACAAATTGCATTCACATAGAAAACTCGTGAACAAGGAGACTGTGCACATAAAGCTAAGTACACCTAGTCTTTACCGCAGACTTTCTATCACACCTATTAACAAGACGAGACTAAAAGGGGAGAAACTTAGAGCCTTATTGTAAAAACTCGTGTCATGTGACATTATGAGTTCCTATTTGTAAAACATAACTCTAAAACTCAAAGCTTACATTACTTAAACAAAAATAATTTAAACCATCCCGCGTATGGACCTTAAAGAGGGAAAACGATGCGCTAACTTTTTGGTTTATTGTACTGGTTTGCTGTATACATGTTAAATTGAACAAACTACTGCAGCCACTCTAATTCTTAACTGTCCTTCAAACAAATAAGTTTTCACAACCATCTGTATATAGGAATCTCACCGAGTCGTTGACCTATTTTATATTTCACCAGCCTGCATATTTTCGCCTGTAGCTTAACCCATTTGTTTCCCTTCCCTGATCAATAAGACACTCGCGTCTATTAACAACATGTGGTAACCACTAGATACCACAGCATCAAATGGTTAGTGTTCCAAGTATAAACATAAACCTGTAAATCTTTACCAATCACTTGTAATAACCCCTAGTGATACACTATAGCTTCCTAAACTTTCGCTACAACGATCACCTATTTTCACATATTTTACCATCCTCAAAAATTACCTACCAATTTAACAACTACTGATTTATAAAATGTGTAAATTTTAACCAAAACCATAAATTATAACCTTCCTTACAAAAATTTACAAGAGATCACTTATTTTACACTTGAATTTCGCTTAAAACTATACAACAAAATACAATAGTCAGATAACTTGTTTACAAAAATTAAAATTAATTTACAGAATAATAAATTACTTTTAAAAAGCTACTCTTACGAATAAAAAAATACTCAATTAAAAAATATTTACAACACCTGTTGAATGGTTGCATTATAAAGCCCTACCCACTTTATCAAAGTCTACCTGACACTATTAAAACATTTCTTCAAGTTTAAATAATATTATTCAACCAAACTAAAATATCTGTCGCAAAAATACGCCAAGCAACATTTTAAAAATTACCAAATTTGGTACCGATAGTATATGGAGAAAGAAAAACAAACAAAACTGTTGAACTTTATAAAAACTGTTCGCGTCAATAAGATAACTAACTCTAATAAATAAATAAAAACACTAAGAAAATGATTCCATTGTAAGTAAAAAATATGTCCCTGTCCCTAAAAGGAGAATCTCTAGTTAAGAAAATAGCATTAACAAAAGAAGACAACGTAACTTAGAAAACTGTGCCCGATCTTAAGATTAGAATCTGTAAATAACAAAAATAAAAAGACCGATTGAATTTATAGAATCGTGCTCGAAACTATATTGATAATCTCTAGTTAAGAAAAAAAACAAACTCGAGTCCCCTTGAACCTAGAAATCTGTTCTTGGACTTAAAATGAGAATCCCTAATTAAGAAAAAACACTAAGAAAATGATTCCATTGTAAGTAAAAAATATGTCCCTGTCCCTAAGAGGAGACCTTCAAACTAAGAAACAACAAAAAAACAAGACCCTTCAACTTATAAAATATTGTCAAGAGTAGATGAGCACATCTAATTATGAAAACAAAATACAACCAAAAGACCATTGAAATTTATAAAACTGTCCGTGACATTAAGATAAGCACCTCTAATGAATAAAAAGACATGAAGAAAATGACTCGGTTAACCTTATAAAATATTACTTCTACTAGCTGATCACATCTAGTTAAGAAAGGAAACATAAAAGACCTCTTGACTTAAACTATGAATACAATAAAACTATTACAAGGAAGAAAGGAAACACCGTTAAAATTAGAAAATATTCCAATAATAAGATAAGAAGTATGGCTGAAGCTTACAAATAAACTTAGTGGAAACCCTAGAATTAAGAAACAATACGAACAAAAAAGACCTTTTCATAACATAGATCCCCACACTAAGATAAAAACTGTTGCTTTAGTTTAGAAAATCCTATAAAACTAACTACTACAATTATTTAAATTTACAAAGAAAACAACCTTAAATTAACCACCAACATCTGCAATTGCCCCCGTCCATACCCCTCTCCTCATTTGCACTATTGATTTTAACCTATAACAACGCGTTACTTGTCCTGGGCCACATTCCATACCTCCACTAACTTAAAAACGGCCATAAATCAAGTGGTAACATATGGTCATCCAAACCCATAGCCTCGTTTGTACTATTGATTTTAACCTAAACCAACGCATTCTAAATCCACTTTGTCACTTTTAGTACATACTTTATACCACCACAGCTATGCTAACATCAGATCAACAGCCAAACCCGCGCTTTTCCACCCCTCCTAAATTTGTCTAATTAGTTATAATATATACTAAACCCTTCCTAATTGTAACTTATACCATCGACTGCCCCCCACTATGTTATTTGAATTAAATTCCCCACCAACAACACATTCCAGCAGAGTACCCCAAATATAATACATCGCCTAATAACCTGAAGCACATAAAAACCGTACTTAAAACCCTTAAATACGACTATTCAACAAATAAAATACAATAAATAAATAAAAAAATAGCTTGAGAACAACTTAATAATTAAAGGAAAAATAAAGAGAAATAGGTTGAGAACCTTTAAATACATAAATTAAATTTTTAAATAAATATAAAAAAAATTTAAATTTAAATAATTGAATGCATTGAAAAAAGTTAAAAAGGGGAAGTCACTTAAACACTAGAAAATTTGAATTTCCCGCCACACGTCCTACATATAACAATATGATATCCTAATTAACATAATTATCATATCAGCCTAATTAACTTGTCTAAGATAATTAACATCTTGTATAACAACATGACACTTATGACACCCTAATTAACTTGTCTAATTAACATAATTAACGCGCACCGCCGCCGGTAAGGGCGACAGCTGCGGTGGCGTCACGGTGGCGCGCCACACTTTTCATAACCGAAACGTCCATTACTAACTACTAAAGAGTGCTTCAGTGTTACATCGAACCAGTTTTATTTTATAGATGTGAAGCCTGGACAGTCACAAATGAATTACAGAAATTTTGGAAGCCTGTGAAATGTGGTTCTTTAGGCGAATGTTAAAATTACCATGGGCGGAGAAGAGGCGTAACGAAGGGGTTCTAAAAGAAGTAGGCCAGACAAGGAAAATTATGTCTAACTTCAGAAAGAGACAATGTAGATTTTTTGGACACGTCATGAGGCAAGGCAGGCTGGAACACATGGTAACAACAGGAAAGATCGAGGGCAAAATGGATCGAGGCAGAAAGAGAGAAAAGATGCTGGATGGGCTGACAAGATGGCATGGGGCACAATCACCAGCTGAGTTGATTGGCAAGATCAAAGACAGAGAGCTGTGGAGAAGTATGACCGCCTACGCCTCTGGGCACGGCACCTGATGGATGGATTGATGGATTCCAATAAAAATGCTACAGAGAGCTAAACGTGGAAGGGGGGGGGGCGCTTTTTAGGCGTTTGGCTAAAATGATTAGGGTTTACAAATGACGAGTAAGAGAATTAGTGAATTGAATTAGTTAAGCCTGAGATGCGCCCGCCCCAAGCTTTTAGTCATATTACATCATAGTACTTGAGCATATAAGTTTGAAATTTTTATCAATCTGGAACAATATTTTTACTTCACAATTCTGTGAAAAGAAAATGTATTTTCTTTTTTTTTAGTCCGCTTAGAAAAACGAGGTTTTTAAAAATCTTTTTTTTACTTCCATTTATTTTATTCTTTTTAGTGTAAGTGTATGCTATGGGTGAGTTTTGAAGTATTGATTATGTTCAAATATAATATGTATTGCCCGACAAACATTTACAAACTGGAAATGACTGATCTCCCCTTGATGTTAAACATGGTTGATGTGATATGACTAAAAACGTGGGGCGGATGCTTATGAGGTTTAACATATGCTGTTCACTCATTCTCTCACTTATAGATCTCTATTTTGCCTTCTAAATTAGAGAACTTTAATTTTTATACCAAACACATATTGAAAGTTTTTAGTCAGATTAAATCGAAGTACTTGAACTTACAAATTTTAAATTATTTTCTTCTTTTTAGTCCACTTGTAAAAACGTGGTTTTTTAAAATCATTTTTTTACTTTTATTTATTTTATTCTTTTTATTCCACTAATAAAAACGCGGTTCTTAACAATATTTTTTTACCTCTATTTATTTTACCAAACACCTCATCAGCGCCCGCCCAAATTTTAACAACAAAGCGATGAGGTCACGGGGTGAACTCGTCATGCACAATTAAACTACGGCAGGCGGGTACATATGCTTATATAAAGATAAACTAAGAAATGTATTAATTTAATTAAGGTACATTCGATCGATCTGAAATTTTGATACAATGTATTGTCATTCAAGATCTATCTGTGGTAAAAAATTTGAGATCTCTAGGACCATCAGAAGTGGTTTAATTTTACATTGGCAGATTTGAAAAATTGTGGACAGACAAACCACCAACAAACAAACAATGCCAAAGGAACGTACGCGAGTTAATAAAAATGTGGTTAAAATAAAACAAACCCGTAAAAACAAAGTTTTTGACTATAAATCCCTTATATATGAGACATAACTAGCAGTATTGATTATCTTCAAATGCGACAAACATTTACAGACTGAATCTGTGTTAACTCCCCTTTGCTTTATAACCTCGGGGGGGGAGGGGGGAGCGGGGAAAGGTCTGGTCACCGATCGCTTGACCGAGCTCAGCGGGACACGTAAAATGTAAAGAAAAGCACGCCGGTACATCGACCATGTGGCGTCAATGCGCGAACTGAGCTGTCACGTGACTGTGAAATTGAATTACATACGTCGTATATAGATAAACTAAAAATGCATTAATTTAATTACGGTACGTTCGATCAATCTGAAATTTTGATACGATGGATTGTTAGGTGACACGGGTCCATGTGCCAAATTTTAGCTCGATGGCTTTACGGGAAGTGGGTCATTTTTTACTTTTGTTTTTCCGCCCGCCCAAGACAGAGAGACAGAGACGGCGGTGAAGTTAATATTAGGGATTTAATAAAACAAACCCGTAAAAACAAAGTTTTTGACTATAAATCCCTTATATATGAGACATAACTAACAGTATTGATTATTTTCAAACATTTACAGACTGAATCTGTCTTAACTCAACTTTGCATCTTAACCCTAGTGGGGGGGAGGGGTGGGTGGGGGGGAGAGGGGAAAAGTCTGGTCACCGATTCGCTTGACCGAGCTCAGAGTGACACGTAAAATGTAAACAAAAGCGCCCGTCGCTTCGTTGGGTCGCCTCAATGCGTCAGCTCAAAATTTCACGTGGCAAAAAAACAATAACAAACCGTGAATTTAAATTACATACCTCATATAAGGATAAACTAAAAATGCATTAATTTAATTACGGTACGTTCGATCGATCTGAAATTTTGATACGATGCATTGTTAGGTAAGACGGGTCCGTGTGCCAAATTTCCGTTCGATCGAATAATGGGAAGTGGGTCATTTTCGACTTCTGTTTTTCCGCCCGCCCACCGAGCCCAAGACAGAGACGGCCGCGAAGTTAATATAAGGGATTTAAAAAACAAACCCGTAAAAACAAAGTTTTTGACTATAAATCCCTTATATATGAGACATAACTAACAGTATTGATTATTTTCAAACATTTACAGACTGAATCTGTCTTAACTCAAGTTTGCTTCATAACCCTAGGGGGGGGAGGGGTGGGTGGGAGGGGGAGAGGGGAAAAGTCTGGTCACCGATTCGCTTGACCGACCTCAGAGTGACACGTAAAATGTACACAAAAGCGCTTCGTTGGGTCGCCTCAATGCGTCAGCTCAAACTTTCACGTGGCAAAAAAAACAATAACAAACCGTGAATTTAAATTACATACCTCATATGAGGATAAACTAAAAATGCATTAATTTAATTACGGTACGTTCGATCGATCTGAAATTTTGATACGATGCATTGTTAGGTTAGACGGGTCCGTGTGCTAAATTTCAGTTCGACCGGATCATATGAAGTGGGTCATGTTTGACTTCTGTTTTTCCGCCCGCCGAGCCCAAGACAGAGAGAGATGATGAGATGGCCGCGAAGTTATATAAGGGATTTAAAAAGGAATTGCCAAGAGTTGGTTAATAATTTAAAGAAGCAGCAAACTGTTTTCACCAAACAGTCTTTAATACAAAATGCTGCAACCGAAGCCAGTTTGGTGCTGTTCCATAAGATTGTAAAACGGAACTAGTCTTTTTCTTACAGCGAATTCATCAAGGAATGCTTGTCAGATGCAGCAAGCATTATGTTTATCGAACAGAAAACAAAATTTGATAGCATTTCTTTATAAATGAGAACTGTAGTCGGGCGTGTTGAGAAAATTAGTGACAATTTGATCGAGATACAAGCAAAGACTTTTTGGGGTTCTCTCTTACGTTGGGCGAAAGTACCGACGTACAGGACACAATACCATTGTAGGTATTTATATGGAACAAAAACACTCGTTTTGAGCTTACCGAAGAATTACTTAGTGTTGAGCCACTCAAGACACAACTACAGGCCAGGATTTATTCAATGCTTCTGAGAACTGTGTTGAAAGAACGTGGTTGGTGTGGAACAAGATAGCAAGTGTAACAACCGAAGGAGCGCGTGCTTTGACTGGGGAAAAAAACATTGTTGACCCAATTGTCAGTTGGATAAACCTCATTAGAGCAAGGGCACTTAACCGCAGGCAGTTCAGGGGATTGCTTGAAGATTTGGTAACTGAATGTTTTGATATTATCTACCACAGCAGTGTCCGCTGGCTGAGCGTGAACAAGATATTGAGGCAAGTTTGGAATCTCAAGGAAGAATTAGTTATGTTCCTGGAGAGAAAGGGTTGCGCTTGTGACTTTGTTACTAATATTGTTAATGAAGATTGGAAGGCAGACTTCATATTTGCTATTGACATTATGGAAAAGTTGAATGAACTGAATGTCAAACTTCAGGGCAATAGATTATTTGCAAATGAAATGTACGTGCATGTTAAATCATTTCAGGCAAAGCTCTTTCTGCTCTCCAGGCAAGCAGGTGAAAACATTTTTTGCCATTTTCCTTTGCTGAAATAGAAAACCATTTCTGGTGAAACGGCCGACAAGTACAAGGCTCAGCTGAATGCCTTTGCTGTGGACTTTCAAAGGAGGTTCCAAGACTTCAAGAACCTTGAACCACTATCCAATATCCTCAGTTCGCCATTTAGTGCTGAAGCTGATTCAGCCCCAGAGAATATACAGTTCGAGCTGCTTGACCTACAATCAGATTATGAATTACCTGAAGGATAAGTTCAAGTCAGTTCTTCTGCTGGAGTTTTATGGATGGTTGCCAACAGCAGCATTTCAAAACTTTAAAATCTTTGCTGCCCAACTTTTGTCACTATTTGGGTCAACATACATTTGTGAGCAAGCTTTTTCTTGCATGAAAATAAACACGTCTAAGAACAGATCGATGCTGACTGACTGCAATTTGAATGCGAATCACCACAAGTAAACTGATTCCACAGTTCATGAACATAAAAAAAAATTGTGAACAGTTACATACTCCTCATTAACTATTATTGTACTCTATGGTCAGCTTGTATGTATATTACGTTACTACTTCTTCATAGTTTTAATGACAGGTAGCAATAAAATCTGTTGAAATAATAATGAATATTAAAATCTTATAATCGAACTAGAAATTGTTTTAGTTCGTATTTTAAAATGTAATGTACATGTGTAAATAGTGTAATAGATTGTGAATGTGAAATAAAATGACAAGAACATGGTTGTAATCATTGTTTCATATTTTATACGCTGTAGATTGTAATTAAAGTTATACAAAATATATATGCGGCCCGCCTATAACAATAAAGTCTTCAATGCGGCCCTCCGAAGAAAAAGTTTTCCCACCCCTGATATACACATTCGCATTATTCCAACTATTAAGGCTTTCAAGACTGCTCTAAAGACACATCTCTTCAAACTTTACTTTAAAAATCAATTAAACAACATTTCTTCTAGCGATAAACGTAGATTATGTGTAACGTACTGTCACTTATGTGGCTGTTAAGATATAAAGGTTTATTGAATGCATTAATACTTATGTGTATGTTATTATTTTTATGTAAAGCGCTGTGACCCCAATTTCTTACTGGGGTACTGCACTATATAAATTATTAATGTATTATTATTAATACTTTTACTACGGGGTTGAATACTTTAACGGCTGGTTTAATGTCTAATGTTGTTTGATTTTTGGGGCGTATTAATGAATGTTTTAATGTTTGTTTTAAGATATGGATGGTTTAATGTACGATGTGGTATGTTTCAATTGGTGGTTTCAATTCAAGGTTAGACTATATTCCTAGTTTCAGTTTAACATAGCGTTGCTGATACTGACATTGTAATCACAATTTCTAACATGACAGGAACACAGAGACATTTTTATATCAGATATTATAATTTATTTAGAATAATTTACAGTAACAATCTCATCTCGTTACAACGCGGTGAGGTCGCGTAGTTACCTCTTCCCATAATGCATTGCAAACACACAGACATCAAATGTTAAGTATGGCCTAACCTCTTCCCGTTAGGTAATACAAAAATACAGACATCAAATCTAGATGGCAACCAGAAAAGCATTATTGGCGAGATTTAAGACAATCGTTGGGATAATCATGCGCCGGCTTGGATTATTTCCCATTTGAAATAAAATAATCCTGTCAGTGAAATCATCTTACATCAAACAATTTAAACAAAAAAGAAACAAAGAGCCAAAGCTAAATCTATAATGGAACTAGATTCTATACATTGTCTTAAAGTGACCACATTTAACGTCCCATGAACTTGAGTGACTTTAACATTAGTGACCATATGGCGGCATACTCCAACTTGAGTGACCATATGGCGCTATACATTAACTTGAGTGACCATATGGTGCTATACATTAACTTGAGTAACCATAGGGCGCTATACATTAACTTGAGTGACCATATGGCACTATGCATTAACTTGAGTGACCATATGGCGCTATATATTAACTTGAGTGACCATACGGAGTGTACAGGTGTCGTGCAACTTAGTTTTAAAAATTGAGAACCATATCATAAATAATAAGACGGCATACAGACACATTTAATATTAGTATTTTCTAGCACATATGTGTGTCATACAGACACACATAATATTTTAACTTTCTAGCACATATGTGCGTGTCATACACAACCCGTAATGACGTCACCACCTTATGACGTCAGTGGTGGGGAAAACTGCGGCCCGCTCAAACGACTGGTGCGGCCCAGAAGACCTTTCGATAGCTCAGTGAATGCTTACAAATCCATATTCACAAAGTTTCAGAAATGTTTACGCATTTGAAATAAAGATCAGCTGAACAATAAAATCAAGAAAAGGACTTGTACCAAATTGTGAAGACTATTTAAACCACTCGATGAGAATATCATGTGGTCTATAACAAATGTTTGTTATCTTATGTGCACCTCTCAGAGTAACAGCTTTGGGGCCCTCCGTGAATGACGTCACACATCGAAAGAGGGAGGGTGGTCACACATTTGTGACGATTTGTGATGAGGGGGGGGGGATGTTTAAGAAATGCGACGTCACATCAAAACGCGTTACTTTAAATAAAAGTTCCACTTAAATATTTGATTGCTTACAATTTATTTGATGACGTTTTAAATGGCTTCACACATGTTAAGATATTAGAGTGTAGCCTAGCACTAAATACATGCTTAAATGCCAAAAAAGTGATGTGAAAAATGCTCATTTTCAAATAGTAAATACAGCTTTTATGGGGTGGGGGGGGTGGCGCAAAGCTTTGTAACGTCATGTTGGCCTTTGGGGTGTGGACTAAGTTTTTGTGACGACGTGTGACAATTTGGGGGGGGAGGGGGGAAGGATCGGCCAAAATCGCGGGACTTCATTTATGGACGGCCCCTTCACTTCATCAAGGCTTAAGACAAAGAAAAAATATAATATATTTAAAATGTAGGATTTTTCTAAGATCTTGATAAACTACAAAACGAATTCAAAGATTTGACAAGGACTTTTATATTAAGTTGTTCAGCAACATATCAATGAATATTTTCTAGCTTTGCTTTTTAAAATCTTAATGAAGTCATCGCGGTTTAAATTGCTCTTAATTTGTTGGGTTTAAGTCTTAAGACTGAACAAAATATGGATGAGACTGCAATCAGGTTTATAGATTAGTAGATGGATAACAAGTAAACAGGGTATGAGTGAGACTGACAAGACGTAACAAAACGGCGACCATTTCGGCAACCAGCCTTCTTCAACAAACAAATAGTACACAAACAAATAGTACACAAACAAATAGTACACAAACAAATAGTACACAAACAAATAGTACACAAACAAATGGTACACAAACAAATAGTACACAAACAAATAAGTACACAAACAAATAGTACACAAACAAATAGTACACAAACAAATGGTACACAAACAAATAGTACACAAACAAATAAGTACACAAACAAATGGTACACAAACAAATGGTACACAAACAAATAGTACACAAACAAATAGTACACAAACAAATAGTACACAAACAAATAGTACACAAACAAATAGTACACAAACAAATAGTACACAAACAAATAGTACACAAACAAATAGTACACAAACAAATAGTACACAAACAAATAGTACACAAACAAAACGAATATAAAGAAATTAAACTTAGATGCGGTGAAATCCAGAGCTCAAGTTTGCATTTCTTTATATTCGTTTCATGTACTATTTGTTCGTTGAACAAGGCTCTTTGCCGAAACATTCGCTGTTTTGTTAGGTCTTGTCAGGCTCACTCATAACCTGGGTTTAAGGCTATTGTCGAAAATATGATGACTTATAAATAAACATAAGGATTTTCATTAATTTACCAAAGACGGTCCAATCCTATTATGGTGTCCGTTTAAAATAAATGTTATTTTATAACATGTGATAGGTCTCACCAGGGTTAATAAAGCGTGGTGCTAAACAAAAATACATGTTATGCGAACTCCTGGAAATAATGGGGAGAAAACACTACGAATGGCATCGGCTGCGTGTTTTGTGGAAGAAAACCACGTAAGGTTTGAGTTCAAAACATGTTAGCAATATTTTCTGTCTTCTCTGGTGTCAAAGTCATAAGTTTTTGGTTTATGTCTACAGTTTTGATTGCCCCTTAATGTTCACAAATAGCCAGCTGTGTTTGGTCAACGACAATATATAATTAACTAATCTCTTCTCTAACAGAAGCTGTCGTTGTCTTTAATTCTTTCACAAAGATTTCACTGCAGTAGACACAATGCATGAAATACAATTAAACAATGGTGATTCATGAACTTATCCGCATAATAGTGTATCAATGATTTTATTTGCGTACTATTTGTACCGAGCCTAATAGCGGTACAATGCTACCATTTGTGTACAGTGTATACCAGCTGTTACCATTTGTGTATAATGTACATCAGCTCTAAACAGAACTACGAGGGAGGCTAGACCACGGCGCCACACGTCATGAAAACACAACGGCATCAATGTTCCAAGGTCTCTGTCGTCGTTCAAGACAGACAAGTGATGTCGATCCAGACAGAAAAGTGATGTCGATCCAGACAGACAAGTGACGTCGATCCAGGCAGACAAGTGATGTCGATCCAGACAGACAAGTGATTTCGCTGGGTGGAAAGATTCCAAGTGGCTGAGTTCAGACCTGGCGCCGTCATTTACACAAATAAACTTCCTCCTCGAAGATGCAGTCCTTGCATTTCACGTGACAGCACCAGATGACCTCACATTTGCACGCGCGCTTGTACTTCTGCTTCTGGACGTTGTAGCCCCGCCCACAACAGATTGAGTCACAGTTCTGTCCCTTGATGCAGGATCTGCCCACCGTTCCCGGCGAGTACCGGCTTTCCCGGCAGAAACTTGGCGAGTCCTCGATGTGGGTCAGGCCCGACTTCCGGATGGGGACGATGTCCTGGTCCTCGTACTGGTTGGTCTGTTCGACCCTCGGGGGGCGCCTCTTCATCAGCTGGGTCTTTCCGGTGGCCTGGTTGGTGACGTCAATCACCTTGGCGGATTTTTCGTACTTCGTCTTGATCATTTTGCCCACTTCCTGAAAGGGGCGCAACCGCAGCCAGCAGGTTTTGACAGTGCAAGACCCTGAAACGCCATGACACTTGCAAGTTGCATTGGCGAGATCTTTGACAGCCTGTGTGGAAATAGAATTTAAAAAATAATTAAATAAAATAAAGGGTGCACTGCTATTGAAAAAAAGCGATTCAAATTTGCCTGAAGTCTATTTATAGACATTTTGGTGGGGGGGGGAGTGCGATTGGTTTCTTCTTACTAGATAATATTTGTTTATTTATTTTCTGCCAGTATCTGTAGCAGTTGCAAATCTTCAGTGAACGGTGATTCGAATCGTTGTGAATTTTTTGGATTTAATTCGTAGTTTTATTTTGAAACAATGAATATACCTTTCTGTGGGTAAAGCTTGGGTAATATACCTCGCTATAGGTAAAGCTAGGGTAATATACCCCGCTGTGCGTAAAGCAATGGTATAGTGATGTTATTGAACTACGCCTATGATTTTTGTTCTTGATATTGACCTATGTGCAATCTTTTGTTTCAAGTCGTCAGTCCGGTTCTCTGTCGTTATTCTCAGGTCAGAGTTCAACATACGCCATCTTTCTTCTACGCCAGGGGTGGGAAAACACGGGACCGCTGGATGTATGCGGAGCGCCTGACATATGCGGACCGCTGAACTTATACTGGGTGCTATTGAGTTCTGTGCGGCTCGCCTCAGCCTAAGGCAAATTTATTTTTAACAAAAAATTCATACATCTCTATTAAATGTGGGCATTTGTGCTTGAACTGGGACTGAGTTAGGTGTGCACGCCCCCCTCCCCCCCCCCATCGCCGACATTCATTACATACTACTGCGGCTCTCGCTCTCTACAGTTTGCCCATTGCTGCCCTAGAAAATATGCACGCCTCAATTACTGTAACACTAACCCACTCTTACACTCTCACCTGCCTCCGTGGACCGTGGAAGTCCCTTAGGACCGAAATATGTCACGCCAAATATTTTTTGGACCAATAACTTTTTTTTTAAATAAAAAAAAATGTTGAGAAAAAAAAAGAAACAGAAAAAGAAAGAAAGAAAACAGCAGCCCAATTTTGGAAATCGTTAAATTATTCAAGTGAAAATACCAGCAAAATAAAGGAGCAGGCAGCGGCCACACATCAGACCGTAAGAGAACAGACGGCGCGGCAAACTGTCTTCATTGAGGGCACCGGCCAAGTGCGGCGTCGCGGCCTGTTGTCTGGTTAAACTACGCTTTAAGCGGGATCCGAGGCGATGAATGGGGATTAGGGCCTGCTTATCCCTCGCGGAGGATTCACCTCACGGAATCTGAGGGGTGCTATTCAGCCGGTGGGCAAACATTTGGCGCTTTCTCTGGGCGCATAGACACCACACACGGGGGCGTGGGTGTGGAGGGGGGCGCACGTACGTAACTGGCGTTAGGAGATTTATGCCTGGTACCCTGAAATTAGGACCCGTCATGGTACGCACCGTGGTTATCACATAAATACTCTCTACTACCACTCCAGTACATTGCCCGTGATAGACCATCAACATTATAACCCTTCTATCTGCTATTACGTTATTGTTATATAATAAACAGATGAAGATGACTCAGAAAGCCCTTATATTATTGTACGTAAAAAAACAAAAACAAAACAGCTATAACGGTATACAATAACGGTCTTTTCTTTTATATGGACATAATGCAGAAAACTTTTGTATTCTTAAAGTATATAATACCGGTATGTGTGCTGTTGCAGTAGTGACAGTAGCTTCTATTATATATAGGCTATAGAATGGAAGTACTTGTCGTAATGTTTTTTTAAGCTCTAAGTAAAATATACCACTTAGTATACTGTTACAGTAATTTAGGCATCACTGTAATATTTATGAAAATCCTAAAAATAAATTAGATTACACTAAATTTCAAGAGTAACATTGACACAGTCAAACTTGAGTCTACAGTAGAGCTGACACTGCATTAATGTGACGTCACTAACAGACGACTCAGAGATGGGGATTGAAGAGGGGAGAGTAGACCTGCTGGCTGACATAATTTTGTGGCGGATATCTGGATTAGCCGGATTTCTCCGTAAATTGACATTTTCGGCTGATTTTCGGCTGATTACGAAATATTCGAATGAAATTCGACTGAATTCTGGCCAATAATGAAGCAATAAAACTTCAGCAATACAACTCTGTTATAATACTTCAGATTTTTTTATATTATTTTAACAATAGAAGGGGAAAAATACGTTTTATATGGGACAGTCCATAAAGTACGTCACGCTCCAGAGAGGGGAGGGGGGAGTAAGAGAGCGTGACAGGTTATGACAGGGAGGAGTAGGGGGTCCGGCCATGTGTGACGTCACGGTGTTTTATATTAAATTTTAATTATTTTGTTAATAAAAAGAAATATAGTTTTTCGGAAGTATGACGTACTTGGGGGGGGGGAGTCCAATATTTGTGACAGTTTGTGACAGGAGGGAGGGGGGGGGTTGTTAAAATGGTCAAAAATAGCGTGACGTACTTTATGGACGGCACTATGCTGTCCTACTAATACAGTGCATGAATGCATTCCACTCATTCAGTTTCTGTCACTCACTCAATACCAGATAGTTAGAATATCTCTATATATATAAGACGCATTTGTTGTCTGTCCGTCGTCTGTCTGTTCCCTTATAACTCAAGATCCAGACAACCAAATAACGTGAAATTTGGTACACGTACACAAAATTATACCGGAAAGGTTATTAAACAGGTTTCGTTCCATATATATAAGATACTGGGGGCTGGGGGCCCAAAATGTAGTTTTTCCCTATATGAGCTATATAAAATAAAAATTATTGAAAATTAAGACGTAAAAATATTAAACATTTTGGTGTCGAGATTAACAAGATGGCGTTTATTGCCATAAAATAATGTGATGTGACGTCATAGTTTGAGTTCATATTAATTTGTAAATAGGAAACAAAGTGAAAAGAGCAGTTATTATTTTAATTGTTAATATACCGCTGTGGGTGTGCGTTTAAGTATTTGTGTGCACATGTGTGAATCAGTGAGTGTGTGTGTTTTTTGTTGTGAACTAAATGTTATGAAATGGTTTATTTATATGTCTGTTAATGTTGCGCCTCTAACAAGATTACGTATATATTTTTATAAAATTTGTTTGCAAATTACATATTTTTTTACTTTACACTGTTTCTTTTTTGTATATTCTATATGTATTTTATCCAGTCGTCCGATCAAGCTTTTTCCTTTTATCGGCGAGGGTAGGAGTCAATAATATCGTCCATCCCTGGGTGGCATAAACACTGTAGCTAAGCAACTGTGTTTATACTTTTTGCATAACTTAAACGAAACCAGCAGGGCACATTTTAAGCTCAAACATTGCGTTTCGAAATGTTTCTTTAAAACAAATAAACCCCATACAACAGAAAAATGAATTATATAAATTATCACTTACTGGGGGCGGGGCCAAAATGTATTTTTTTTCCGTATATTTAAAACTGACTCAAAACTAATTCTCCAACCTCCCGTGAGGGTAGAAGCATGAAACTTTTGGGAACTTGCCAAATACACTATTATGACGATAATTGGTGAAAAATAATGTAAACATTTCCACTCATGGGTGGCCGGGTGCCCCAAAACCGGTTTTATCCTTATATGGGCTATATAAAACTGAATCAACACCAATTCCTCATATTCCCGAGTAGGTAGAAGCATGAAAATTTGGAAAGTCGTTGAGTACCCTCCCGCAATGGTAACAGTCGAAAAAAGTATAAAGTTATCACTAACTGGGTAGGGGGGTGGGCGGGGGCCCAAACGTAGTTTTTTCTTAAATGAGCTATATAAATCAGGCTCATCATTAAATCTCCTATTTCCTGTGTAGGTAGAAGCATGAAACTTTGTGAAGTTGTTATATACCCTCCCAAAATGGTAACTGGCGAAACATTAATAAAAATTATCACTCACTGGGTGGTCAGAGGCCTGAATGTAGTTTTTTTTCATATATCAAACTGACTCATCAATAATTCTCCAAATTACCATGTAAGTAGAAGAATGAAACTTTTGGAAGATTTTGAGTACCCTCGCGCGATGGTAACATGCGAAAAAAATATATAAAATTATTACTCACTAGGGGGCCTTGGGCCAAAATGTAGGTATTTTCCTAATATGAGCTATATAAAACAGACTAATCATTAAATATCCAACTTCCCGTGTAAATAGGAGCATGAAACTTTGGGAAGTTGTTGAGTACTCTCCCGCAATGATAACATACGAAAAAAAAATATATAAAATCCAGGCAGATCAGGTCCGCCACAGAGTTTCCAGAGCAGCTGAAACAGCTGAGCATAGAAACTCCAGGCATGTGCTGTTCCAGTGGTAAAGTCAAACTGCCCCCAATTCTAAAGCCACCAGAACCATTGTGCATTCTGTTGAATGGTGAAACTGCACAATCAAAGGACTTTGTGAAACTTATTAGACTATTCAATAATATGTTTGCCGTGACTTCCTTCAAGTCCAATGTTGTCGTGAATAACGGGTGGACACCAACATTCAAGGTCCAAGGCCAAGTGTACCACCATGCTGGACCTCTTCATCCAGTCAATGCTGTAGACAGCAAATATCTCCAGATTTACTTCTTGGGAGAAGATGAGCAAGTGCAAAGACGACTGGATTTGCTTGACAGTCCTGTTGACAGAAACATTGTCCTCAAACTGCAAAGAATGCTGCATCAGCATAACAGCTATGTGAGGTCATTTAAAATGGCTGCTGAGATTATGGATAACACTCAAGTGGACTACAAAATCAAAATTTCCGGCAAAGCACCATTAAAGGAACACAAAGGCAGATTCAATGCACCATCTGTTAGTGAAGTGGCATCATGATTGCTGGAGAGCTAGGTGATCGTAGAGACATTGTGCTGCATTCAAGAAGTTGCTCACAAATGCCACTTCAAAGGATTCAAGACACTCACAGGTCATATGATCCACTTCAGTATCCTCTGCTATTTGTTAGAGGAGAAGATGGCTATGATTTGAACATAAAAGATGTAAACAAGGCCACAAGCAATGACTACTATGCATATCGCATGATGCAAAGAGTCAACGAATTTAATACACTCCTCAGATGCCCGCGCCTTTTCCAGCAATACATAGTGGATATGTATGCTAAGGTTGAGAATGAGAGATTGCGTTTCATCAGACTCAACCAAACAAAACTTAGAGCTGAGGACTATGGTGTACTATTAGAGGCAGTAAGGAATGACAACAATGTGACTTCTGAAAATCTTGGCAAATTAGTGGTGCTGCCTTCATCCTTCAGTGGAGGGCCCCGTTACATGCATGAATATGCACAGGATGGAATGACCTATGTACGTCATAGAAACACAAGCATCAAGTAGATTTGCAATTATGTTACCAAGGGAAGTGATGCAGCCATGTTTACTGTTGCAAATGAAATGCCGAACAGGCTTGATGGGGTTACCAATTAATTATCAACAAGGACGATACATTAGTAGCAGTGAGGCAGTGTGGCGCCTGCTTAACTTTCCCATCCATCAAAGGTATCCAACAGTTGTTCACTTGGCAGTACATCTTGAAGGAGGCCAAGGAGTATACTATAAACCAGGACAGCCAACAGCACATTTGACAGACACTCCAACAAAGACTACATTAACAGCGTTTTTTGATCTCTGCAAAACAGATCCTCTTGCAAAAACATTGCTGTATTCTGAAGTGCCTAGACATTTTCGCTGGGATGCCAGTCAAAAGGTCTGGCAAATCCGAAAAAAGGTATACCTCTTGCAGACTTCCCGAGATATGTGACAGACAATGCCTTGGGAAGAGTGTACACTGTGCATCCTCACAACAGAGAAGCATTTCACATGCGCCTCCTGCTGCACCATATTCGGGGACCTATTTCATTTGAAGATCTCAAAACTGTTATTGTGAAAGATGAGGATGGTGACATCCTTGAAATTAAGCCATGCAGCACATACACTGTTAAATGTACCATTTTATAGCATGCAAGTAAACAGTTAGTTGTGTACGCTTCTACAGAAAACCTTATTTTAAACCCGGGAGAAGCCGGGTACTTGCCCCTAGTCAGTTTATAATTGTCATGAATAAAACAAACGCGATGTAGTTATCAGCTGTTTGGCTAATGCGGCGCGCCGCATATTTTCCGGCGGATTTTTGGCGGACGAAAATTCGGCGGCGTATTCGGCGCGCGGCGTCGGCTGAAGGGTCTAGGGGAGAGGGGGGGGTGTATACTATATAATACATATACACGTCTTGTCATATATATTAAAAATTAAATTGTAATACTTTCTTATACTATACCTTGAATGTAATCATTTCTTATATCATACTTAAAATGCAATACTTTCTTATATACTTCGAATACTTAGAATTAAATATTTTCTTATATAATTCTTAGAATGTAATACTTTTTATATTATTTCTTAAAATGTAATACTTTCTATTCATTAAACAACCATCAGCCAACCACTGAACAAATTAAATGAAATGACGCCCTTTCCAGTCCATGACGGACTATGGGGCAAGTGATGTAGCGTTCGCAAGTTTTTAGTCACCACTAACGAGCCGGGGAATGTGTGGCCAGCACAATGCCCCAGGGGCCTTGTCAGTACCTGGGCTCGAACCCGCGACTCGGGATCTGCCTCGGATCGATAGTCCAGTGCGCTACCACTTAGACTTTGGACCAACAAAAAGTCTTACGTCATATATTCTTCAACAGACGTCATCATTGTAATACATCTTTATCTATTTCTTGTTTAAAAAAGGTATGTGCCGAGGAAGCATGGGCCATAACCCTCCTTGCTTCAAGATGATCTCCCCTTGAGAATGGCGCGGTATATAATTATAGTTGGGGGTCGTGCAAATACCCGGATTTAAAGGCAAATCTCTCGATAACAAACAGCCGAACATCGGAGAAAATTACTGTGATGAAAAGCGAGTTCAGCACTTATCCATTACGAGCGTGTTGGCCGAGTGCTTGTAATGGTTCACGGGTCTTAGATCTTGTTTACTTGACATCAAAGCTAACAAAATTGAAATAAATCCGAAAAATTGCTTTTACATTTTTTATTTTACTTATTAAAATTTTCAATGTGTGTGCGTGGGGGGTGGGGGGGGGTAGGGTAAGCAAAGTATGGTGGTAATTCGGTTGCCCGGAAAAGTCAGCCAGTAGAGGGACACAAACCACTGACCAGCGTTGACCGGAAGTCAGTCTTTGAGTATTGGGACACCTACCTACTGGCCAGCGTTGACCAGAAATCAGTCTTGAAGTAGAGAGACACCTATCCACTGACCAGCGGCAAATGTGTGTAGATTTAAAAAGGGGCGAAGTGTCAATATCTTATTAACGGAATGCTTCAGGTACTCTCTGAGACTTGTCAGTACAGCTTAAAAATATGTAAATAAATTAGGCTGCGGAAATTAACGAATAATTAATAGATTATTCATTAAAAAATTTAATCGATTAAAATTAATTTGATTGATTAAAATTCGATTAAAATTTAAGATTTATTAATAATTTATATTTTTTGTTACTTACATACTTTTCCATCGTATTATTATTACTTATTTAGACGTGCATACGTAAACAAAAATGTTTTTCTTCCTTATTCCTTGCATAGCAGAACCAATTTGCTGTGTTGCGTCACAAAATTTGGGCGCCATGGAATTACCGCGACTTAAACGATTTCGCGAAATAATGAATCGCAACTTAACGGGATCTATATATGCGTTATACAAATATATTTAATCGAAAGTAATCGATATATCGATTAATTTTTTTCCCGATTAATCGGACACATTTTTTAAAATCAGCACCAGCCCTAAAACAAAGGTATCGTCTGCTAATTGGTTCATGTCAGGTGTCGTTGAATTGATTTTTTAAATTGTATAATTTTAGAGTTACATTTCTTTGATAACTGTAAAAAAAAATTGAAACTTATAGAAACGTATTTTTATTAATATATTTTTAAAACCAATGCTTTGTTACATTCAATAGCATTGATGCCATTTATATTAAAATAACTTACTACAAGCTTTAAAGTATTGATTCTGTAAGTCCCTCTCTTTCTATGTCTCTGTCTTTGTAGGTCCCTCTCTTTCTATGTCTATGTCTTTGTAGGTCCCTCTCTTTCTATGTTTCTGTCTTTGTAGGTCCCTCTCGTTCAATGTCTCTGTCTTTGTAGGTCCCTCTATGTCTCTGTCTTTGTAGGTCCCTCTCTATATATATTTCTGTCTCAGTCTCTCTCTGCCTATACTTTTCTTCTCTCTACTCAATCCTCCTGAACCTCTCCGAGTTTACTCTATCAAAATAATGATTTGAACCCACCTTGATACCCGCCTCTGTATTGTGTTCATCCACTTTTGCCCTGATGTCCTTGTCAAAACCCCCAGCTCCGCCCAGAAACTTCTTGGAGAATTTCAATCCAAACTGGATGTTGTCACCACATCCGCCCCACCGCCATGTTTGTGTGTTGTCAAGGTTTTCAGA